>CM052438.1:123247022-123296256 GCA_028533085.1 Varecia variegata | reverse complement strand
TAGGTATTAAGATATTGGTAGTGTAATGTTCTGAACCCTCATTACTAGATACTAAATATTATTTCTTAAAAATGTTAATTTATTAGCTTTAAATATTAAGCATTGAACCTCCAATAAATTCTTAACCAATTCAACTTATTTATTTTTATTTATTTAACTATTATGGATACATAATTGTTGCATAAATTTTTTTATAGGATACACGTTATGTGACACAGGCATACAATGTAAATTAATCAAATCAGGATAATAGGGATATTCATCATCTCAGGCATTTATCATTTCTTTGTGTTAGGAACATTCCAATTCCACTCTTTTAGTTGTTTTAAAATACACCCTGGCTGGGCAAGATGGCTCACACCTGTAATCTTAGCACTTTGGGAGGCCAAAGCGGGAGGATCACCTGAGGCCAGGAGTTCAAGATAAGCCTAAGAAAGAGTGAGAGTCTGTCTCTACAAAAAGTAAAAATATCAGCTGGGCATGGTGGTACATACCTGTAGTCCCAGCTACCTGAGAGGCTGAGGTAGGAGGATCGCTCAAGCCAAGGAGTTTGAGGTTGCTGTGAGCTATGATGATGCCATGACACTCTAGCCCAGATGACAGTGAGAGACCCTGTCTCGAAAATAAATAAATAAATAATAAAGTATGCCCTAACTTATTGTTGATTGTAGTGACTTTGTTGTGCTATGAAATATTGTCCATTCTACCTATTTAATTATATTTTTGCACCATTAACCGTCTCCACTTTATCCCCTCCTCCCTGCTATACTTCCCAGCCTCTAGTAACCATCATTCTACTCTCTGTCTCCATGAGATCAATTGTTTTTAATACTTAGCTCCCACGTATGAGTGAGAACATGTGAGATCTGCCTTTCTGTGCTTGGCTTATTTCACTTAACATAATGTTCTCCAGTTCCATCCATGTTGTTGCAAATGACAGGATTTCATTCTTTTTGTGGCTATATAATATTCCACTGTGTATATGTACCACAATTTCTTTATCCATTTATCCATTGATGGACACTTAGGTTGATTCCAAATCTTGGCTATTGTGAATACTGCTGCAATAAACATAAGAGTACAGATATCATTTCGATATACTGAATTGCCCTCCTTCAGATACATATCCAGCAGTGGGACTGCTGGGTCATATGGTAGTTCTAGTAAATATTTTCAGTTTTTTGAGGAACCTCCATACTGTTCTCCATTGTAGTTGCACTGATTTACATTCCCACCAACAGTGTACAAGGGTTCCCCTTTCTCCACATCCTCACCAGCATTTGTTATTGCCTGTCTTTTGGATAAAAGCCATTTTAACTGGGGTGAGATGGTATCTTATTGTAGTTTTGATTTGCATTTCTCTGATGACTAATGATGTGCATTTTTTCATATACACATTGGCCATTTGTATGTTTTCTTTTGAGAAATGTCTATTCAGATCCTTTGCCCATTTTTTAATCAGTTTATTTGATTTTTTCTTATTGAGTTGTTGGAGCTCCTTATATATTCTAGTTATTAATCTCTTGTCAGATGGGTAGTTTGCAAATATTTTCTCCTATTCTGTGGGTTGTCTCTTCCCTTTGTTGATTGTTTCCTTTGCTGTGCAGAAGCTTTTTAGTTTGATGTGACTCCATTTGTCCAATTTTGCTTTGGTTACCTGTGCTTTGGGGGTATTACTCAAGAAGCCCTTGCACAGACCAATGTTCTGAAGCATTTCCCCAATGTTTTCTTTTAGTAGTTTCATAGTTTAAGGTCTTAGGTTTAAGTCTTTAGTCCATTTTGATTTGATTTTTGTATATGGCAAGAGATAAGGGTCTAGTTTCATTCTTTTGCATATTGAAATCCGGTTTTCCCAGCACCATTTATTGAAGAGACTGTCCTTTCCCCATTGTATGTTCTTGGCACCTTTGTCGAAGATAAATTCACTATAGATGTGTGGACTTATTTCTCAGTTCTCTATTCTGTTCCATTGGTCTATGTGTCTCTTTTTATGGCAAGTACCATGCTTTAAACAATTCAATTTTTAAAAAATTTCATAAACAATTCAATTTAAAAATACTGAACAAAGATCAAAAGGAGAAAAGAAGTTTGTTTCAAAATTACTTCTCCTTCCTTCCTTCCTTCCTTCCCTCTTTCTGGTGGTAAGTAAGCACTATGTGTATGTTTAATTTTCTCAAGTAGAATTAGTGTTCCTTGAGGCTTACATTTCTTTTGTCCCCCACAACACCTACCTGCAGTTTTAACCTTTTACATGGGTGATTGGGTTGCTGAATGGGAAAACAGAGTTTCCTGCTAACGCTGAAAGAGACAGTGAGACCCTTGGGGACAGTAATCTGAATTTTCACTGTGTTGATCTGAGAGTCAGGATGGAACCAAGTCCTGACAAAGAGCCCACAGTGATCCGATGGGAATAAAGCTCTTCCCCACCTCTCCCATTGTTGCAAAGCAATTTATAATAGAAGGTAGGAATGCAAAGGGCTGGCTGTGAACTCATTTAGCAACATTTTTCTCTTGGGCTGTTCAGATTTGTTGAATGCTCTCAATTTGACATTTAAGAGGGCCCTGCTGTGTTTCTCTTTAGGGAAGATTAATAATGCCAATCACAAGTTTCTATGCCTGTTTACTTGTAGTCAGGTAAGTTCCATTTCTTCCTTAAGTTCTAAAAGAAGCAAAAAAGAAAGTCCTGAGCTACTTACATGAAAAATTAACAGGGTCTGCTGCACTGTAAGTGCATTTGTGAGAGAACCACCAGCCACCTAAGATTAGGGCCTAGGAGGAGTGGCTGGGCTTGAATACATGCCCTCTGATTCTGGCAGCTTTTTCCCAGCTTGTGGGCCTGCATAAGGACAACCACGTAGACTTGTGCTTAACCATTGAGGGTGGTGTTTCCAGCAAAAACAAATAAAACTCACACTAACAAATTGTGTGTGAACTATTTTAAACTCATAAATATATATATGAAATCAGCTTAATGTTTTGTAATCTTTAAAATAAGCTTTTCTCTGCATTTTTATACTCTCTAGCGACATTGCAAATAAGGTGTTTTTGCAAATGGACCTTCACATAAGTGTCCCTTAGGGAGCAGGAGGAAGCATTTGGTGCTGTCACACATCATTTCCCAGTCTAGGACCCTACCTCCTCCCCCACCAAAAGAGCATGTTCAAATCAGCCAACAATTAAAATTTTTGATTGAGGTATAACTTATAGACAGTAAAACAATTAAAAATTTTAACTTATTTTAATTATATTAAATAAAAACAAGAGCAGAAGGGATACATCCAGGTGTACTAGAGTTTATCCTCCAAACTATCATTGTTCTGGAGACTCAGAACATCCCCTTTTCCCCAACAATTTATACACATTAATTAGTAATTTCTTGCAAATCCAGTGTGCATTAAATTATTGCTTTATGTAAACAAAAAAGCCAGAACGGTGGAGAATAACCCTCTCAGTGTACCCTGGGGATTTAATTTTAAATGTTTAATCAAGTGTTCGACATATATTCTGAATGAGTATAATTTTTAAAAATGCCTGTATTAAAATTGTTCTCTTCTGTCACCTTTTTGTAGCTGGTTATGTTTAGTAACCATTTAAAGTGCCTTTTAATTACATTCTGCCAATCAAAATCTTGGCGTGGTGGGCTACGTTTTAGTCCCAGGGAAGACACCAGTCTTTAATCACCATTGCATTGTTTCTAATTCCACTTCCAAAGTATGTTCTCATCTGCAGTAACAAGATGTAAAAAAAAAAAAAAGAAAAAAATTCTTACATTTCACATTTTGTACATACAGTCTGCACAGGACACAATGGTAATCAGACTATATTGTTTCAATCCCAAACCTAAGTGGTGGGAGATGGGGCTCCTAATGGAAAGAATTAATCAAGGGCTCTTTTGATATTCATGGAAGGGGGAGATAATCTAGCTGCAGAGTGGCATCCTTTTGAGAGAGCCCAGCTTCTGGCTGTGAAACCCATTCCCACGCGATTTCTTTCTAACAAGCCAGAAAGCTGCTTTAATCTTTAAACACGAAGCATCGTGCTTACGGTATCAAAGGTAGGCAAGTTCTCCTACCGAGGTTCAAAAGCAGATAATAATAAGAACCCAGTTGCTAATATCAGGCTGTCAGGGCTGAAATCACTTTTCACTTGATTGAGCCATTTTGTCCTCAGGATTACTTTGTTCTGTTCGGCCGAATTTCCTCCAGCCCCTAACTGTGAGCAGCACACCGATGCTTAGCCAGCGGCTCCTTGTCAGAAGCTGGAGCCCCTGTGCAAGAGACACGTTATTTAACATCCAAAGTCCGCGTGGCCTGGGGACAGCCGCGGAGTTCTTCTCCTCAGTGCTCCAGGTGCACTTGTCTGGCTGCTGTCACTTCCAGCCCGACTCAGGGAGGAACCAACCAGGCAGGCAACCGGGATGCCAGACTTTCCTTTTTTACCTGGAAGGACTAGCAAGATGCTGGGTTTCATGAAGATTTTCGTGATTCAGTTGTATAATTTGACGAACCATCGTGTAAAAAGTCTCCTACCAAAAACATAATAAGTAAAAGAGAGAAAATAACTCTCACAGTGAAGTGCCATTAGATAAAGGCAAAGCTGAGATAAAGGAAATCCAAATAAATACAGCCTCACAGATCACTGGCATCTAATGACGTACATACACTACAACTCCAGATTCCAGGGAATGTACAGTCTGCAGTTGGGTGTAATCCAAGCGTTGGGAAGTCCCCAAACTCCATCAGTCTCAGGCTCATCTTCATTTCTTTAGCCACTAAAGAAATTTTTATTTGTATTATACCCAATCAGTCTCACGCTGTCTTTTAGAGCCCAGTCCTGAACCAGTTGTGGAGTTATTTTATTTTATTTATTTATATTATGGTATTATTTTATTTTTTTGTAGAGATGTGGTCTCACTACGTTGTCTAGGCTGGTCTTGAACTCCTGGCCTAAAGCGATTCTCTTGCCTCAGCATCCCAAAGGCTAAGATTATAGGCATGAGTCACCGTGCCGGGCCCACAGCTATATTCCTTAGACTTCCTAACTTGGGGCAGATTCTGGCATGACAAAGGATCTTTCTCTCTGTCCCCTAATATGACTGCACTGTTTTATGAGTATCCTATGGCTGCTATACCAAATTACCACAAATTGGTGGCTAAAAACAACAGAACTTATTCTCTCCTAGTTCTGGAGGCTAGAAGTTCAAACTCAAGGTTTTAGCAGGGCTGTGTTCACCCAGAGGCCCTGGGGCAGAATCCGCTCCTTGCCTCTCTGGCTCTGGTGGCTGCTGGCATTCCTTGACTGGTGGCTGCGTCACTCTAATCTCTGCCTCTGTTGCCACCTCACTTTCTCCTTTTTTGTCCGTGTCAGATCTCCCTCTGCATCCAGCTTATGAGGATACAGGTGATTGCATTTAATGCCCACCTGGAAAACAATCCAGGATAATCTCACGATATCAAAATCCTTAATTTAATCCCATCTGCAAAGTACTATTGTACCACATAAGGTAATATGCATAGGCTCCAAGAAGTAGGACATGGACATCTTTGGGGAGGGGGGCATGATTCATCCTACCACACTGTTACTGATTGCTGAAACATGACCTTTCTGTGGCCTGAAGGTAGAGGCTAAGAGAAGAGAGCTGAGTAGCACGAGGCTCCTAAGCCTTCCTTTATTTAAACTACCAAATAAGGCAGAATACTCAGTTTCCAATCACGTTGAAGCCTCCAGATAATAAAGTAAATTATAGAAAGTTTTTCAAACTGCCTTAAAACTCCCTTTTGGAGGATCCACAAAGAGCTATTTAAAT
Source organism: Varecia variegata (assembly GCA_028533085.1). Classification (NCBI taxonomy): domain Eukaryota; kingdom Metazoa; phylum Chordata; class Mammalia; order Primates; family Lemuridae; genus Varecia; species Varecia variegata. Next base: position 123,290,450 of record CM052438.1, on the reverse strand, counting down.
GCAACCTGTGTTTGACTCAAATAAACATACCACGTAAACTAAAAAATTCACAAGCAATGTCTATGTCTAAAGGTGCTAGGGAAACTGCACCACATTATCTTACCATCTGTTTGGTCACCCATTGCTATGAACAAATAGTTAATTGTGCAAGGCTTCAACAACATACAGCTCAGAAGTTGGTAGCATTTAGGAAAAAAAAGAAGTTGGTGGCATTTGAATGTCTAGATTTAGCCCATAAGTCTTACTAACATGACTTAACCTAAAATCCATTCTGACCTAAATCACATGGCTTGCTGTCCTGTGCCAACCAAATATACTGGATAATTTTGCAGTATTGGACTTTGCTTTGGTTAGGCATACACATTTAGCTTATCTTATCAAGAGCAGCAATACAGCAATGCAACTTGGATATATAGAAAAACCAGACCTCAGCTCCAGCCCTGGATTTAATGGGCAATACATAAGTAATGAGAAAAGCAATATGTGAAAAATAAAAGCAAGGGACCAAGAAACCTTGCCAGTAAGCTGGTGAGACATTGAAAGCTTTCCTTAAAAACCTCAAAGCCTTCTTGCTCAGCTTGTGACCTAGCCCCATCCCGAGCTGCTTAGCAGTAAAATCTACTCTGTATTAACTCTGAATGCATTCATATTGCAAAATGTCCAGTAATAATGACGTCCCTGAGCTGCTAATTGATTGTGAAATGCTTTAAGAGCTTTATGACAGAAGGAAGGTACAATTAGTTATTATTAGATCATGTAATTTATTAACTTTAAGGGCAAACAAAACCTCAATGGCAAGTGTTTCTTCATATTTCCTGTGGGAAAGTAGACTTGTCAAGCCACTGTTCTCTGCCATTAGCAATGTCACCTCCTTGCCAGAATGGAATTTGCATATATTGTCACAATATGAATTTTTCTTATAAATATAGTGGGAAGCAGAGATATAAGTGTGATAATTTAGAGGGGATGCTTCATCTAAAATATAGTTGGACCTCATATCTAATAACCAGAATTCAAGCATAAATGCTTTTTCAGTGTCTTAAATATCATAGAGTTAAAAGCAGAGAGGGAAGTTATGATTTGACACTATTAGAAGCCCATCAAAAGAATTCCACTTCTGTAATAGAAAAAAAGGTTCAAAGCTATAAGTTTACTTTAAAAAGAAATATTTAAATGGTACTTACAAAATAATCTTTCTATATGAATTAATACTGGATACTATCTCATTTTCTGGTCCCGAAAACATCTCCTCAATGAGAAGTCTGATTATCTTCCTTTGAGAATCACCAGCCCACAGCTATAGGCCAGCTACTATTCTAAGCAACCTCTCTAAAAATTGGGGAGCCATCAATTTAGAAATGCCCTCAAGAAACAAACCTAGCAATCAATGTTTTTGGTCTGTTTTAGTTATTTCATTGGTTAGACAGAAAGATAGAAAATTTGCTGAAAGAGTTTCTGTATATTCCATCTATTGGGAAATTACCTAGATTCTTTGATTGCCAGTGGACAGATACCCAACCCTGCCATTCTAAGCTAGGGGACGTGTTGGCTTATATGGTCACGGAAAGAGTAAGGATGGAGCTGGTCTTAGAGACACCTATATCCAGGGACTCAAATGCTCTGGGGACTCTGTCCAACTTGTCTCTGCTCCTTTCTGCATTCCAGCTTCATTCGCTTTATTCAAGTGGAGTTTCTCCACATGGCAAGGGACATGGCACAGGCTGCTCTGGGCTTACAGCCTCGTGGTTGAATGATCCAGATGTAGTTAAAACATGCCAGGGAAGGGCTGTGGGTGGCTTGTGTGAGCCACATGACTGTACATAGACCAATCCTTGAGGACAAGGGAATGGTATACTATAACTGGCCTAGCCTGAGTAATGTGCCTGTAATACCCCCATGATTATGTATCATTATAAGTAAATAAATAAGTAGAGGGGGTATCTTAGTCCTTTGGGGCTACTATAACAAAACACTTCAGACTGGGTAATTTGTGAACAACAAGTTTATTGTTCACAGTTCTGGAGACTAGAAAGTCCAAGTTCAAGGCACCAGCAGGCTGCATGCCTCGTGAGGGCTCACTCTGTGCTTAAAAATGCATTTTCTTGTTATTACCACACACCATAGAAGGGGCAGACGGCTCTCTCAAGCCTCTTTTATAAGAGCACTAGTCGCATTCATGAGGATAGAGCCCTCATGACATAACCAACTCCTAGAGGTCCCACCTCTTACTGCCACCACAATGGGGAGTAGGTTTCACATGAACTTTGGAGGGACATGAAGATTCAGACCACAGCAAGGGGATAGCACAGCTACAGCCATAGTCTCAGCCACTAAAAAAAAAATATTTAATGTCATTTCCCACATTTAAAATTTTTCATAGAAGGCATCATTCTGTACATATCCTTCTGCCCTTACTTTTTTTGCTCATCATGACGTTGAGATTTATCCATGTTGCTACATGTGATTCTAGTTTATTCATTTTAATGGCTGAATATTATTATATTATATGAATAAACCAGTTCATTTTTCCACTCCCCTACTAAGGAATAATTAGGCTGTTCTAATTTTTTTTTAATATCATAACAAGTGCTTCAGTGAACAACCTTTTGCATTACTCCTCATGCCTGTGTAGGAGAGTCTCTCTTGACCTACCCATAACCCATAACCATCCAACTTCTGGGTTGTAGGATGTATGCATCTTCAACTTCACAGATTTTTAAGTTTTAATGTCATTTGAATTAGTCAGTTTTTTCAACATGATCTGAGCTTTGGTATCTTATTTAAGAAATCCTTCTCCACACTTAAGGTCCTAAAAATAATCTTATTGTCTCTTCACTTGTTTATATTTAGCCCTTTAATCTGCTTGGAATTTGTTTTTGTGTATGGTGCTGTTACAGCAAGTGTTACAGCGGGTGGTCTCGAGGACAAGCCGAGTGACACACGGAGAGTCGGAGAATCAAGCATTATTCGCCAGCAGGCTTGGAGGGGTCTCGCCACCAAATTCTGAGCCTTGTCTACCCGATTTTTCCCACTTTTATTAAGTTGGGGTGGTCCGAGGGGTGGGCTCTCAGGTGGCTAATGCCCGCCAGGTAATAGGTTAGTTGATGTGTCAGGTAATAGTTTAGTATTAGGTTGATGCACCAGCTAATAGATTAGTTGATGGGCCGGGTAATAGGTTAGTATTATGCTGATGTGGGTCTTCTGTGAGGGGTGGGGGTCTCAGGTGGCTGCTGTGCCAAGTAATAGATGGGGATTTTCCTTATCAGTGTGAATTATGAATCTAATTTTGTGCTTTTTCATATGAATGGCTGGCTGTCCAGAACCATTCTTTGAAGAGTCCATTCCTTCTCCACTGATTCATACTCTACCCTGCTGGTACAACCATTCTTCCCTACGGCTGAGGCTAACCCTGAGCTCTTTGCACCCTTCTAAATTCTTCAAAATTCTCTTGACTCTCCTGGGCTAAGTGCCTTCTTAAGAAAAATTTTTAACTGGGTGAGGCAAGGCTGACAACTTAAAGGAGTAACATATTTGATGGAAGAAGTTTAACTAAAAACTCTTTAGTACTTTTTGTCACAGAGCAGAAAGCAGGCTTGGAAAGAGTCTAAACGTAAGCGACCTTCAGATAGAGAAAGGAAGCAGGGAGTCGGACTGGTGTGGCCCAGGCTGGAGAAGAGCCGAGGTAAGACTCTCTGGAGAGCTGGGTGCTTGGGGGAAGTGGAGGCAGCAAGCCCTGTCTGGCATCCTTGACAGCTTGCTGCAAGGAGCCCCTGCACTGCTGTGTCTCTAACCTTCAGTTACTTGATATACAAGATGGATATAAAAATATCATCTGTCTGAAACTGCCCTTTATAAAATTAACAAAGGGCCACAAGGTGGGAACTGTGGTAGGGGCCTGAACTCTGCAAAGGTATAGGCAAAGTTAAAAAATATATATCTCACCAGCCCCTGTCACCTAGTTTGCTTTCCTGTAATTGCCACGCAGGAGTCACATTGTTGATGGTCATAAAGATTCCTAACTTTCTTAATTACTCCCATTACAGAAGCATGAACTGTGGTTAAAAAGATAAGAAAGAGAAAAAAAATAATTAAAAAAATAAAAAAAAATTACTCCCATAGATAACATCACCCTTGTGAAGCTTAAGGCTAGTTTTTGAGATATATTCCAAGCCCTGCATTTCAGGGCATTGGCTGACCCACCCCAGCCAGTGGCCCATACCAAGGAACTGACTCAACTGGTCTTGTGACCCCCACCCAGGAACTGACTGAGCACAAGAAGACAATTTCTACACCCCCGCCCCCTGCCATGGTTCCACCACAAACCCAGCTAATCAGCAGAGCCAATTGCTTAGCCCTTTACCCACCAAACTATCTTTAAAAACCCTCTCTCCTAAATTCTTGGGGAGACAGATTTGAGAATTTCCTCCCATCTCCTCACATGGCACCTGTGACATTAAACTCTTTCTCTGCTGTAACGCCTGCTGTCTCAGTGTATTGGCTTCCTCTTGCGCAGTGGACAGTGGGCCCTGGGGGATGACAGCCATGTGGAGAGACAGACTGCATGGAGGAGAACAGAGGCAGCCCAGTGGAAAGTCAGCACCAGGTCCCAGGCGTGAGACAGAGGCCTTCAGGGACTCCCTAGCCCAGTCCATCTGCCAGTCGAATGCAGCTGCATAAGTGAGCCCAGACAGCACCACATGGAGCTGAAGAACTGCCTGGCCAACCCACAGAATTGAGGAAAATAAGAAAGTATTGTTTTAAGACTAAGTTTTGTAATGCTTTGTTACCCAGGAATAGATAACAGAAACAATCATAGATACAACAGCTTAAATATGGTGGTTGTATTCTCTCAAGACTAGCCGGAAAGTCTGTTTAATCCATAAACATTATACATTTGCAGTGAGAAATAAATAGAAAAATCTACATGCTGATCCAGAATGCCCAGAAAGTCCAAGGGGGGCTTGTGTATTGACATGCAGATGAAGACAAGAATTCCTCATCAGCATCAGACAAACTAGAAAAGCACTCGCAGGCTACCTGAATTCCAATTCTTTGCCCTGGGGCAATCTGTTTTTTAAAAAGAAAAGAAGAGAGAAAGAATCATTTAAAAAAAAAAAAAAAAACCCTTCAGTTCCAATCACTTTTCAAACTTAGGCAGAACGACTTTCACAGCTTCAGTCAAGTTTGTCAAAAAGTAATTTTCTACCTAATTTACTTTCGCAGGACACAGATCTTCCCAGAGGCCGGAGGAAAAATCCCTTTCCGACAAGGGTGAGAATGGAACTTAGATTTCCTCCAAGGTTTTCTTCCTTCTGGCTACTTTGCACGTGTCAGGGGCGCCAGGAACAGGCTTTATTTGACCCAGCAGGTGGCCTGGGCGGAAAGCATGGAGAATCCCTCAGTGGTGGGACCAGGAACTTGCCTGCAATCCCCTGTGGTGGCTGCTCTGTTAGCCCCAGAATCAAGGTCAAGGGGAAAGCAAACCCTGGTTTTGTGGGGCTGTTACGCAGCTAAGAGTATGAGAAAACCCAGTGTGGCTTCTTGTTTACACAGGGGTCACATGGAGATGGAACAAACTGAAAACAATTTTAACTCCAAGTGTTACTAAGTAATTTATGACAATGTGGACAGATAAAAATCTTCCCAGAAAAAGAAAGTGAACAGGTAAATTTCTGTGGTTTCTAAGTGATCTGTAGTTTTTTGCTTATCTTATCTTTTTTTCCCTAAATTGTTCCTTTGCCTCATTATTTCTGTATATAAATGAGAAGATTTTGTATTAGTGAATGGCCCTGAAGGACAATGCCATTTACCAGCACTGACACCTCTATGCCTGGTGTGCCCACCACCACCAGCACACCCCAGTCTTTTCCTTCGTGCCCCGAATCCAATTGCAGAGCTGTCATAAAACATTAGTGATTTTTAATTACACAGTCTGATTACAGTGAGAGAAATGATTATGCAGAGAATAATTTGATGCATGCACCAGCACACTCAAACCTTTTCACTGTGCTTTTATTTGCATTCCTGGACTCACCTGGACATGCCATGTGCTGAGGGGGAAAGTTGAGAAGGTGGCCGGATCCCCTTGCAACCTCTGCGATTAAGATGCACAAACTATGGGTGATTTTGAGATAGTGGAAAATGTATAATCTTTGCCAGACCTAACCTTCCACTGACCATGGGGAGCCCTATTACGTCCAGAGGTCAGCCTTGCCACAAAGAGGAAACTAGGGGACAGAATACCATGGCTGAGAGGGCGGGGATCGGCCTCCTGAACTGCATCGAGACAGCACCTATTATGGACTGGACTAGAAACTTTTTATATACATAAATTTTCTCCATTAATTCTCACACCAGCCCTATGTGTTAGGAATTCCTGTCCCCATGTTATGAGTGGTCACTTCTCCTGCACCTTAAACACTCTCCTCCTTAACCAGCCCTAGCTCCCTCCACCTGGTTACCTCCTACTTAACTTTAGGACTGGCTCAGCCATTACCCACCACCTCTGGGAATGTTTCTCTTACTCCCCTCCCCTGGGCCCCCGGACTCCCACAGCAGCCTGCGTTGAACGTTATTACAGCCAGTATGATGGGCTGCGTGGTAATTATTTGTTTACTTTTCTGTCAGCCTCCACTAGACTCCTGGAGGGAGGAATTTCATCTTATTTATCCTTGTGTCTCTCATACTTAGCACAGCGCCTGGCATGCGATCTGTGCTGAGTTAATGTTTGTGGCATGAGCTGAGTAACCTGCCCACAGGTATACAGTTAGTAAGTGGGGAAGCTTCTGTAGCAGTTTAGGCCTGTTGGGCTCTAAAGCCTTCTCACGAGAGCTTCTATTCAATTAGACATTTGTACCCCCGTAATATTCTGAAATTAAATAAAAAAGTAGACATAGTATGCAGAGTATTATTTCAGCAAAAAAGGGAGAGAGATGAAAACTCATTATCTAAGTTAAACTGATGTTAGGGGTTTTGGGGAATCTTCTGGCATCCTTGGAGAAAGGGCATTCAGTGATATGTCGCTGGTGAACACCAAGGTTAGCACTGCAGCACTGTGTGGAATGAATTTCTTGTTTGTAGACACCAGAGCCATCCGCACTGTGTGGAATGAATTTCTTGTTTGTAGACACCAGAGCCATCCTGCCCGGTTCCCAATCCCCCTGTGGCCCCACTAGCGCCCCCTGCTGCCTCTCTTCAGAGTACAAAGACTTCAGAACACCTGGAAGAATAGTCAGCCCAAGAATTTAATCTTGTTCTCCAAAGTAAAAACTAAACAAACAACTTTAATTTTCAAGCTTTGGCAAGGTATGCTGAGTAGTCAAGTGGTGACCTTTAGTGGTAGATGACCATAATAGGTTTTTTTTTTTTATCACCAAGAAGACACAGGAAAAGGAACTTACTGAGATTGACAAAACTCGGCATAACAATATAATATCCTACATCCAACACGGGCAATAGCATTTTCAGTGGATCATGTTGCAGTTATAAATATGTTTCATCTCATCGGTATGGATTTAGACTGTACTGTGTGAGTGTGTTGTTAGTGTGTGTGTCCAAGGGACCTGATAATTATACATGGGATCACCCAGAAGCATGAGGAGTTCTATGTGCTCCTTGTCCCAGCTAAGAGATCCTGAAGGGAGCAGTTAAAGTCCATCCTAAACTATTCTGTCAATTCCAGACTAGAGTGTACACAGGCAGATCTCAGAGATATTGCAGGTTTGGTTCCAGATCACTGCAATAAAGTGAATATCACACTAAAGTAAGTCACATAATTTTTTTTTTTGTTTCCCAGGGCATATAAAAGTTATGTTTACACTACACTGTGGTCTATTAAGTGTGCAATAGAATTATGTCTACAAAAACAATGTATATAACTTAATTTAAAAATGCTTTATTGCTCAAAAGTGCTAAGAAGCCTTTGGTGAGTCATATCTTTTTGCAGGTGAAGGGTCTTGCCTCAGTGTGGTTGTCTGCTGACTGATCAGGGTGGTGGTTACTGAAGGTTGTGCTGGCTGTAGCAATTTCTGAAAATAAGACAACAATAAAGTTTGCTGCATCAATTGACTCTTTTCATGAAAGATTTCTCTGTAGCATGTGACGTTGTTTGACAGCATTTTGCCCACAGTAGAACTTCTTTCAAAACTGGAGTCAATCCTCTCAAACCCTGCCGCTGCTTATCAACTAAGTTTATGCAATATGCTAAATCCTTTGTTGCCATTTCCACAACGTTCACGGCAACTTCACCAGGAGTAGGTTCCATCTCAAGAAACCACTTTCTTTGCTCATCCATAAGAATCAACTCATCCATTCAAGTTTTTTCATGAGATTACAGCAATTCAGTCACATCTTCAAGCTCCACTTCTAATTCTATAATAGTTCTTCTGCTACTTCTACCACATCTGCCGTTACTTCCTCCACTGAAGGCTTGGACCCCTCAAAGTCATCCATAAGGGTTGGAATCAGCCCTGGGTTCCAGGACTCCTAGACATAGGATATTGACGTTGAGCTTGAGTTAATCCCCTACTTTGAATCTAAACTTTCTGTGATGATGGAAATAGCCCTATATCTGCACTATACAATATAGTAGTGTGATATTGTGAAATACATATTTGGTCTTCAACCCCTTTTCCCGATGTACAAATGCTAAAATCCTTAGAATCTCCAAAGTGATGTATTTTGTATGCCAATGAGTTGACTGATGGCTGGCCGCCCCCACGTAGCTTCAGGATGGAGGTTGATCACTGGACTTCCAGCTCACTCCCCAATCTCTGGGGAAGGGAGAGGGACTGGAGATGATGTTGGTCACCAATGGCCAGTGGTTTAATCAACCATGCCTATGTAGTGAAGCCTCCATAAAAGCCCAAAAGAACAGGGTTCAAAGAGCTTCTGGATAGCTGAACACGTGAAGGTTCCTGGAGGGTGGCACACCAGGGAGGGCATGGAAGCTCCAGGCCCCTTCCCTCATACCACGCCCTGTGCATCTCTTCCTCTGTATCCTTTGTAATATCCTTTGAAATAAACCAGCAAACGTGTTTCCCTGAGTTCTGTAAGCTGCTCTAGCACATTAATTGAACCCAAAGAGAGGGTCCTGGAAACCCCAACTTGAAGCCAGTCAGTTAGAAGTTCTGGAGGTCTGGACTTGCAACTGGTGGGAAGAGGGGGCATCTTGTGGGACTGGGTCCTCAGTCTGTGGTTTCTGAGGCTACCTCCAGGTAGACAGTGTCAGAATTGAATTGAACTGGAGTACACCCAGCTAGTGTCCACTGCAGAATGAACTGCTTGCTTGGTGTGTGTGGGAAACACCCCCCTACATTTGGTCACAGGAGTCTTCTGTGTTGATTGTTTTTGTTGGTATGAAAGCAGCAGAAAACACTTTGAGTTTAAGTGTGTTTCCCCTCAGAAGTAGCCACTAGACACATGTGGATTTGAGCACTTAAAATGTGGCTAATGTGACTGAGGAACTAAATTTTTCAACTTATAAATTAAGTGTATATGTATATATTAAATATGTGTATTGCTTTAAATTTAAATAACCACATGTGGCTGATGGCTAACATATTGGATGGCACAGGATTCTAGACCGTCAAGTCAGGCAAACTTGAATTCAAATCCCAAATCTGTGTGACCTCACTTCTCTGAGCCCTAGTACCCTAAAATGGACACAATGAGATCTACTTCACAGAGATAATGGATATAAAGTATCCAGGAGAAAGCCTGGCACCTAGTAGGTGCCTTTTATGTCACTGTTGTAATCTCTTGGTTAATGCCTCTAATTCCTGCAGGACTGTAAACTTCATGAGGACAGGAACTCTATCCTATTCATATATGCATCCCTAACAATTAGCACAGTAGACATAGTAAGCACTCAATAAATATGTCTTGAGAGGAATTAAATAAAGATGGCAAGCTGAGCTAAAGCAAAGCCAGCTAAGGATTTGGTAGCCTCTGTCCCCCTCAATCCCCAAAATGCATTTTTCCTGAATTGCACTTGGGGGTAATATTATCAGCCTGTACTGGAAGATATTACGAGAAACAGTACCATAAAATTTGTGTACCATAAAATTTGTGTTAGTGCTGTCGTGAAGATGCAGTTGAGGATGTTGCTTACTATGTTAAACAGTGTAATTTTATGAGGATATTCAGAATAATTTTCTGTCTTGATTTAGTAGTTATATTCTGTTTTATCTCAACTATACAAAGATAAAGTTTTCATGTTCACATTGGCTACCACATTATGTCTGAAAAGTCCAGAAATATAGGGTAAACTTATTTTTAAACGGTATATTAGTTACCTTTTCAGACAATATGCTAACTAACATGGACCTATGTCCAAAATAAATGCACTACAATATGTCAGATTGTCAATCTGAAAAAAGTATTATATAATAAATACGCTACACTATGTTGTGAAACTTTTCTTTTGCCACTCTGTCGTGCATTTATTGTACTTTTTTTCAGGATAACAATTGGACCCACTAATTACAATCTAGAGATACTTCATTTGCAAACATGTCTGGAGATTGAGTATATAAATGTAACTAACATATTATATACTAATAAAAGCTGGATGTAGTGGCTCGTGCCTGTAATCCCTGCACTTTAGGAGGCTGAGGTAGGAGGATTGCTTAAGGCCGGAAGTTCAAGACCAACCTGGCAGCATAGTGGGACCTACAAAAAATTAAAAAATTAGCCAGGTGTAGTGGCATGTACCTGTAGTCCCAGCTACTCAGGAGGCTGAGTCAAGAGGATTGCTTGAGCCCAGGAGCTTGAGGCTGCAGTGAGCTATGATCTTTCTGCTGCCCTCCAGCCGGGGTGACAGAGTGAGACCTTGTCAGGAAGAAAGAAAGAGAGAGAGAAAGAAAGAAGGATAATGAGTGTGATGCGCACTGTCTGGGGGATGGACACGCTTGAAGCTCTGACTCGGGGGGTGGGGGTGGACAAGGGCAATATACATAACCTAAACTTATGTACTCCCATAATATGCTGAAATAAAATAAATAAATAAAAAATAAAGAAAGAAAGAAGGAAGGAAGGAAGGAAGGGAAAAGAAAGTTAAATGTAAATTAACTACACAGTAGCTGCCCAGACACCCAATCCAGATAGTTCTGGCTCTGAAACAGATTTTGGAGGGCCTGAATTTGTCATTCATCTAAGTAGGTTTTAATTCTGCATTTAAATCAGCAACAACCTCCACCCCGAATCATGTATAATGGTAAAAACCACTTATAAAAATCCTTAAGGAGTCTAACTCTTGAGTTCAGTTGTGGAACTCAGCCAAGAGGCTTTTTAACTGAAGCACAGACATGGTGGTGCAGCTTAATCACGTTGGGTCAAGATCAAATCTGACAACAGGGAAGTCATCTATTAAGGAAAATCATTCAAAGATCACAGCAGAATTGCTTGTTAAAAGCGATCATAAGCTGTGGTGCAAATATTGATGTTTATTAATATTTTTATTACTGTCATTTTAAATGGATGACTTAGTAAATTATTTATTTATCTGTTTTGTGGTCCCCCCAACTTGACTCTAATGAGTTGGCCTTATAAAATTAGTGAACTCAGGCCATGCTGTAAGAGCTGGGGCTAAACAGCCCTGTGAGGGATCCCAGCAAAAACAACAATCAACATATACTGTATTACTGGACGGGGACAGTGCTGCTCAGAATGGGAGAAGGAATGAAGTTGCCTTTGGCAAGAATATAAAATGAGATAGTTTTGGAGCAATAGGAGAGGAAAACATATTTACATTTTCAGTTTCTCAGTCACCAGTGTGGGTGACACTCTGTCCCCTACATTCTCTTTTTCTTTCTAGTTGAGCTTTTTCTCCTCTTGGCTCTACAGACTTTTCTCCACGCTCTTTGATCAGAATAAGACAGCCTTTCCATTCCTCTGACCACTAACCTGGGCATGTATGCTCCTCTCTCCTCATTTCTCCTAATTACACTGCCTTTGCCTATTTTATAATAGCAATATCTTGCTACACTGTGTTCTGGGCCAAAAGAGCAGAAAGCCAATGTCTCTGGTGGGACAGCAGGTGGGGAGGGCGGCTCTCGGCTGCTGCCCAGACCCTGCCTGCACGTCCTGCGTGTTCCTGTATCCATGTTCCCGGGCTGGATGCTCCCCAGGGCTCCGTGTACTGTGCTTGTGAGCAGCTGACAGGTTCATGATCGGTCCAGCTACGGCAGCCATGGAAGTTCTCAGAGAGTATAAAAGGGAACATGTAAAGTTAGTTTTCAATGCAGGCTTAAAGGAGACTGGGAATTCTGAAAAGGCGCTTTGTAGACTAGAATATTCAGAATATACTCACAGGTATAAGAAACTAGTTACAGTAGTTTCCCCTGGGGAAAGAAACTGGGAGACTGGGACAGGGTGGAAGGACGACTTCACTCTATTTAAATCCTTTTCCATGTTTTGGATTTCGTATTATGTGTATATTTTTATAAAATCAGGTTTTCATGGACCTTGGGGGTCATCTAGTTGAAGCTGAGAGGTAAGGCATAATTTTTAAGAAGTAGAATCCTTGACAACTGTTCATCTGCTAGACCTGTTCATCTTCCTAGACCTTCCGGAAGTCCTCTCAGATGGAGGCAGCCCATTTGTCCGTTCCCCAGGTTTGCCCACAGAATTGGCGTAAGAGTGAGCAGCAAGTGGGACTAACTAGTGTTCTTCATGCTGCTTCCAATTCACTGGTCATGCACTGTCATATAAACACCACTCTTTCACTGCTCTTGCCCTCCAAGTGTTCCATGCTTAATAATATCTACATTTATTGAGTTTTTAATAAGTATATAGCATTGCTAAATGCTCTAAATACGTAATCTAATTTATTCCCATTTACAGATGTGAAAACTGAAACTAAGAGAAGTGAGCACATGGCTGCTGTGTGTTGACACTAGGATTCAAATCCAGGTGTGTCTAAAGCCCACACTCTTAATTCCAACACAATACTCATTTGCTTCCAGTCTTTGTTCCTCACTTCCGTTACTTCCTGTCACCCCATATTCACGGAAGAGTTTTCCATGTGACATGTTATTTCTATCCTCTCCTTACCTTATTTACTGTCATCTTAGGGTGAGGGAAGGGACCCAGGAAGTGCAGGTAGTGAAGATGGAGGAAGCAGAACTAAAATCATCAGGGAAAAAATAACCATCAGGAATATCCAAGTACTACCTCCTTCTCACACTCTATCACCACCTCCTCCCTGCCACACGCACGCATGCACATGCACACACACACACACACACACAGAGTCATAAACACCAACACATTATACCAAAGCCTGACACTGTAGATTCCATTGTTCAGAATGTTGTTTCTTCTATTTCTAGGACCCTGTGCTTTGGCTTTTTATTTCAACTTTTTTTAGGAACATCACTAAGAGACTCACTGGAAAGGAGAACAGAAAGGACTACCTGGTGAGTGCCTGACAGAGAAGAATACTCTCTCACAGGGAAGGCTGTAGGGGTTGGGATGGGTATAATCCAGAGTGGAACAGAGTGAGGAATTGGGACACAAAGGCTGGCCGCAATGGGCTGAAACAGGAAGAGGAGGGGAACCAGGAGCAGGGAAACTCAGGAGGACAGAAGGAAGAAAGACATGTGTCTTAGTCTGCTGGAGCTGCAATGAAAACTTGCCATAGACTGGGTGGCTGAAACAACAGACATTCATTCCTCACAGTTCTGGAGGCTGGGAAGTCCAAGATCAAGGCACCAGCAGACTTGGTGTCTGCTGAGGGCCTCTTCCTGGTTTTCAGATGGCGGCGTCCTTGCAGTGTGCTCACATGGCAGAGAGGCAGGGAGAGAGAGAGGAAGTGAAAGCAAGCTCTCTCTAGTGTCTCTTCTTACAAGGGCATTAATGTCATTCACAGAGGCTCCACCCTCATTATCTTATCTAACCCTAGTTACCTAGGAAAGGCCCCATCTCCCACTGCCATCACATCGGGGGTTAGGATTGCAACGTATAAATTTGGGTGGATGAGAGGGAACAAAAACATTTGGTCCATAACAGGATCTTTTTTTTCTTCAAAACTTACAAAGCAATCCTAGAAATGAGAAAGTTAATCATCTCTTTCCCCTTGCCTCCTGGCTAATCAATGGCCTGAACATAAATAATTGAATTATTGTCCTGCTCTCATCCCAATGAGCCATCCTACAGCAAAAAAAAGAAAACAGACTGCAAGCAGAGCCTGCACTGGGAACAAATACATAGCTCATCTTTGGTTTTCAAACTTGCAAGTGGTTGCCACAGCCTTCCTAAGTGGTTGCCACAGCCTTCCACACATGCACACACACACGGAGCCTAAGTAAGAAAATTATCTAGGTAGGTGTCTTGGAATCTTTTAAGTTTCCTACAGCCTGTGTCTCAGGCAGAAAAGATGTTTCAAGTTCTGACAGGGGACTGGCTTGAAAGAGAAACTTTGAAGGATTTAAACAGCTTTCTGAATAAGGCAAAACTCAAACTGTCAAGAACATTCAGAGTATTTTTCTTATTTTCCCTCACCTTTCTTTTTATTTCTCTTTTCCTCTCCCTTGTGGCACCCCCTGGTCGTCTCCTTTTTCCACTCTGCCTTCTCTCGTGCTTCACAAAAGCTATTAAACAGAGCAGCCAATAATGTTGTTTTAACTATAATCACAGTGTTTGGGGAATTAGAAAAAATAAATGCCGGACCTCATTAGAAGACTGTCGGCCCGGGAACAAAAAATCTAACTAAGAGAGGTGGGAGCGGAATATCTGGCGCTCTCAGAGCAGCTCATGATCAGGGAGACGCGTCTTCAGGGGGTGGTTTCACTTCATCAGCTGGGTTGATGGTAGCCGATATTCAAGTCGTATTACTGAGGTTTGCGCCACGAGCACGGGGCCACGCCTGCAGCCGCTCTCAGTAAATATTACCTCATTAAGATACTTTCTCAGAACATAGAATCAAGGTCTTTAACATTGTGCCACTAGTTTGCAAGCCACTGTGAGCCCCTTTGCCAGACACACAGTGGCAAAAAGAACCTGAATACTTTTTAGGGGTGTTCTTTCTATAGGTTTGAACATCTGTGTGGAAAGCTCGGCGGGGATGGTAAAGAACCCTGGATTAGGAGGGCAAACAACACGTACCGTGCGCCAAACCTATGCTGGCAAGCTTGCAGTCTCTGCTCTGGATGCATTACAGTCTGTGCTAAGATAACACATAAAGAAAAAACAGTATACCAGGATCAATGCAACAATAAGGTTAAGAAAATGTATGGAAGAATTCACTCTGCTTTGATGGGTAGAGACAGCTTTCTAACTACCTGTAGCCTCCACTTCCTCTGCCCTAACCAGCTACATTCTCTTCTCACCTCTCAGTTCCCATCTGTGGCCATGAGCCCACCCAAATGCTGACATCACTCCCGTTGAGGTAGCTTCGTAACAAAGATGCTTTGCCTGTGAAAACCCCTTGTCTGCCCCCGGCCCTGGCAGCTAGTAGCCCTTGGGTCCTTTGTGATTCCCGGGTCTCCTCACTTTTACCTATTTCTGGCCAGAATTCCCATTCACTCCTTAGCCAGGCTTCTGGGAGGCCTGACTTCTGTCTGTCCCTGCCCACTGGTATCCCACTCTCATAGGTCTTTGGCTCACCCCCATCTAGTGATCTGGCCAATGCCCAGACCCCAAATTCTCCCTATAGACCCTCCCTCCCCCTGGGCTGATGAAGTCCTGATCTATGTCTTGTTGGGGGGAGGGTCAAGACCCAGCATTCTCGCCCCAGTTAAGTGAGTTACATTATATTAATGGAAGAGTGGAACAATGGTAGAATTGCCTCTTGCTATGACTTGCTATCCTTGTCTAGGTGAAATTACCCAACCAGTCCCTGTAAGGTTTGGAATCCAGAAAGAGGTCTCCATGGCTTTAAGAGACCAATGAGGAGGTCACCCTGTCAGAGTGAGCCTCTTCCTCTTCCTACTTATGAAACGAATTAACCCCACAGAGGAAGTCAGCAAGTATTACTACCTTCAAGAGCTCCAAAGAGTACCCCAGCTTGACCTTCCAAATGTTTGGGAGGTACCGAGGAAATGAAGTTATTAAGTTCTGGCTCCTGTGTGGCTCGAGTCTGCATGGGAAGGAGCAATGGAGAGCTAACCACGGGGACAGCCATGCCAGCTGCCTTCTTTCTCCCGATCTAGACACCAGATGTGAAAACACAGCTCCTATGTTGGGGGGAGGCGGTGCTGAGGAGACATTGTGGGTCTTCCCGCTGCATTAGAAACCTCTAGGTTGTAGGCAACAGCTTACCTATCTCCAGACCCCTGTGCTCGGGTCAGTACCTGGCACATAATAACGGCTTGATTGATGTTTAGTGAACAAATGAATAGGACTGTGTTTTACTCCATTTTGAATCTTCCAATTAACTATACTTTCAATTAATACTTCCTGAATTGAATCCAGTTCTCATTAACAGAAGTTAGGGGGCCCTTTCTGAAATGTTGGCTTATGAGACCCCAAATTTTTAATTAAAGCAATGATTCTCCTTCTGTTTAGGTAGCACAATCTTGGGGCAAAAAAATTAAGCTGGGTCCAACCTAATCTGGATCCTTTCTAAGGTTGGTGTCATTGAGCTGTGACCCTCAGATATTAGTCTGGCATTTGGAAGTTGGAGTCTTGGATGAACTAAGGTTGAGAGCAATGAACCGAATAGAATTGACTAAGAATTTCTCATTTGGACAAATTTCAAACATTGATGTAAAAATGATATTATATTTCTTTAAACACAGCAGGAATACCAATGGAAAAGAAGATACAAGCCTCTCTCTCTCTCTCTGTCTCAGGAGTAATTCCAAAGCACTTAATTGGAATCTTGAATAACAATGATGACTTGGATATGGCTTTTGGAAGCAGAGACAGTGCCTAAGAATCACTTTACCTGAGACTGAAATGCATCTACTTCTACATGTCTACTCCCTCAGAAAGTGTTGCACATAGAACCTACTGAAGATTAGTGGAGCCAGGACCCAGTCCGACAGGAAATCTGTTCTATTTCCTTCAAAATACTAATGTGCTCCACCAGAGATCATGCCAGGATCCAGGAGTCAATAAGGCATTTTCTAAACCTCTTAATGATGTCCCAGTTGCAAAACCATTCTCTGTACTGTTTGGTCGAAATTATCACATTTGCTTGCCAAGACTTGGCTGCTTCCTAATGCAGACTGACTCTGGGGAAAACTGTAGAGGTGTCCACATTTGTCCTTGTGTCCTAACTCAATTCTCTGCATCTCCCCTACCTCCTCTGTGCCACCTTCCTTGGCCCAGCCGCCCTTTGGATAGCCCAGGCCCACAGGTGAAAGTTCTTCTCCTTTCTCTGTTCACAGGAAAGCCTTGATGTAAATTCAAGTGACTAGATTTCCTATCCTAAAAGTGTTTTTGTGGAATGAAAGTCTTTGTTTTAATTTGGGGTGGAGGGGTGGGGAGAGATGTGAGTAGGTTGATATTCGTGCATGTATGTGTAGGTTTACATGCCTAAGGAAACCCTTATCTGGTACCCTTCAAGTTCAACAAATGTATTCCAAGCATTTTGCAAGGATAAACGGTGGGTGGGCAGTGACTCTCAACCTTGCCTACGTATTAGGATCACCTGGAAGGCTTTGGAAATGTACCAATGTCTGGGCCTTACTCCTGCCCAGGTAACAAGACTCTCAGCCAGAGTTTAGAACCACTGGCACAGTGAAACTCACTTGAGCTTTGGCACTGACAGATGTAGGTTCAAATCCCAACTCTGATAATGGCACAACTTGCAAATGGCACAACTTTGATACTTAGCTTTGATATGTTTTAGTGTCTTCCTCTATAAAATGAGGTAGTGATACCAATCTCACTGCAGTGTAGTTAAATGACCAGTGGGGTGCCTGATCCCTAGCAGAGGCTCAATAATTTTGGTTCCTTTTCCCCAGTTGCCAGACATTTGAGCTAGCACAAGAAATCACAGATGTGAAGAACCAAGTACCACAACAATGTCTGGCCCTCCGTAAACAGATACATTCCTTTTGAAGAAAAAAACCATTTTCTCTGCCAGTCCCAAAAACTTCATCCAGAGTAGTGATTTCTCACCTCCAGATATACATTAGAATCAGTATCAGAATTTTAAAAATAAAATAGGAAAAAGAAAAAATGCAGATGGATATTGGCTCCACCCCCAAAGATTCTGATTTAATTGACCCAGGATAGGACCTGGGCATCAGTATTTTTTAAAAGCTTATAATGTGAGTCCAGAATTTAAAATATACTTTTCTAGAACAAAGACATATACATTATTGTGGAAACAATGATAACTAAGTGGTCAATTGTACAACTTTTAGTGGAGGATTAAAAAAATAAAAAATAAGTGGTCAAAAGATTGATTTGCCTTCCAGCTCTGCCACTTGCAGTATGACCTTAGACACGTCACATAAATTCTTCAAAATAGAAAATGGAAATAATAATATTTGGCTTAGAGGATAGTCATAAGGATCAAATAAAATAATGTAAGTGAAAGTGCTTTTTAAACCATAAAGCTCTGTACAATTTTAGCTTTTATCATTCTGAAAATGACAATGTCTTGGGTTAGCTGCTCTATTAGTATACAATCTTTTTGAGATTTTCTGATACCTGGGGGTGGGATGGAGGGTTTGGGCATGGGAATACATAAAGACATAATGTTCACTGTAATAAGACTTTGCCCACTATCTCCAAGTGGGAAAAGAGAAGATTTTTCTCTTGGTCAAGAATCCATCAAACTGGGCTGGGCGTGGTGGCTCACACCTGTAATCCTAGCACTTTGGGAGGCCATGGCTGGAGGATCGCTTGAGCTCAGGAGTTTGAGGTTGCAGTGAGCTATGATGATGCCACTCTACTCCAGCCTGGGCAATAGAATGAGACCCTGCCTCAAAAAAAAAAAAAAAAAGAATCCAGGCTTCAAGGCAAATTTCTCACCATCCCAAACAACAATTTATCTGGTAAGCAAATAGTTATTGGGACTTCTTATTTTTGCAATACAGTTTCTACTTCCCAAATTTGGCTTCCTCCTACTCCTACAATACTCCCCTACTGACAGGTCTTTGAGGTAGATTAAAATAGTGCATTATTCTAATCACGCAGCTCCTCGGTATCAGGATTAATTTAGCGGCCTGTGCAATAGGATGCTGGGATATTTTCAAACCTTTAGCCTCTGGCACGTAAATCAGTCTGAATGTCAGCCAAGAAAAGTATTGAGATGTGAGTTAGCCTTGTGTCCACAGATACCACTCATTACTTCTGTAATAAGGGAAAAAAAAAAACACAAATGTTGCATTTAAACCCTACTTTGTGGCAGGTCCTACATACCAAGAAGGATGAATTGGGAAAGTTTTCTAAATGCTGCTGCCATTCCCCCTCCCCTCAGTGTTCAGACACCCATTGCAGGTTGTAGCCATGAGCCATTCCAAGATTCCCTTAGACAGTGGTTCTCAACCTTGGTTATACCGTTTGGAAGTTTGGGAGAAATCAGAATCGCAGGCCCCATCGCAGACTTGCCAATTCAGAATCTGCATTTTAACCTGCATTTCCCACAGGTGATTCCTATGCACGTTAAAGTTTGAGAAGCCCTGTCTGACAAAATCATCTCATCAAAGCCTTCCAAGCCAATATGGCAGTTAGTATCCCCACCTCACAGATGAGGCAACTGAGACTCAGGAGCAATTACATGATTAGGTCAGGACCATATGGGTAGTTACTGACAAGCCAAGACTGGTCCCAGATCTGCTGGTTCCAAGAGCAGAGCACTTTCCACCTTACAACAATGGCCCTGATGTACGGTTGTTTGGGTTTTTTTAAACTGTCATTGAGGATACAATGTCTATAATTTATTTTGCATCTTCTGCACAAAGCAGCTTCTCTGGGATTATTCCTAACAGATTAACTGCAAACAGAAGTAAAAGAGAAAAGTTTTGAGAGACACACCATCCAGAAAATGAAGATGACAAAAAGTAAGATTTCTACTGATTAAGGACTTTTACAAGAAAGCCAGAGAAAGGCTTCAATCTATGGATTTCTGGTAACCCTGGAAACCTGCACCTCTGTAGCACAGGGATAAAAACCCTCAAAGGACTGGGATGAAGATTAGTAACATAATTAGAGAGAAGGCAGATGGAACCCTTTGAGAAATAAATCAATACCCACACAGATGCAGAATACCAAAATAGGAACCCTCCTCCACCAGGTGATGCCCTGCAGCGAAACACTGTGGCCATGTCCTAGGTGGAGCCAAGCATCAGGGACATTGGCTGATGACACTGTCCTGCCATTTTGCACCTTTGCCCTGCCTGATCCAAACTCCAGGCACTTGCAGTCCAGGCTGTGCCAGTGGCTGAAGGAGCAACACTACACAAAGGAAAAGCATTGGAACGGATGTGGGTAGACTAATTAGCTGTGTGACCTTAGATAACTCACTTAATCTCTCTGAACCTCAGTTTCTACATCACAAAATGGGAGATAATAAACCTGTCCTCTCTCCAGCATGGACTTTTGAGTATTAATTAGGTTAATTCATGTGAAAGTGCTTGAGAAATCATGAAGGCTGATGATAAGTTATAACTAGTGTTATAATTACTAGTTTTTTCCTGGCCATGCAGGCATTGACACCTGAGACCCAGATTCACACTATCTTGCTGAAAATGTGACATAGTACTATGCAGAAGCCATCAACTGCTGGTCTGCTTGAACTGTGTGTCAAGCTGGGTGCTCACAAATACAGGTTGTTCAGAAAAGACGAGAAATAAACCTGGGAAGGCCCCCTAGCAAAATAGCTCCCCCACTGGCAAGCTACATTGCCTCATGTTCCACTGTTACGGCAGTATTATATTTTCATAGTGGAAGTATTGTCCTTAAGAAGATTTGAAATGCAAATATTCCTAGGAAAGTTAACATAGTGACTGGTTATCAGTCATTTATACTTTAGTCTGAGTTAGTCTGTCCATAGTTTCTTAGGTACTGCTCTTAAGTAAGGGAATCAAATGGTAATTTCAATAGTGGAGAAAAGAGAGAGAATTCTGGAAACTGAAATCCTGCCTTGAGAGGCAATTCTTACATCCCTGTTACAGCAGGATGCAAGAGGGCATAGGAGGTAAGAGTCCCAAACTAGTGAAAAGAACACTAAATAAAGGAGTGGTAGAGAAAACAGAACCAAACTCTTTTATACATTTTTCCCAAGGCCTAAAAGGAGAAGAATTGAATCCTATGTTCCTTTGCCTGATCCAAGTCCCTGTTTGCATCGATTTCTTCGTCTTTTCCTCTTTGGAGCAGAGTTTAGCTTGATATTGCTCCAGGTAATGGAAAAACAAAGCTAATTTAACATTCTCGACTATTGCTCCTCCTAAGTCATCATTTACTGCAGACAAGTAGCTATCTGCAAGGCTCTCCTAATTGTAGCATCTTTTTATCAAAAGTCCCTTAAAGGGGATTGGAAGGCTTTTGTCCAATGTAGGTTACCTATTTGAAGAAAAAAGCATTCAGGGTCCTAAAAATGATCCTTTAAGGCCATAGGCCTGGGAAATGTTCTAGAACCCTTCACTGGTGTAACATGCTGCCTCAGTTTCCCCAGGAAGATCAGTGTCTGGAGAACTAAGGACAAGCCAGTGAGGGGATAGCACTGAACTAACTGAACAAAATGGATAGCTCACACTACCCAGACAGACCCTAAGGAACTCTATTCCCCAAACCTGCACATTTGTGAGCTTTTAAACCAGCCAGCTCATCCATGTCCCAGCTAGCACTGATCAGTGGACACAAACCACTCAGGGTGTCCATGCAGTCACCTTTGATCCCACTCTTGCTGAGAATCCCTGCGCTCCTCCAGTTCTGGTGGATTCTAGCCCCGCTGGTCTTCCCTTTCATTTCTGGCCCTACTCTCATGCATTGTACTTGACCCCTGAATTTAGATCCCAAATATGAGCCTCAGAACTCTTCACCCATTGTAGTAGATTGGATGTATTCATCACCAATTTTTCTGATTCTCCTCCCTGTGAGAGGATTACACAAGCCTGCCCTGTTGAACCCTCACATGGCCAATGAGAAGGGGGCAGAAATGCTACTCAGAATCAGAGCATGGTTTGCCACTTCTGTTTTCCCTCTGCCTCAGTGATGGGAGATGTTTCAGTAAAAGGCTGGCCCATCTGCCTGGGCCCAGCATAGAGGCATAGAGCAGAGTTGCCACTGGCCCATGTTGGGCATGGGAGTGAGAAGTAAACCTTTGTTATTATAACATTGAGATTTGGGGGTCTCGTTTGTTACTGTGGCATAACTGATTGATACATCCTTGGATTCCCTCTACCTACAGCAACTTCAAACACACAGACGACCGCTAGATCTAACTCTAGCCCCAACACACCATGATCATCAGAGAGAGAGGACAGACACAACAAGCCAGAGAAAAGCAATGCATTCTGTGATGACTTCAGCACCTGGGTAGTGGTGTGTAATGTTGAGTCCCTTGATCACATGTCTTTTTGTGTTAAGGCCTTTACCAAAATCTCATCCCAGAATCTACCTTTGTACTAGATACCAGGGGCCCCTTTGGGCAAACTCAGCATTATTTTATGAGAAGGCTGTGGTGGACTCTCATTACATGCATCTTTTTTAGACCTGACACAAGGAAATCACCCACCTGGCCTTACCTAGGCCATCTTCTAGTTGAGTAAATTGCCAAACTCTACTCAATACTACAAAATCGAATTTCTGAAAACCCAGCGGCAATCATTAGAGGTGTGACTTTCCATGTCAATTTCCTTCACATATGGATTTCCATTTCTTCTCTTTGTCACCTTCCTAACCATGGAAATAAGGCAGCAGGGTTGAAAGAATGCTGCTCTGGAGTCTAACACACACAGCTGCTGATGATGCCGTGTACCCCCGTGTCACCTTGGAATGTTTTTACCCTCTCCAGGCTTCACCTCCTGTAGGCAGGTCTGGGGCAACTTCTGAGATTGCCAGCTGCTGTGAGGCGTGTCTGACACAGCATAAGTAGACATTCCAAGACCGGTGGCTACTCCCTGTTCCATCTTCCAAGCCCCTGATTTCCTCCTTATTGATAACAGAGAAATCCCAGGGAGATAGCTTTGGGGGAGGCATCTCATCAAGCTAATGTGTCAAAACTGTGCATGTGTGTCTTCTCCCTCCCACCCCACCACTCCGGAAACTGTGGTACCTTGAGGATGAAGATGGTGGTGTGCTTCTGTTTGCCACATAAGTAGTTACCAAACGGCCCAGAGTGTACTAAATGCTCAGTATATGTTGTTAAAGAAAATAATGAATGAATGAATGAACTCGAAATAGTGAGTCTTACAAAATAACTTACCACTACTTCCTCTTTCCACTTCTTTCACCTTAGTTCTCTTTGTTTGTGTGCTCAATTGGGGCCATGATCAAATGAAGGGAATGTGAGTGTGTGTGTGTGCGTGTGTGTGTTTGTGTGTGTATGCACCCGTTGCACCCCAAGGTCTTCAGAAGAGGAGTGTTATGTCAAACAAAATATATTTTAAACAATGTATTTTGTTGAAATAAAATCGGGAAGGAGAGATCCTGCCCCTCTGTGGCTAGTTATCATTCCTCGTTCTTTAACTCTGTCATGCCCTGAGGGCTGCAGGAGTGAGCAGACCGACTCTGCTGTGTTGGCGGATTTTTATTGTGTTCGGAGTGTACACAATTTATTAGCAGGAGTTACAGCCACCCAGTGATTTAAATTATACATGAAATCATGATAAAAATTTTAAGAGGCAACCAACCTCCCTGCCTGTGTTCGATTTTGTAGAGTGTGAAATATAACAAGCTTTTGGGTTTGTTCTTCAGCAGATTTTTCCCTTACCTGGTCTCCTCCACACTTTCTCCCAAAGTTTGGGATTGGATCCAGAGTTTTCTAGGGGATCTCAATCCAGAACTAGGAGAAAAGTCTTTCTTACTATCAGCCAAGCCCTCATTTTGAAGTGCTTTGGAAATGAAAGTTCTCTCCCCAAAAGCACTTTCAGTAAGTATAATAAAGCGCAGTGCTTTGTAAATTGTGTTCTGTGGACACCTCCCTCAAAGTCCCTGGGATGGATGAGTTAAAATGCTTATTTCTGGGCTCTGCCCTAGATCGGTTGGATCAGAATTTCAGGGAGGAAGTTCAGGAATCAATATTTTTAATAAGCTCCCTAGGTAATTCTTCCACACACTAAATTGTGAGAATCACTAGCATATTGGTTAAGAACATGGGTTCTAGAGTCAGATGGAACCAAATTTGAATTCTGACTAGCTATGTGACCTTAAGCGAGTTACTTAACTTCCCTAGACCTCAACACTCACACATCTGAAAAACTACCCGTAGTTTGTTGGAAAAATAAAATGAAATGAGATTACGTATGTAAAGCAGTGCTTCTCAAACTCTATGTGCATAGAAAATCACCTGGGGATACTGTTAAAATGCAAATTCTGATTCAGAGGATGTGAGTTGGGACCTAAGATTCTGACTTTTTGCAGCAAGCTCTCTAGTAAAGCCATTGCTGCTGGTCCTCCATCCACACTTTGAGTAATTAGCAGGCACAGAGTAAGTTCTTAATAATTGTGAGCTCTTCCACTAATCAGCTGGGTGAAAATGGAAAGAGAGAGAGAGTGTGCAGTGATTTTTTTTAACCCTCATCATCCATTAGAATCACATGTGGTGTTTTGAAAAATGCAGATGCCAAGCCCAGTACAATGATGCACAACTGTGATCCCAGCTACTTGGGAGGCTGAGGTGGGAGGATCACTTGAACCCAGGAGTTGAAGCCCAGGAGTTCGAGGCTCACCTGGGCAATGTAGTGAGACACCATTTCTAAATGTAAATTAAAATGTTAAGAAATGCAGATGCCTAGACTCCTATCTCTGAAGATTCTGATTTGGCATCTTTATGGTAGAGCCCAGGAATCCATGTTTTTACAGTGCTACAAGTGAAACAAGATGGAGAACCAATGGATCTAAAGTAATAAATATCTTGGGTAAAAATTATTTTGTAGCCACTGAGAGGGTGTCCAAATGTCCCCCCAGTACAAAACTCTTGTTTACTATGATGCTAATCTAAAGTGCCTGAGTACTTTGGCCATTGAAAGGGTCGGCCTTGCTGAAATAACAGGAAAATATTTAACCCCGAAATTTCCTAATAACAGCTAAAGATCAGTCCTATGAACTCTCTCTGCTCTCTTTGCTGGCAGGAACCCTGCTGGTTCCACTTTCACAACATCTAAAAGGAGCCCAACAGACAAAAAAGGAATTGTAAATCTTTCTGCTTACATTTGCCAGAAACTGCTTTTAGAATACCTTTTAAAGCCTCAAGGTGCTCCTGAGAAGCTTCTGGACAGACAGCAGGGGAGCAAACTAAAGGCCTTAGTTTCCACGCCCAAAACCATATCTCAGGGGCAAAATCGCATCCCCTGCAATAAGCCTGACTACCTTTCAGAGATAACCAAGTCTCCAGGAGGAGAGAAAACAAGAAAAACAGAGAACCTGACATCTTGCAGCTGCCTCCTGCTAATTACTCCACAGCCATGCTTCTGTTACCATCTTGCCGCCAAGAAGAAAGAAAAGGAGCGGATGCAGCAGTTTCTCACAGCACTTACTACTTTTTTTCTTTCTCTTTGTCCCCATAAAATCAGCAAGTCACTTGGCCTCAGGGATGACACCCCTTTCTCAATCTTTCCTCTCTCTCTTACTCTCTCACTCTCTCCTTCTAAAAGGATAAAAGAAACATTTTAACTTTTATATATCCTAATCTCTGTGTCAGAAACTTTTCTCCATCTGCACCATGAGCACCTACCAGGCTTTCCCCTAACAGCCATCAAAAGAAGAGAAAGAAAATTTTGGCCTTAGACCCTAGACTGTTCTGGAGCCTCGAGCAAGTCTAGGGCCAGTCTCCATTGCCTGCTATCCTTTACTGTACAAAGGAATAATAGGTTATAGGAGGCAAACACCATGGGGGATCCAATTCCATCGATTACTAGCTATGGGATCTCAGGCAGGTATTTAACTTCCTATTCCTCAGATGCCTCATCTATAACATGGGGATAATATCTTTCCCTGAGGACTCTATTGATGAAAAAATGATCTAAAAAATAAATAAAAACAAGTATGGTCCGTGGGCCATCAGTATCAGTATTACCTGAGAGCTTGCTTGAAATGCAGAATCTCAGATCTACTGAATAAAAATCTGCACTTGAGCAAGACACCCTCCCCACAGTGATTCCTATGCAAAGTTTGCAAAACACTGCTTTATGGTAGCAAAAAAAAAATATGAGGAAGGCTAATAAGATGATATTGTTCTTGTTCTTTAGGGTCTCACATTCTTATTGGAAAGGAGCAAGCCTTATACATGAACAATTAGAAATTGGTACAAAGCCAGCAAAATCAAGTGCTAAATACTGTCCATCCTTTTTCCAGAAAATAGAACTATTTATAAACAATAGCAGCAGCAACAACATTATTTAACACTCTTTCTAGCTCTGGTTATAATCATCAGTGCTCTCCAAATGTTTTCCTGATCAAGAAACAAACAATGATAATTGTACATCAAAGTGGAATTAAAGGATGGGGTTGTTCAAGAACAGAGTCAACTGTTTTGGGTACAGCTTCTGAAACTTCCTGGCAAATCACCTGGGCATCTTGTGAAAATGCAGGTTCTGAGATAAGGTCTGAGCTTCTGCATTTCTAACAAGTTCCCAGAAGATGCCCAGGCTGCTAGTCCACAAATAGTACTTTGAGGAGTAAGGGTGGGGGATTCAGGCCAGCCAGGCCCTGTACCAGCAGCCCTAAGGGCCAGGGAGGAATAAATGTCTCAGTATACCTTAAGCCTTCTGTGGCACAATGGATGGAAAGTGCTACCCTAACTCATTCCATGTATATGGGACCAGGATGTGTTGTTTCTGTGCCTGAGGACATCTTTAGTGCCTGATGCACATCGGGGTGAGAGTGGATGGAAAAACACTTGCCTTACCTGTGCATATGTACAGCACCACTTAGTGGTGATGTATGTCAGCCAATACTGCTGAGAGGGGAAGGGAAATAGCTGTTGGGATCTGAAAGCTGAGAAATCTGTCTATGAAAACTTTTCTGCTTCTCCAGAATCGTGTAGTTGCATTCACATAGATGTCTCTCCTTGGAGCAGAACAATATGAGTGCACAGCTTCCAGGAGCTACATGATGTTCTTTCTCTGGCACCTGCTTTATGCACAGATGTTTAACAACCATGTCAGCCCGCTCTTCCATGAACTCCCCTGGTCATTAGTTTCACGTTATTTTGCCTTGCTACAGCATTCCTTCTCCCCATGTCCATGGTACTATCTGTCTGATGGCCAGGTAGTGCTACATTACCTCCTTCTACCTGGACCCATGATATAAGACTTTATCAAGACCTTTATCTGCAAAAAAGAATTAACATTACCAAGACAGCCTGACAGGCTCAATATTCAAATATTCATTCACCATAACTATTAATATATTCTTATTGGAAACATCAAAAACCACAAGGGAAAAATGAATACATTTGGACAAAAATTTTAATTTATTTTTGGAAAAAACACCAAAAATAAGATTAAAAGACAGATGTCGGCTGAGCACAGTGGCTTACGCTTGTCATCCTTGCACTCTGGGTGGCTGAGATGGGAGGATCGCTTGAGCTCGGGAGTTCGAGACCAGTCTGAGCAATAGAGAGACCCCATCTCTACAAAAAATAGAAAAAATTAGCTGGGCGTGGTGATGCACACATGTAGTCCCAGCTACTCTGGAGGCTGAGGCAGGAGGATCCCTTGAGCGCAGGGGTTTGAGGTTGTAGTGAGCTGCGATGACACCACCGTACTCTACCCAGGGCAGCAGAGCGAGAGAGACTCCGTCTCAAAGAAAACAAAAAAACAAAAAGACAAATGGCAAACTGAAGAAAAATGGCAATTTAAACAAAGATTTAGTACACCAAAGAATAAGTCAATAAGAGAAATAGTCATAAGATTAATAGAAAAGGGACAAAGAGCATAATCTAGGAATTAGATTCACACAAACAATGCATATACAAATGTCAATAAATATATACATGAAAACATGCAAATAATCTCAAAATGCAAACTTTAAAAAGAATTTGCCTGTCACATGACTAAAGATGAAATTTATTGACAAAAACACTTTGTTGAGGGTCGAGCCAAGGGCACTGTCATATACTCTGTTGATGGGAATATGAATTAGTCAATGTGTCAAATAAATCTTTAATATTCATACACTTGGAGTCAGTAATCCCACTCCTAGAAATCTATTCTAAGGAGATAATTGCATTAGAAGATGAATATTCATTCATTCATTCAATAGATATTTATTGAGTCCTTATTTGTGTAAGGCATTAGATTAGGAGTTAGGGATACAGCCAAGAACAAAATAAGGAAGATTCTCTGCCTTCAAGAATCATTCTATACACTGTTGGTGAGAACGTAAATTAGTACAACTTTTATGGAAAACACTATGGAGACTTCTTAACGAACTAAAAATATAACTACCATTCAATCCAGCAATCCCACTAATGAATATCTATTCAAAGGAAAATAAATCATTACATATAAAAGACACCTGCATGGGTATGTTCATTGCAGTACTATTCACAATAGCAAAGTCATAGCATCCACCTAAGTGTCCATCAGTGGATGCCTGGATAAAGAAAATGTGGTATGTATATATAAATACACACACACACACACACACACACACACACACACCATGGAATACTACTCAGCCATGCAAAAGAATGAAATTATGTCTTGTGGCAACATGGATGGAACTGGAGGCCATTATCCTAAGTGAAATAACTCAGAAAGTCAAATATCACATATTCTCACTTGTAAGTGGGAGCTAACCAATGTGTACATATGGACATAAAGAATGGAATACCAGATATTGGAGATTCCAAAAGGTGGGAGGCTGGGAGCAGGGTGAGGGATGAGAGATTGCCTATTGGATACAATGTACACTATTCAGATGATGGTTACAGTAAAAGCCAGACTTCACCATTATGCAATGTATCTGTTGGGGCTCAGAAAACAGTACCCCAAATGAAGGCCTCAGAAGCAGCCACAAGAGCACAAGTTTTTCTCTGACCTTCTCTCTGGCCTCTCTGTCCCATTCATTCTCCACTGAGGTTAGCCATAGAAACTGTGGCTAGTGTAACTAGTGTAACCCCTCTTCCCCAAGGTGGGTCATAAAAGTCAGAACCCCTCTGCTCGAAAACCAGCCATAAAACCTAAAACTATTTTGTGCAAAAACTGGTCATAAAGTAATCATCTGACCTACCTTATTTGCTATAGGCCATATGACCCCCATCCCAGAGAGGGCCCTGTCCCACACCCGGAAGGAAGGAATGCAGGCTCAGAGAGGCCAAGAGAATCTAGACAGGCCTTGCTGGGTTTCTCCAGACTCACTCTATTAGCAGTAGATTATATACCCTTTTGTCCAATCATATTTTTATTAATACATGGCTGTCCACACTTTGTTAAGCCTAAACATAAAAATGGACAATTTCCCCTGTATCTTCGTGTTTCCATTCTGAAGGCTCTCGTGTATACACATTAAATCGATTTGTATGCCTTTTCTCCTATTAATCAATCTGCCTCATGTCCTGTGATTTTTAAATGAAACTTTAGGGGCCAAGGGCCTTGGTCCCTACATATCTATGTAACAAAACTGCACTGGTACCTACTAAATCTATTTTTAGAAAGAAAAGCATTCATTATAGTCAGGGGAGACAAATAACAAAGTGGGGACATTTGGGGTGGTAAAAATGGTAAGAAAAGTCAAAGCAGGGCTAGGGCAATAGAGATGCAATGGGCTGCTCCTACAGGGTGATCAGGAAAGGCCTCTGATAAGGGCACATTTGGGCAGAGACTTGAAGGTGGTAGAGAAGCAAGGTGTGGAGATGCCTGCAAAAAGGCAATTCCAAGCTGAGGGAACAGCACATGCAAAGGTGGGGGGTGTGTTGCTGCCTAAGGACCAGCGGGGAGGCCGGGGAGCCTGGAGCAGAGGGAGGGAGGGATGAGGTGGTGGAAGCAGAGGTGGGGTGGAGGGGTGGGAGCGGTGATTTGAGATCGCTGTTGATGAGACGGGCAGAGCTGGAGGGCCTTGAGCAGAGCAGTGATGGCCTATGACTTGAATCTGTAAAGATTCTCTGGCTGCCAGTGGAGAACAGGCTGGAAATGGGCCAAAGCAGAAGCAGGAAGACCCCCTGGGAAGCCATGACAGTAATCAAGAGGAGATATGATATGATGGGGAGGTGGATGAAGGTGGCTGAATCCTAGATACGTTTTGAAGATAGAGCAGATGTGAATTGTAAGGAAAAGAAAGGAGTCAAGGATGGATCTGAGATGTGTGGCTGAAAAGTATGATATGTATTGAGATGCGGAAGCCCATGGGAAGAGAATTTCACCATGGGTGAAGTGAAGTCAGAGAAATCAAGGGCTTTCAACTTGTCAAGTTTGGGATACGACTTAGACATCTAAGTAGAGATGTCAGGCAAGCAGTTGGGTTATGAATCTGGAGTTCAGGGAAAGGTCTGGGCTGGAGATGTACATTTGGGAGTATATGCATGGTATTTAGTCCTGAGACTGGATAGGCTGGACAGGATCACCTAAGGAATGATCTTGTAGATAGGGAGGAGAGGAGGTCTGAGAATGAAACCCTGGGATATTCTGAAATTTGGAGGTCAGGAATATGAGGGACTGAAGGGCAGTTGCCAATAAAATAGGAGAACCCCCAAGAGAGTGGTGTCCTGGAAGGCAAGTGAAGAATTCCAACAAGTAAAGGAATGATCAGCTTGTCAAGTGCTGCTCACAAGTCGAAGAAGATGAAGAAAGAGCATAGACCAAGGACTTGACAACACAGAGGTCATGGTGACCTTGACAAGAACTGTGTGTGGAGGAATGTGTATGCAAACCTGATGGAGGAGGAGAGGAACCGAGGCTGGCATGCATAAATAACTCTTTCAAGCATTCTAGGTGTGTAAGGAAACAGAAAATAGGCTGTAGCTGGAGGTGAAGTGACATCACGGAAGTTTTGGGTTTTTTTAAGATGGGAGCTATCATCTCACACCTGTTTGCTAAAGAAATGGTATGGCAGAGAGGGAAATGACAAAACAAAAATAGGGGAGAACTGTTTGATTAAGGGAGATGGGATGGAATCCAATTAACAAAAGAGGGGATACCTTGGAAATAAGCAGACACAAATCATTTATTACACAATTGTTTATAGTGGTAAAGAACTAGAAATTAATGAAAAGTTTATCAGTGGGTACTAGATAAGTTATTTAAAGGGTCTAACTACAATAGAATAGAACATAATCATTAAGCATTGTGTTCACTAATAGAAAACAATCATTAAAACCATGATTTTAATGATTAAAATTGATGGTGAAGATTCTATGTCTATCAACATGGTAACGTATACACAATAAAAAGCGAAACAAAACAAAACACAGTAAAGTCAGATCCTGACTAAAAATGGTTAAAAGTGCTTTATATACATGAGATGTGAAGGTAGTTTTTCTTCTTCTTTATGATATTCTGTATTGGTTAATTTTTACAATAAACATATATAATTTGCTTAAAACTATTTTCTTCACTTACAGCCGCTGCCATAAGACAGATAGTACCCCTCCCTGAAGACCTTTGGGAGGCTTTGCATGGTGATTTATCATTTAATTTCAGGCCCTTATCCCATCTCCCCTCCCCCACAAACATCTATTCAAATCTCAACGCTGCTACTTCCTAGCTGCTTGCTTTTGAGCAATATATTTAATCTTTCTAAGCCTGTTCCTTCACCTGTAAAACAGTAATTTAAAAAATTTGCCTCAGAAAGCTGTTGTGAGGATCAAAGAAGGTGATATAGGTAAAATGCCTAGCACAGTGCCTGGCTAACAGTAACAGGTTCTGAATACCAGGCTGTTATGTGGGTAAGGCTGCCCTAGGGCAGGCCTAGTATGCTATTCACACCTAAAGAAGAGATCATGGAGGACTGCTATTATCAGTAGCAATGATCCTGCCTTTGCTTTTTCCTATTTCTGGTGACTCTGGTCTCTCTTCTCTCTTCTCACAAATTTGTGAGCACAGGAAAAGAAGAAATTCCCTGAGGCCTCTTGATTGCAGGCAAACATTCTAAAGTTTGGCTAATCTGCCCTCTAGTGGCAAACGTTATAATTTCCACCACCCCCCCCTTTTTTTTTCCAACTGGAGTTGTAAGAAAATGCCCATAAAGAAAGTCATCTGAGGTATTCACCTCATCTCCTCCTACTGGTTCTGTTACCACCATGTAAAGTTAGGATAGTGCCTAAAACTGGCCTATTGCTTGCTTTCTTGTGTCCAAGTTTTGAAGGTGCTTCTTCAAATGCAAACATGTACCTAGGAAGAGAGGTCTAACTGTGAATCCTTTAGCTTGCATTAGCTAAGCCTGAGGAGTGAGTTGCAGAGTAGATGGGGACCAGGAAAGGCCATGGAAAGTTAGCCATAAAGGTGAGCCAGAAAGTGGAGCCATGTCAGTCCCAAGGGTGGGGAACAGAAGGCACAAGTGTCAAAAATGTTTTGTCTGCTCCCTCAAAAATCATAATTGTCTATCTCGGAGTAATACCTCAGAACAGAGGTGGATGTCATACAACTTGAACATAGGTCTTGAGGGAAAAGAATGCAAAACTTCCTAGCCCAAACGTGACTCTCTTTAACATGTTAGTATGCATTCATGCTGGTGTCAAGAGCCTTAGATTTTGAGATAGAGTGCCACTCTTGCTGTTGACAAGGTATGTCATGGCAAGCAAGCCATTTTAGCCTTTCTGAGCTTGGGTTTTCTCACGTGTACAATGGACATGCTGGTGATAATTCTGCTCTCAGTAAGATGCTTGGGAAACCATAGACCATGCAAAGGTTTTGTTATTTTAAGTCTCCCTGAGAATGGTGTGTTGTGACTAGTGCTGAAGGTGAAAGAGAGTAATGTATCGGAAAGGGATACCCCGCTTTGACCTGGGCCTGGTGGCTTGATGACATCAGAATAGCTTATGACGTCTTTGGCCCTTTGGTAAAGCTGCAGAGGGAAAGTGCAGGATGAACAGGTCCCTGCTGGAGGACTGGGGACGGGGGAATTCTAAAAGTAGAATCCGATAGTGAAGTCTTTGGAGCAAAGATGGTGGGGAGAGAAAGAAAAAGGCAGGGAGAGGAGCCAGAAGCTTGAAACCTGGGAAGTGTTATTGGTGATAAGAGATTCAACTCACAGAAATAAGATAAGGGCTTTATCTAAAGGAGAAAGGCCAACACGAACCCAGATGTGGAACCTACAGAGATGGTCTTAGTGTAACAGAGGGAATGGCTTGAAAAAAAAAAATGGCAAAGAGATTTGCTGTCTTTAAAACTTCCCCCACTCTTTTGGGAACTGCAGCCTGGCCTGCATCCCTGAGGCAGGTTAAGTCTTTTGTTAAAACTCCCAGGTGGCACCAGCCCCCAAGGTGGGTGGCTGGTTCACAGGCTTTGTTTTTGGCAGAGATGGGAGGATTAGAATAGTTAACCACAGTAATTGCCTGTAGCTGAGAACCCTCCCTTTAAAAGCTCTGTATTTCTGCCTATGTTGGGAGAAATTTGGGATTTTGAGACGAGAAGGTCTACCATATTTCCTCCTTTGCCGGCAAAGTAGACTCTCTTTCCTTCCTTCTCAAACACTTGTCTGCATTTTTCTGATTCGGCCTCGTGGACAAATGGCAGAGCTTTCAGTAACATTAGAGAGATGGAACATGCTGCAGGGGGTTCTGGGAGCTCCAGAAAAAGTGGTTCTGTCATGGGTGGTGCATGACAAATGGTGATGAGACCATTCTCAACTAATTTGACCTGAAAATGGGATCATGAAGTGCTGCTCGGGAACAAGTCAAGTAAAAGGTGGTACCCCAAGCACATTCTTTCAGCCAAAGTTTCATCACATCAGACATATAGGGGGAAAAAGCTCCATACTAGCCAATGAATTAAAGCCCAGAGTTATTTTTTAAGCTGGATCGTATTATAATAATCAGAAAAAAGATCATGAAAACAGTCAATTATTTGTGGGTACCTACCTTCTTTCATTTGTTCATGGTATGTTTATTGAGGACTGCCTGTGGTTCAAACACTGTGCTCTCTACCTAGCCCTGTAGAAGTGCAAGATAGATTAGAGATGGTGGTTTCCTTCAAGGTAGAAGGTGCCATTAATGTTGAGCAGAGAAAGTTCAGGGTACAGAGAGATCACAGCTGGAGGAGAAACACAGACAGCACAGAGCATTGTTCACATAAGAACTCAGTAAATATTTGTTGGGTGATTGGGGTGGAGTGGAATACAAGAGAGTGAGCAGAAAGGCATGGGAAGGATGTGGACTTTAGTGTCAGAAAACCCCAGTTCTGTTGCTTGAATAATGTAACACTAGGCCACTTAAGGGCTCGATAAAATGGTAGGTATTAGAATTCTTAAGACTACATTGGCCTTGAAAGGTTTTGGATTTGTGGAAATGAAGGGAAGGGCATTTTTTATCTCATTACTTACCAGCACATACTCAGCTTGATGCTCTCAGGAATCATCCTTCCCACCTAGAAGCTCACATGAAAAGCAAGCAGCACAGCAGGCATGCTGGAAGATGACAGCAACACTTGCTGTCACACAACATTAATTCTACCCTAATAAAGAGCAAGAAATCCCACATTCTTTGCCCATCCAAAGACACTATGATTTTATACTGCCCAGTTCTGAGTTGGGAATCTGTGAACAAATGGAGTTTTTTCTTGCATTTCACAATCCTTGCACTAGCTTCAAGAGGAAGTGTTATGAGTTGAATTGTGTCCCTGAAAATTCATATGTTGACATCTCAACCCCCAGCACTGTAGCATGTGACTTTGTTTGGAAATAGGGTCATTGCAGATGTAATTAGTTAAGATGAGTAGGGTGGGCTCCAAATGCAATATGGAGTATGTCATAAAAAGGGGAAATTTGGACCCATGCGCGCGCCCGCGCGCATACACACCCACACACCCACACACACACACACACGGAGAACACCACATGAAGCTAAAGGCAGAGACTGGGGTCTCTACAAGTCAAGGAACTACCAGAAGCTAGGAGGCTTAAAACAGACCCTCCCCTAGCACCTTCAGAGGGAACATGGCCCTGTCAACAGATATCTTGATCTCAGACTTCTGGCCTCCAGAATGGTGAGGTGATAAATTTGTGTTGTTTAAGCCACTCAGTTTGTGGGACTTTGTTATGGCAGCCATAGCAAACTGATATGGGAAGTCTTTAAGGTTCTTGAGAAAGGGAAGAGCATGTTTGGGTAGAAATAAGAGTTAAATACTCTCCATGATGAAGGGAAAGGCCAAAAGGCTCCTAGTGAAAATGCAGGGAGACAGCTTAAGAGAACCACACACAGAGGTGAGTGTCTGAGGCCAGGGCAGATGTGTGGATGATACTGAAAGGGAGGAAGTCAAAGAGACAAGATTTCCTAAAAAGAATGACAGTGTACAACAACCGGTCATACTGATTCTAGGAGATAAGATCTGGACCTAGGAGACTGGTACTGAGGGGTCTGCCATAAATCAATCAGAAAACTAAGATTGCAATTAGCAAATAGCAGCAATTGATCCAGTGATTCCAAAGTGTATAGTACAGCATCAAGTGTATTTACTTCATATCAGGCTTTGTGTAGAGCAGTGCTTCTCAGACTTTAATGTGTGTACAAACTGCTGCAGATCTCATTGAAACACAGGTTCTCATTTGGCAGGTCTGGGGTGGAGCCTGAGGGTCTGCATTCCTAACAAGCTCCCAGGGGATGCTAACGTTTCTGGTCCTTGAGCCACACTTTGGGTAGCAAGGCTGTAGATTACTGTTATGTTCACAGGTAAATGGAAATAATTTTGGATGAAGAGAATGCTATACAAACTGTACTGATTCTTGTTCTATAAGAGCTATCAGTTAAAGCAGGTCAAATGGCAATAACAAAGACATGGTAGTGTTGAAGTTACATGCCCCAAGTCTGGACTGGTGGCCAAATCATAGTAGGATCTTTTATAGTTATTTGCATGCTTCTATGTAAGATATTTACAATTTTTCTATTTGGTCTTTACAACTTAAGTTTTTAAAATGTAATCTTTACAACTGCTCTATATGATAAGATAGATATTAACATTTCTGACACATGGAGTGGCCCATAAATGTTGGGTATTTATATCCCCATTTCAACAATATAGACTGAGCTTCAGAGAGGTCAACTGTTGGTCCAGAAGATGTTCAAACCCACATCTTTGGACTGCAACTGCAAAACTCTTCCCTACCCTACCCAACTGCCCTAAATGGCTATGTATGTATCTGGGTCATAAATGATCTCCCTGCAACAGAGTAGTCGCCCCTCCTCCCATAGTTACAGAAACATAAAATTGAGAGTGGGGAATATGTAACAGAGGGAATGGCCTGAAAAAAAAAGGCAGAAATATTTTCTGTCTTTTTAAAATTTCCCCCACTCTTTTTGCGAACTGCAGCCTGGCCTGCATCCCTGCCTTGGGCAGATGGTCAAGAGGGGCAGGGGAATGTCTTTTGTTCTTTGTGTTACAGGAGATAGCTCAGCCATCCCAGGCCCAGCACCAGCCTCCAAGGTGGGCAGAGGTCACAGGGTTTGTCTTCAGCAGAGATGGGATGATTAGAATCCTTAACAATAGCCTACAACTGAGGGCCCTCCTTTTAAAAGCTCTGTATTTCTGTTTATGGACAGGAATTTGGATTTTGAGATGAGAGTCTGCCATTTTTCCTCCTTTGCCAGCAAAGTAATAAACTTTCCTTCTCCTCAAACCACTTGTTCTTGTTTTTCTGATGCAGCCTCCAGGACAAATGCCAAGCTTTCAGTAACATCCTTTTTTTCTTTTTATCTAGACTTCCCGTCTTTTTAAGCATGTAATTCAAACCATACCATATACACTTATGGCTTAATAAATATTAGTAATTTTGATAAATATATTAACAATATGCTGAGAAAGATTTAAAAGATGGAACAAAACCAATGAATTCCTCTATTCTCTCCTCTCTTTTCTTCCTTGGTTCAACTCCTGCCCCACAACTTTAAAAAATAGCTATACCTTTTAAAAGTCTTTCTCAGCCCATCTTTCCTGCCTGGCACTCTTAATCTCACTCCTGGTAGCAGCGCTAAATTATCCTATTGAGATACTGTCACTTGTTAAGCTCTTGTGGTGTTTATGCCAGGGAAAGAGAGGCCAATTGGCAGATGGCCAGATGGAAGGTCTTCAATTACTTCTGTTCTGGCAGAGATGCCATTTCTTCTGAATTTTATATATAAGAATTGAGGGTTCCTTCCCACTTAAATGTCAGTTCTCATACTGGATGTGGATAAAGATTAAAGTGAACCCAGAACAGTGAAACCTTTACCATCAGAGAATCATTTTAAACTGCTCCAATCCCAAATGGCTTCAGTTGCCTTTTGAATAGAGGCAGCATTACATGGAAACAACACTAATGTCATTACTGCCTAGGGCAACTCTTCCTCTCTATCACTGGTTATTGATGTTCATTCCCAACAGCTTAACAACACTAGAAGCTAAACATACATACCTCTCCCTAGATCTATAATGTACAAAAGGACCTAATTAAAAATCATACTAAAAACACCAATAAACACATTAAAATTTGGGTGTTTTTTTTTCTTCTGTAGCCTAAAACAAATGTATTAAAATATGAGCCAGAGAAGATAACATTATTGTAGACTTTGTGCTAGGCATTGTCTTAAGAGCTTTAGATCTCGCAACAATCTTTTGAGTAGTTTTACAACATCTCTTTTAGAGATGAGGAAACTGACTTTTAGGGAGGTTCAGTAACTAGCTCAAAGTCACAGAGTTGGTAAGCCAGAAATTTAAATCCAGGCAGTTGACTCTAGGTCTAAGATCTTAACCATTATTCTATATTATCTCCAAGATGTTCAGATGTTGTTTGTCTATGAGAATTTAAATGTAAATCTACAGCTTCATTTAATTTGTAAAAAAAACCAGAAATTCCTTCAAAGCAACTTAAGTAAAAGGAAGGATTCAACGGCTCCTATTCCAAGGCCTTTAGAATGGACAGGCATGTTGCTGACCTTGGGGGTTTCTGGAACCAGGATTCTCTCTCTGTGTTCCTTTGCTGTCTGTCAGACTCATTCTTTCAGACCAGCTTGTGGGGGACCATATGGTGGAGAACTTCCTGGAGAAAGCTCCAGGGTCATATCCTAACATAAGCCCAGAGAGAAAAACACTCGTCTCTGCTGGATCCAGTAAGAAAAATTCCTACGAAAGACACTGATTGGCCCAATTTAGGTCACGTACCCATCCTTAGTCAGTCACAATGGCAAGGGACATAAAGAATTGTGAACCCATGACCAGACACTAAACCTAACACAAGGCATGAAATAATAGGCATATCTTTTCTGGAATGTGAAAGGGTATCTCTGAATCTGTATTGAGGCTGCTGAAGAGTATGTTTAAAATGAATACCATTATTCTTCAAGATAAGTATGACAGGAAATGGCAGCAAAGGCAGAGAAGAAGAACCCTAGTATTTGGGATGGGGACATAAATTCTGGTCCTGGTTCCATCCTTCATTTCCTTGTGCTCTTGGCCAAGTGCCCTGTAACTCAGCTTCTTAGTCTGTAAATCTGAGGTGGGGTCACACTGCTGCTTCTTTATGTGCTTGATAGTTCCCTTCTCCAGCTTTTGATGTTTCTCAGAGTTTGGCCCTTAGCTCGTTGCTCTTCTCACTGCAAATTCTCCCTAAGTGATCGCATCCACTCTTCTAGCTTTTGTTATTACTCATGTAACAATGAAATCTCTTTATGCTTAGCCCAGTTCTCTCTGTGGGCTATCTACCAATGTATTCATCTGTTTATAACACATCACTGGATGTCTCACAAGCACAGGAAGTTCATCATATGCAGAGCTGAGGTCATTGCCTTGCCCGCTTAACTCCCATTTTTGATTTCTCCCTTGAGAATCAAGAATCAACATCGCTACCCTAGCTAGTGGCCTGTGAGATTAAGTTCACTCTCCCTTTTCCCTCAACGTCACACGCAACTGTTTGTCAAGTACTACTAATTTTGTCTCCTAAACATTAATATTTCTGGAATTCATCCCTTTGTCTAGATATCTCATAAACAGTTCAAATTCAAAATATTCAAAGCTTAACTCATTACTTCCCCTTCCAAAACTCACTCCTCTTCTATGTGTTCTGGAACTTGGGCATCATCTTTGATTTCTTCCTCTCTTTTGCCTCCTATAACCAGGTAACCTCCAATTCCTGATGTTTGGCTTCCTATGCAGTCTACATACTTCTCCCCATTTTCATTGCTATTATCTTTCATTTCCTGCAGTGGTATCTTAATCAGGTTCCCTGCCTCTGTCTTCATTCTTCACTCCCTCTGACCTCTTCCACAGTGCAGCCAGATCTGATCATGTCTGCAGCTTCCCATGTCCACTCAACATTTTCTAATCCTTCCTTCCTTCTGTTTTTAACCCCCTAGACTGCAAAATCTAGTATAGAAGTCATAATCCAGTTACCGTGAGGTCCCCTGCACCTGGCACAATGTACTTGGCACATAACACATGCTCAATAAATATTAACCTGTGCTCACGCTAATCTTAAGTTTTTTTTTTTACAGCAGATAAATCCCTGACATGTTCTAGCTGCATCGGATCTCTGGAGGCACAGGGTAACACGATATGGCTCACTGATGTATGAGCTGGAGTCCTTAAAAGAAAGCTATCAGACACTAACTGCATATAATATTATAGTATCAATGAATTGTGTAGTCAGTACATAATAGGATGCATATCCCAAGGTATCTTCATGATGGGGCCTTAAAACCCTTATGGCTCTGGGCAAATATCGTCCCCTTCTTGGACCTCTGTCTCCTGATCTGTAAAAGGAGCACGTTGAGAGAGGAAGTAAAACTTCCAAGCCTTGGTAGGTTGACAAATAATGGGCTCCTACGTAGGGCCGGCGCGTGCTTGTGCGCGTGCGCGGGAAGCGGGGAGCAGGGCTTTAAAGCAGAGCGGCCTTCCCAGCGGCCCCCGGGGGAGAAGGGACCCGGCCGATTCCCGCGGTTTGGCCCCGCCATTGGCGGGCGGTTTGAATGACGGAAGTGACGGCGGCTCGCCAATGGCTGCCCCGCAAGCGCACAAACGGCTGTTGGGCAGCTGATCCGCTGGGGTGGTGGAGGCCGGCCTGCTTAGAGCTACAATTCTTGACTCCAGGTTCCGGGTCCTCAGGTGAGTGGCGGGGTGCGAGACTCCCT
Source organism: Varecia variegata (assembly GCA_028533085.1). NCBI lineage: Eukaryota > Metazoa > Chordata > Mammalia > Primates > Lemuridae > Varecia > Varecia variegata. Next base: position 123,250,135 of record CM052438.1, on the reverse strand, counting down.
GAGGCTCGGGAGCTGGGAGTGTGCTCCGAAGGAAGGGGATCCCAGGAATGCGAACGCAGCACCGCCCGCGGTTCTCAGGCGCCCGCAGGCCGCGGGCCCTGCCTGCAGCCGGGCTGCGGCTGTAAAGAGCCCCCAGGTAGGAGGCGCGTCGGGCCCAGACCGACAGCTTGGTGCGAGAGGCTGCTCGGGGCCTGGTGCGCAAGTGGCTTTGCGCGCCCTCCCGGGGTTGGGTCGCGCGGGCTTCCTCCGCAGCCTCTCTGGTCCCTGAGCTTCCAAGCCTGGGGGGCGGCCGCGAGGGCCTCTGCTGCTGCAGCAGACTTTCCCCCCAGGTCACCTGCGGACACGGCCTGGCACCTGGTAGCTGTTAAGAGTATTGCCTAGAATCTTTTCATGCAAGAAGCGCGCTCTCTTTTGGTGTCTGCCGCCTTTAATTCCTCAGGTATTAAGACCTGTCAAAAACTCAGCTTTTAAAACGATGGCAAACGTTTGAGTATTTAATACTTATGATGTATTTGGCATATCACACTGATTAAATCACATAATCAGCGCAAACCTGTTGGGGGAGATACTATTACTTCCTTTATACAGTTTAAGAGACTGAGGTGACTTGGTCAATGTCTTCCTGCTAGTAAGTGGCAGTGTTGGGTCTTGAACCCAAATCTTCTAAATTTAGTATTTTGTGATTGTCGTGTAGCAGGTGCTTTGATAAAATCCTCAAGACAAAATCTTGCAAGATAAGTAGTATCATCCCCATTATTGGATAGTAATAAAACATAAAATTTAAAAATCTATATTTATGAGAATAAGTAATACATAAGTGGAGTAGCAGGGGAAACTTCCTTCGAGTAGAACTCCAGTTGATGGTAAGTGTAGAAGGAATAATGGACTTAGGAAATACTATTTGATAACACCACGGTAGTTGTTTCAAACAACAATCATCATTGGATACTAAATGTAGTGGGCAAAAGTATGATGAAAAACGTGTTTCTATAGCCTCAACTATCTCTCTTCACCAGATACTTGTAAAGGAAAAGTAGTAACCACAGTGGAGAAACCTGGTAGACATCCCCTTAACCGAGTGATTAAAATTTACATCACCAGTGGTAAGACATATTGCCATCATTTACCTCTTGATATTATGCACTGAAAAGGATACATCATCACTTCTGTGGGGTTCTTGCCAAAAATGCATAACCTCAGTCTAATCACAAGAAAAATTAGACAAATCTAAGTTGAAGGGCATTCAACAAAATAACTAGCCAGTATTTTTAAAAATGGCAGGGTCTTGAAAAGATAGACAGACTGAGGAACTGGCCCAGATTAGAGGACACCTGACAACTTTGGCAGTCATGAGAATGTGTCTCATACCTTCATCTCCTGCATTTTGAAACCCCCATTTGCATGATGGCCATATTTCCCATGGGCTGCTCCTAGCCAATGACTGAGTGGTAGAGATACGAATGCAGGCCTCTCCCTACAGGTCTTTCTGAACCTTTCTTAAACTACATGGCTCTCTAAGAGGCAATCGACCCATTCTGAGGTACTTCTTTCATTCAGTGTCAGACTTGGATTGAAGCCTGAGGTGCTTCCAGCTTTTACCAGCTCCCTCCTCTCATTCTTAAACATAGGCATTTCCCCTGATAAAAATCCTTGCCAGTTTAATCCCCTTTTTAGCATCTGTTTATTGGAGGACCCAGAGTTACACAACAGCAAATGCACTGTGTTGTCCATTGGTTGAGTTCCTGGTCCAGAAAGAAAGTAGACATTAGTGGGATAATTGAGAAAATTTGAATAGGTCTATAGATTAGTTAAAAGTATTAGGTCGGGCGCAGTGGCTCACACCTATGATCCTAGCACTTTGGGAGGCGGGAGGATTGCTTGAGGCCAGGAGTTCAAGATTAGTGTAAGTAAGGGTGAGACTTCATCTCTATTAGCTGGGCATGGTGGCACGCACCTGTAATCCCAGCTACTCCGGAGGCTGAGGCAGAAGCATTGCTTGAGCCCAGGAGTTTTGAGTGGCTATGATGATGCCACTGCACTCTAGCCTGGGCAAGAGAGAGAGAGATCCTGTCTCAAAAAAAAAAAAAAAAAAAAAAATTACTGTGTCAAGGTTAATTTTCTGGTTTTTAATCCCTGTACTATGGTTATTTAAGATGTTGACATTTGGAGAAGCTAGGTATGTGAGAATTCTAAATCTGAAATTATTTATAAGTAAGTTTAAAAATTGTATACAAAAGTTATTCTATTACATCTTAGGAGCTAAAAATAATAAATGTATATATGTTTTCCTATAATCTGATATGAGATGATGGATACCCAAAAGAATCTGAAAAAAATCATAGTTCTTTCCTTTTATATTGAGGTATAACTTTGAATAAAATACACAAATCTAAGTGTGTCATTTGAGGAATTTTTACATATGTATACACCTGTGCAACCATCATACAGATCAAAATACAGAATCTCCCCAGCACCCCAGCTATCTCCTTGTGCCCACTCCTAGTTAATAACCACCAGAAAGGTAACCCCTATATTCATCTCTCTTATCATGGATTAGTCTTACTTGTTTTTGAATTTCGTATAAGTGGAATACTCTTGTGTCTGGCTTTTTTTATTTCATTCAGTGATATGTCTATGACATTCATCAGGAAATAGTTTTAATAGTTTGAATATGAGTGAATCTTCAGACATTGTGAAGAATAAATTTAATCTTGTTCATTTTTCTTCTTTGTTCAGTTCTTCCCTGTTTTTCGGTCCTCACTTGCAAAAAATAACAGCTTAAATAAAATGTTTCCCACTCCACATGTTTTAGCATGTCAGAAAGTTAGGAGCCATTTGGAATAAGAAAACCAGATTCTAGTGGCTCTGCCACTAGATATTGTCACTTAGGACAGGACTTTTAGCCCAAGAGGCCTTTGTTTCTAAATATATATAATGAGAAGAATAATCAGCACTTTGCCCTTAACAAAGTCTTTTGAATATCCAGTAGGATGCATTGAAAAATTTTTAAATGCAGTATTCCTTTTTGACAGTAGAGTCCTATAGAAGATATTAGTAATGACTGTGTATATCTATGTAGCACTTTACGTGAATTAATGGGTGAGTCATTCAGT
>CM052438.1:123174997-123246522 GCA_028533085.1 Varecia variegata | reverse complement strand
TATGGTATTGATGTGATGTCATGACATGCAGTGACACTTGGTGATCGAGTTATATACAACAGTTGACTCTAGGGACCAGGAGTTCTTGAAAGTGTTAAATTGTAGTTGTGAAAAATTTATCCTGTGGTAACACATCTTTTTAAATCTTTGTGCTATTTTAATTTAAGCTAAGTAAACTCTGGAAATGCCAATCAGGAATAAGTCAGATTATTGTTTACCAAATACTCTAGGTAAACAATAACCTATAGATGGGGAAAATCTTTTCTGAGTAATTTTGAAAATTCCCCCTTCCCATCTGAGTACTGCTGATACAAGTGCTGAATTTGAACTCGAGACCAGCCTGGGCAACATATCGAGACCCCTGTCTCTACAAAATATAAAAAATAAATACAAATTTTAAACAGTGCTGAATTTATAATTGACATTTATAAATAAGTTGGACTTTGTTTACCCAAATTATTTCCTTGCATGTATACAATGCTTTAAATGTGAAAGGTGTATATATGTATAATATTAACATGAATTTAAAAAATCTTTGCTGCCCTGTTTTAATGGTATATATCTTTATAGACATTTTTCTTTTTTAAAAATTCAGAACCTTCATATATAAAGTACACAGAAATGAAAAGAAAAGTAGTGAATGCTGGCAAGCTGAGATTGAGTCCTAATGAGGAAGCCTTAATTTTGAAGGAAGATTATGAAAGAAGACGAAAACTAAGATTGTTACAGGTATGATTTATTGGGAATAAAGTTTGAAATTCTTTGCTTTCCCCAAATTATTTGTATTTTTTTTAATTAGAATGTTCTAAATGTTGCATTTCAAAACCTTTCCTGGCTGTACAAGACCCTTGGTTCTTGCATATTAACTAGGTTTAGAACATTTGAAAAATAGGCTGAGATGGTAAGTAGATTGGAGAAGAGTTGGAGGATAGATATTATTTGACTAAATATTGGAAAATAGTTCTTAAAAATATCATTTTTTAAAAATGATCTGTAATTGATGATGATTAGAACAAGAAGCTTAGAATGACTTTGAAGAAGACTTATTGGAAAGAGTATTACCTGAAACAAATTTATTAGGAAATTGTAGATTATCCTTTTTTAGAAGTCTAGAAGTAAGATAGTTAAGTCTTTGTGAAGCGTGTTTTAGGTACTATTCTGTCTAGAATCAGTGATGATATACCACAGAAATGGGGTTCTCATCTGGCTCTGTCTGTATTCCTCTGGGCTATATAGATTTTGTTGAATTGTATTTTATCATTTTAGCCTTTTCTAGGTTATTAGAATGATAATGGCAGTCCCATTAGTGCTTTGGAGGGAAAAAGATAGAAGCTAATCAATTGGGGGACTTTAGAAGTAGTCTTAAGATTTTTATTTTTTCTACATCACTTGGATTTTCTGCTGTATATAGTCCTTATATAAGATGACTATTCAAGAGAATTGACACACCTACAGACAATTCATTGAGTTCCTATTTCCAGATAGCTTTTCAAAAATGTTTAAGCCATTCTTAGCTTTTTGGGCTGTAAAAAATAAATAAATAAAGCTTCCTTTCATACAATTTGTTAAATACATATTCTTTAGGTTCGAGAACAAGAAAGAGATATTGCCTCACAGATAAGACAAGATATAAAACAGAGGAGAAATCAGCAATTTACTCGTTTGGCAGAGGAGCTAAGGGCGGAATGGGAAGAATCACAAACTCAGAAAATACAGAACTTGGAAAAACTGTATCTGGCAAGTTTAAGAAATATGGGGGAAGGACATCAACAGGCCAAAGAAAATGTGAGTGAGCTTATTTGACTACCTGATTGTGGCAGTAATCCTAGTTAAAAGTAAATTATAGTTGTTGAATGCTTATACGATAAAAATGTTTTCATGTATAGAATTTGTTTGGGGCAGCCTGAGGTTTTTCGGGTTTTTTTTTTTTTTTTAGATGAATATAATATATTAGGTTCATTTCCTAGTAAGAGTCACGTCAAGTAAAATTCATGTCAAAATCTGTCTTCCTATGATGTTTAAATTAGCATTATTCTCTTCTGGTACTTATCTGTGTAAATAAAATAATAACTTTCTGAACCAGAAGCTGTTCATCTCCAGCATTTTGGACAGATTCAGTGGGATGAAATCAGATTTCCCATTTCAGTATTATTCCTGATACCTTGAAAGATGTATGGTTGAATTTATATATACTTGGATTTCATTCACAAATAGCAAAAATTCTTTGATGACTTTCAGAAAGGCAAAGTAGAACTTAGTATTTAAGACTGCTCCCTGACCTTATTTTGATTTGCTTATTGTGAGTTATGGTTGGAAAATGCTAGTCTGCAGTCCCAGAGTCAGTCATACACAATAAACAAGCTGGTTCCAAAGAAGGCAAATTTTTGACGACAACTAGTGAGGTAAAAAAGTATCTTTAAAGAATGTGGCAATCTGTGCTGTGGTTTTTGATTTTAGTCTGCATTTTTAGTAATAGCCTTAAGTTCTGACCTCAGAATTTTATAGCTTTATATGTCCACCATTAACTTTGTGCTTCAGTGCAGCGTTTCCCAAACCTCTATCATTTGAATACCACCTTCACAATTTTTACCTTTAACTAGGGAACCACCTGTATTACTTTATAGTTGGCATTTCAACTTAAATGGACTCTTTTATTATTTAATGTGACCACGTCTTAAGTAGATTGATATTCTGTTTATATTTTGGTGTAATAATATGTGAAATGATTACTTTTTTTTTTTTTTTTTTTTTTTGGGTCAAGGTCTCGCTGTGTCACCTAGGCTCAAGTGCAGTGGCGCAATGACAGCTTACCGTAACCTCAAATTCCTGGGCTCAAGCGATACTCAGCCTCCCAAGTAGCTAAAACTACAAGCACGTGCTACTTTGCCTGGCTGATTTTTTAAACTTTTTGTAGAGGCAGGGTCTTGCTACATTCCCTAGGCTGATCTCAAACTCCTGGCCTCAGGCTTTCCTTCTGCTACAGGCATGAGCCGCTGTCCCCAGCCTATTTTAACTTTAAATGAAAATGTCTGTGTTTGTCACTATCAGTAATATCATTACCATGCTTTGAGAAACATTGCTATTGTATGTAGGAAGAGGATGACAAAATTGAAAGGTCACTTCTGATATCAAATGAGATGCATTTCTATTAATAGTTTGACATGACATTTTAAGTAATGTATGTTTTTAGGAACCTGATTTGGATGCACTGGCATGGCGGGCAGCAGAAAGGAAAAGAAAAGCAGATTTGAGGCATAAAGAGGCCCTGAAAGTACAGAAACATCAAAAAGAAATATTAATGAGAGAAAAAACTTGGTAAAGTAATCATTTTTACCATAGTCTCAACTACAACTGACATGGCTGGAAGTAGAGGGTACATAGGATAACATAAAAGCAGATAATAAATTAAAGTCACATAGTATATCCATTCCATGTGTTAAATTTGGTTTAACAATAATGCAGTGGCAGAGTAATATTGGTTAGGTGAACATAGTAACTAATGAGCTTTCTCTTCTAGTTGTGGTTTGAAAATTCTGAGTTTAGCAGCAATTACTAAGTTTCTGGAGAAATCACAATGCATGTCAACCAAAATCTGTCTCTGATATAAAAAAGAAATAAAAATCAGAGTGATTAAGAACATCAAAAGAGGTCGTAGACTGTGGAAGTCATTAGTAATTTTTGCATGTTGTAAAAATTTAAAATTAAGGGTCCTGTTACTAGTCAGCAGTGGTCATTTTATACAATGGCCCGTTTTTATCAACATTTCTAGTATTTTTACTCTTAACTATTTTAAAGAACATCAGAAGTTTATTGGGTTGGTCCCCACTGTAGAGCTTTATGTCTTTGGTTGTGCCTCTTTTGGTTGATAAACATTTTCTTGCATGCCCACTGTATATAGACCCTTTCCCTTTATTAAATAGCATAACAAGCCTGTGGGATCAAACTGGAGGATTTCTTGAGATCCTATGACTTTTATATTTTTAACCATGAGAGTTGTACTGTAGTATTACTACTGGAAGGTTAATTGATGCCATCTCTTGTTTTTCAAGGCATATAAAAGCTCGAAAGGAAGCACTGCTTGTGGAAAAAGAGAGATCTGCCAAAATTACAAGTCTGCCCCCTCCTCCTCCAGCTCTTTTTGAGGTAAATTACTTTAAGTGTTAAGAAGAACTAGGTTATGAAACTTCTTCTTTACTATTAGAATTCAGTGGAGGTCAAAATACTGTCATTTGTTTAAACTTAATTTTTAATTGTACAAAAACACTTCAGTATATCTAGAGTATTTTAAAATAATACTCATTTCACCTGTAAATACTACTTTATTAGTATGTATAGAGATACATACTGAATGTATAAGGATGGATAAGGACTTTTTTCTTTGTATAAAACTAATATTGTTACCAATATCATCTAATACCCAGTATGTGTTCAGCCTTCCCCAGTGGTGTCAAAATAACTTGTGTTGTTTGAAAAACTATAATGGTTTGGTTTTTTAAAAAAACTATTAATAGTTCTTCCTTTTTTTTTTTTTTTTTTAAATGCCCTTTGTTTATTGGGTAAAAGAAAACTAAATTATTTATCCTATAGACTTTTCCACATTCTGGATTTGGCTCATTTTAAATAGTCACCATTTTATAGATAAAGAAATTAAGGTTCAGGTAAGTTAATAAATTTGTACAAGATTATAAAGTAATGAGAGGAACCTCTTTCTTTATGGGAGTAAAATGTGTACTTTTGTGATTTAGAGCTCATTTTTTAAAACATTTAATTTATTAAGTAAAGCCGAAATTTTTAAAGTATTGGTTCACATTAGCTTGTTGTGATTATTGAAATGTCTATTTGGATGATTATCAAAATCACATAGTTATTTTTATCTGAAAAGTTGAGAAGTAAAAAAAACCCACAAATACAGGGATGTCTAATTTAATTTTACACACAAGTATGTTTCATGTATATGTGAGATCAGTGTCAGAACTAGATGTTTGCCTTGTAGGCCTTTCGTTCTGTCAGCCTTCCTGCTTTTATGTTGAGCCATCTGCAATGTAACATTTGATCCAAGATTCAGATGGAAGAGTCATATTTCAGACACTCTCCCAGTGCAATGTGAGATGATAAAAGGCAGGCAGTACTTTATCCATGATGCCTGTTGATTGCCTGTGTCATAATTCCTAATGTTTATGAAAAGCCAAGGTCAAAAATTTATAAAAAACAAACAAAACTGTTTGTGCTTTAGCAAGTATGAATTATATGTAAATGTATGGTTATACTTTTTTTCCCCCAGCTTCTTGTATGAAAATTTTCAAAATACGGAGAGATTAAAAGAAGAGTACAAGTGCCTATTTGTATTTTGTATAGATTTCAAATAGATATACATGTATGTATACATTTAATGTAAATTGCATAAATAACATTTCACCCTAAATACTAAAGCATGCTTCTTGTAAGAATAAGGACATTATCTTGGTATCAACTGATCAACACTTACGTGCACATATAGTAGTAACATTCATTGGGTGTTGGGCAGGTGGAAGGGAGGAGGTGGGGATGGGTATATTCACACCTAATGGATGTGGTGCACACCATCTGGGGGATGGACATCCTTGTAGCTCTGACTCGGGCAGGGCAAAGGCAATATATGTAACCTAAACATTTGTACCCCCATAATATTCTGAAATAAAAAAAAAGAATAAGGACATTATTTTACTCAACCACAATGTCATTATCACACTAAGAAAATTAACATTAATTCTTTAATACTACTTAGTATTGAGTCCATAATCAAAATTCTTCATTTGTCCCTAAAATTGTCTTACAGTTTTTCTTCTTTTTTTGAAACCAGTCCAGGTTCACACATTGCCTCTGCTTGTTTTGTCTCTTTAGTCTCTCTTAACTTAGAACATTATCTCCTGCAACTCAAGCTTTTTTCAGACCTTTTGAGCAGACGAGACTAGTTTCTCATGTTCTGCCTTTGTCTCATTGTTTCCACATGGTGTCCTGCACTGCATTTTCATTAAACTGGAATTTAATTTTAAAACCTTGATTATATTTAGGCAAGAATACTATATACATGGTGCTGTATAGTTTTTTGCATCAATCAGGAGACACATAATGGGAGGTTACTGCCCTAGTAATGATGCTAAGTTTGATCATTTGGTTATGGTGGTTGACTACAACGGTCGCAATCAAAAAGGTCCCTTTTTAATTACCAAGTAATCTTAAGACAGAATATATTTTTCATCTTTCCCCCTACCAATTTTCAGCGTAAAGGGTTGGTGTAATAATGCTAGTGGTGGTAAATGTGTTTTTCCTTGCTCTTTTGTGAGTATCACTGTGGACTTGCGGATTTTTATTTATTCAATATTACATAGTCAATTATGGTCATTATTCTTTTTATTTTTGCTGATGTTCATATGTCTGAAATTAGGTCCGTAGGAGACTCTTTGAGTTGGCTCTATATCCTCATTACTCCGTGAGCACTTCCTTGCTCTCTGGCCCAGCAGATGACCTAGGTTCACTATGTACTTCCCTGTCCCACTTATGGAACCTCCAAAGAGCCCTGGTTCTTTTTAGTGGAGAAATGATACTTACAAACTAAGATCTGGGTAATTATATTCTTAAATATGACTAAAATGACTAAAAACCATTGTTTTAGAAAGAGATCCATTACCCAAGCCAATAAATGTGTTTGGGATAGAGCAGTGTCTCTGAATGTCTTGAGTTGGTTGTGAATATGGCATGAAAGGGAGGAAAAGGATTCTGGTTTGGGAAAGACATGGGGTATTGGGGGACCAGGAAAGCCTACCAGATAAGGACATTGTGTCATATACGCAGGATGTAGGTGCATCTGTATCACTGTTTATCCAAGCAGATAAAGATATGAATGTTGAAAAGCCTGGTGAAATGAATCTAGACTATTTAGTCTTCTCATACCAAGAAGGTCTTTTCTTAATTAATCCAAGAAAATAACATTTTTTTGTGAACTAAAATCTTATGAGAGAACTGTTTACCTAGTAAAGAGAATGGATACTTATTGTGTACTTACAAGATTTTAGTTGTACTGGGTTTTTTATTCATATTTTAATTAATCACCACATTATTCCTAAAAGGTAAATATTATTCCCATTTCACAAATGAGGAAAATTGAAGGTCAAGGGTTAATTAACCTGACCAAAGTCATTTAAGAGGTGAGGGAACCAGAGTTTATGTCAAGGTCAGTCTAATTCTATAAATCTCATGATCTTTTTACTGTGACACTTAGCTTCCCATGAATATACCTTTCAGAGTTTGCTAACTGTTCAAGTTAACTATTTAGACACTGAAGTCTGTAAATGTAAATAACCATAATCTTTTAATAAGACTAGTAATAAAGTTTGCATTAAAAACCCTGAGGTGCTATACAGACTTACCATATATCAAGCATCTTCTATAGTATATTATACATTTTAAAAACATAATACTTTATCTTTTCTGCACTGCCTTTAGAGAGAGTTTGCCAGACACAGGAGAAAATCAGCTTTGTTTTATTTATAGTCATGGAACTTCTTCCCTTCACTATACTTTTTTTTTTTTTTTTAAGAGATGGGGGTCTCACTATGTTGCCCAGGTTGGAGTGCAGTGGCTATTTATCCCCATGATCATAGTGCAGTGCAGCCTTGAACTCCTGGGCTCAAGCACCCTCCCGCCTCAGCTTCTTGTGTAGCTAGCGGGCCTGTCAGGCACTTGCCACCGCCTCTGGCCTTTTTTTCCTTCTTTTTCTTTGCTGTGGAACCAGTATCAGGTACCACAGTGTGCTGGTTTTGCCCTGTACCTAGGTAGATAAGACTAGAAATAGTTACTGTGGAGCAAAACTAAGGCTGGAAGATAGAACACAGGAAGTAAACCAAGTGATTTTAAATCATTAATGAATCATCCTAACTGTACCAGCCTAAGGACTGATTTGACTAAACACTTAAGTGCAGTTCACTAGAAATCATGTTGTAATTGATAAGGGTTGGTAGTAATTTAAATCTTAAACTGACCCCAATTTTGGAGGGATTCCAGATTCAATCTATATATAATTGCCTTTATTCTGGAATTACTGGTACTTTAAAGTTGAATATAAATTGAATCAGATTTTAATGTCAAATTACATAATTTTAGAGATTTGTTTTCTTCAGTTCTTAACTTCCTTGTCAAGAAGCCTATAGTTTATTTTTTTAAGGCATTGATTTAAAAGCGACTAAGATTATTTTGGGGAGTGAAACATTCTTATCTACTGTGTAGTACCATCTTTGAATTTTTGTTTTGTGGCTTCAGTTTCTTGCTGAACTTTAATTAGAATATTAACTAGTTAATGTTTTCATTAATGGAAGAAAATCCTTTTTAGTTTTATCCTTTGCCTAAATTATAAGACCCTGAATAAGGTCTCCCTGTTGTAACCATTTGGATCTATTTCCAGGTACTTGCCATCAATTACCTTCTGACTTGTCTAGATAGTTCTCAACTTTGGCTGTACATTGGTCACCTGAGGAGATTTTCAAAAATACTAATGCTATGCTCTGTTCCCAAACATTCTGATTTTATTTGGTTTAGTGTGGGGCCAAGACATCAGCAGTTTTTAAAAACTACTCAGATAATTCTTTTGTGACACTGTTCATTTTTATGTGGTTTTCCTTAATCCCATCCTCTTGCCTTACTTTTATGTTGTTTCCTCTTTTCACTTCAGTCCTTCTCATCATTCCACAGTCATGTGTGTTGCAAGTATATCTTTGATTAATTCTCAACCTATTATTTAAACTTTTCTGCCATCCAAACTTGGGTTGAATTTATGTCAGTGCTGGCACTTCATAATATTACTAGTGTTTTATCAGACATAAATTGATTCCCACAATAATTGTCACAATGATCATATGATATAGTGATAGCTGTATACCTACTTTTCTTGAGAAAGCCAAGGGACTGAGAAGTTAAGGGACTTTGCTAAAGGTTTCACAGCTAGGATATAGTACAGAAGAGACTAAACAGAAGTGTTAGCATTTCTTTATGCATTGTCTTTTCATCATGTTATATATAAAATGCACAGTTTATTATTTAATTTATGTCTAATTGTTAAAACCTCTAGTTGTTGGAACTATTACTTTGAGCTCCTTGAAGGCAGGGGCCATTATTTTATTTTACTTTTCAGTAAAATTCATAATGCCTAGAATGTTTAAGACATAGTACACACTTAAAATTCTTTGTTAGTTTAGTTGATTTAATGAAACATCAGTGTGTAGCGGGTTATGATGGGCTGAATGCATTTATAACAAAATATAGGAAAGGGATGGAGGGAAAGTAGTTCACTTCCATTTTTCTGAGAGTTGTTTTGTTCTGGAATAAGTGTAATTTAAATATTGGTGAATGTTTTAGGACCAAAACTCAAAATATATCATTAAACATTGAGAAAAGAAGTAAGACTGGTGTGAACTACAGTAGAATTTTTGTGATAGATATGAAATAGGACATAATAGTGCGTGTTGTTTTCCTATAAATATAGTGAAGTGCTTTTAATTTGATTTGACATGCCCTGTAAGCGCTTTTATATTCAGGGATTTAAAAATGAAATGTCTCTTTAAATAACTTAGAAATCAAGTTGATTAAAAAACATTGATTATGTTAAAGATACTTGGAAGATGTTTTTGAAGTACTAGTGAATCTAGTATGGTACTTTTATTAAAATTTAAAATAATTTAACTCTGGGAAAAAAATTTATTTCATTGTGAGCAGATTTTAGTTTATCTCAGATGAGAACAGATTAAAATATAAAATTACTTTTTTGCACTGGATTTAGCTTTAAATGAAAATTAATGCTTTTATCCTATTTTTTTGTGTGTACCATTTTCCAGAACATTGAAGTAAAGAGAATTTCTGCAGTGAAAACCAATAGTTCTACCTACCATCATCTTTACACTTTTGTGAATAAAGAGATGGACACAAAGCAGGTGATTGACTTATTGTTTGTTCAAACAGGCTTTGAATTTTCATGTCAGGTATGTGATAGTTTAATATGAATGAAAGAAAATAGTTGGCTACTAAATGGTAATATTTTAAAATAGTAGATTTTTAATCTTATCATAAAATAACACATGCTCTTTGGGGAAAATTTGGAACTATTCACATAAGTATAAACTAGGAAAAACGCCAGTGATTCCATCACCAAAGCGTAACATGGTTAATATTTTAATGAGTTCATTATAGCCTTTGTTTATATATAAACATACACACAAACTTTTCAAAATATGATTTTTAACAGCCAATTAATATTTTATCATCAAATTTATTTAACCATTCGTCCATTTTTTGCTTCTGTAAATAAAGCAGACGTAATAAACTTGTACATTTTTATCCATATCGCTGATTGTACGTAGATTCCTAGAAGAGAAATTACTGGTTCCAAACTCTATAACATTTGATACAGATCATAAATTGCCTTTTTAAAAGCTTCAGCAACATATGAGAATGGCCATTTTACCATACCCTTGTCTACATATAATATTATGGTTTAAAAATTGTTGCTAGTCTTAAGAATAACAAATAATATATCCTTATTATAATTGCTATTTCTTTGTGACAGTGGCTTTTAATTTTTTTCATGTTGGATATATTTGCCTACTAGGAAAATAAACTTATTCAATATAGCATTCGTATGGAGTTTAGACTGCAACAAATATACATTTTGGTTGACTGTGAGTTTTAAAATCAATATTCAGTTAAGATCTAAAATGGATGTCATTATCATAGAATGAACTTCTAAGATGCAAGAATAAATATGAGATTTATTTAAAATGAAATATTGTAGTTTCAATATTATTATAATATAGGAATAATTTCAGTCTGTTGATAACTGGCTATACTGCATTTTTGCAATATTAAATAGATGTTGCCTTTCAACTAAGATTGATGAAATTTTTTTGCCTAGCTCCATCAGCATAGGGTACTGCTGATAGTGTTTAAATTAAGTCATTAAGTTTTCTTTTTTGATAGTTAACTAGACCTATCTCCTCTTCAATTTCTGGACTTGAAGATTAGATCAGTAGTTATAATGCAGTTTTATGAAAGCAGTCCCACAAACTAAAGCTTTGTGTACTGATTGAAGAAGATGCTTTCTGAATATTTTCAGAAACAGATTCGTGATTGTACACATTTTTATTCTAATATTTTTTTATTTGCTACTTTACTCCATCATTTAGGAAAAACCTGTCCTTAAAACCTTGGATTTAAAATGTGGCAAGCATTTTGTTTGGCTTTCAAGATAAAATTATCTGAATTCTCATTTCTACTCAGCTTATATCACATGAATAATAATGTAGTGTCTTTCCTGGAGTAGAATGATAAGATCCTTACAGAAAATATCTTGTAAAAAATATTTGCACTATTGGTATATATATGTTTGGGTATTTTTCTTCAGCTTTCTACTTTCGTTTGTTCAGTTAGCCTTTTTAACACATAAGAGCTGCTATTGTGTTTTTTTTAATATCCTGATGAAGTAATTCCAAAATCTCTTGTATGTTATAAAATTCATCTTTGGCTAAAGTTCAGTGATGAAAGTGGCCTGCTATAGTCCTACTTAGAGCCAGTAATTCTCTGCATGTTTTGCTATATTCACTTTCTGTATACCCCACTAAACAAAACATTATGTGCTTGGAAATCCTACATTACTTTGGCCTTCATCATGTCTGTTCTTTTGTCAATTACATAGCAATTTTTAAAAATGGATTTTTTTTTTTTTTTTTGAGACAGAGTCTCGCTTTGTTGCCTGGGCTAGAGTGCCGTGGCGTCAGCCTAGCTCACAGCAACCTCAAACTCCTGGGCTTAAGCAATCCTCCTGCCTCAGCCTCCCGAGTAGCTGCGACTACAGGCATGTGCCACCATGCCCGGCTAATTTTTTGTATATATATTTTTAGTTGGCCAGATAATTTCTTTCTATTTTTAGTAGAGACGGGATCTTGCTCTTGCTCAGGCTGGTCTTGAACTCCTGACCTCGAGCGATCCACCCGCCTCGGCCTCCCAGAGTGCTAGGATTACAGGCGTGAGCCACCATGCCCGGCCAAAAATGGATTTTTCATTCTAAAAATATTTCTTCAATCAGATCTACTTTATTGTTTCCTGTGAGACCCAGAAATGTCTATAGAAAAGTGAAGTTGAAACAGTTAAATTCATCATCAATTTACCATGCTCTATCATACTTAAAAAGACTCTGTCCAAATATGAGATGCACAAGATGCAGAAGTATATTTATTAATATCATTTACCATTTTGTGCACTCTTGATTATATGTCGTGAAAAATTTTTTCAAAAACATGTTTTTTTAAAAAAATTTCTTAGGCCGGGCGTGGTGGCTCACGCCTGTAATCCTAGCACTCTGGGAGGCCGAGGCGGGTGGATCATTTGAGCTCAGGAGTTCAAGACCAGCCTGAGCAAGAGGGAGACCCTGTCTCTGCTAAAAATAGAAAGAAATTATATGGACAACTAAAAATATATATAGAAAAAATTAGCCGGGCATGGTGGTGCATGCCTGTAGTCCCAGCTACTCGGGAGGCTGAGGCAGGAGGATCGCTTAAGCCCAGGAGATTGAGGTTGCTGTGAGCGAGGCTGACGCTACGGCACTCTAGCCTGGGCAACAGAGTGAGACTGTCTCAAAAATGAATAAATAAATTTCTTGACTAGGATTCGTGGATTTTGCAAATTTCATATATCTTTTATCTTCAAGTACTGACAATGGAATCTAACAATTATTTCACCAGATTTTTGCTTAAATTTTTCATTTCATTGACACAAATCTATAGAAGATTATCTTCCTAAAACATTCTTGTAAAATCTTGTTTTGAAGTTTGGTAAGTAAGAATAAAATTTATGGCTGGGCGCAGTGGCTCACGCCTGTAATTCTAGCACTTGGGAGGCCGAGGCGGGCGGATTGTTTGAGCTCAGGAGTTCGAGACCAGCCTGAGCAAGAGCAAGACCCCGTCTCTACTAAAAAATAGAAAGAAATTATCTGGCCAACTAAAAATATATATAGAAAAAATTAGCTGGGCATGGTGGCGCATGCCTGTAGTCCCAGCTACTCGGGAGGCTGAGGCAGTAGGATCGCTCAAGCCCAGGAGTTTGAGGTTGCTGTGAGCTAGGCTGACGCCACGGCACTCACTCTAGCCCGGGCAACAGAGCGAGACTCTGTCTCAAAAAAAAAAAAAAAAAAGAATAAAATTTATTTGTGGTCTCTAATTTTTCTCTAACCCTTTATCTTCTTCATATCCTTTATATACTTTATTATATCTGGACTGATATTTATCATGCATGTTATACGCTATTTTGAAGTTTTTTCTTCCCTTAAAATTTTGGTTTGTCATAATTGACATTCTGCTTTTAATTTATCCTCAAGATGTGAAGAATTCCTAAACAACTTTTTTCTTGAAAACCTCATGGCCTAAATGGATTGAAATATAGTTCTTAAAGTTTATTTTGTTTAATGTTGTACATGTTGATAATGCTAAATAATTCTACAGAGATTATAATTTTCATTTGATCAAATTTTTTTGGTTCTGTATGGTGTTTAGATTTGCATAAATATTTATTGGCTCAAAGGGGATATAATATTTTTAATAAACTTGTTTATATATAACTGTCTTAATATAACTGTCAGTCCCTTTACCTATCTCAGAATTTGAAAATCTTTAATAATTTTACACAATCATCATAATTATTGTTTCATCTGACAGAATTTCAGCATGTCATGTAGACATAAAAAGATTTTTCACTCCTGTTTACATTCAGAATATTTACTTATATTTGAAAGTGAATTAATGTGAGTAAATCCAGGTTATGTACCCTTTCCCCTTTTGTGTGTGTGTTAGTTACTATTGTTACGTTAATGAGATATGATAGCCAACTATACAATGGCATAATCATTGGTTATGCATGAGAACTAGGAAGCCGGAAATTATATTAAAGTATGTTGGCCTTCCTGAGGCTGAAGCCAAGCAGCAGATGCTGGCTAAAACCCAGAGACCGATCTTAGTTTTCCTGAATTATTTACATGACCTTAGATGTTTATAGTTTCTTCACTACTAGTTTTGTGTGTGTTTACCTTTAAACACTGTTTTAATGGAATTTCTTTCCTTTAAAAAGATGGAGGAATGTGTTTGGAGGAGTGTAGCCTAATCTGGTTTGAAATGAACCAGTTGTAAAACTTTATATAAACAATTTGATCTTTTTAATGGATACATGCTGTTGATAATTAACTCTTCTTACCATTTGATTTTATATAAGTAGAAAACATGCTTTCAAAGTTTTATTTTTCAGTTATTGCTTATTTCACACTTTTTAAAAGAATTATGTAAAATGTTATTCATTGACTGCTAGCCAGATGCTCATTTGGCTGCTGAAGAAGAAGCAAAACGATTGCAAGAACTACAAAAACAGGCGGCACAAGAGAGAATGGAACAATCTGAAAAGGCACATGTACGGGGTTTTCAAGCACTGAAAAAGATCCATTTGGCCCAAGTAAGGATTGAATTCTACCTGTAACCACTACTTGTGGACTTACTGATAGCATTGCTGAACTGGTTAGTGAATGAGCTCAAAGACAAGCAGGAAGGGTGTAAATACAGTCTCTGATTCATATGATTTTTAGTTTCCCAACTTTCTTTGCCCTCCTGTTTCAAGGTCAAGTTTCGTTAAGCTATTCTCACAGTGTATTGCTATTCTAGAAATTTTACTAACTAATTTATTAAAAGTTTAATATTTTAATCAGTGCAGAAATAGCCTGAGAAGATATTAATCACTTTTCTAATTTAATTTTTTTAATTGCATTTGGCTGTATAAACTGGAGGATTTCAATTCATTAAATATTTATTGAGCAAAGCACTTTTTGGCTTTGCCAGAATATTGCTTCTAAGGTAAAGTCATGATCCTGCTATCAGGAGCTTTTAAAAAGTGACTGTCATAGATCTGTAAAGTATGTGTAGTGAAAACTGGCTTTATTGAGTTAGCTTCACTTCTGTCATGTTTTTTATTCATTTAGTGCTTAACTAGTGAAGCAGCATAAAATGATTCATCTTTTTGACTAATAATAACTTTGGATGTTTTAAACACCCATCTTAGGAATGACTTTTTAAGAAGTACTTAAAAACTCATTGGGAATTAGATACTTATGAAATTTATTTATATAGTTTGAACTAAATCATGAGCTTTCTCCCTTAAATTTTCAGCTTCTGTAGACTGGGAGTGAATTATGACTAAAATTCATAGCTGAATTTCTCAATTATTATCAGTAATTCTCCTCATCTAAAGCTTAAACATATAGAAAAACACATGTGAAAACACCCATAAATTGAATAGATTCTTCCATAAAAGCAATAGTGTTTAGTGGTTAAGAAAGTGGGCTCCAATTTCTGCTTGTATTTCTCTCTCTTCTTCACTAATCAGCTATTTGATCTCAGGCAGATTACTTCTCTGAGGTGTGTTTCATCATTTGTTTTGTAAGGATTAAATGAGTTTAGAAAAGAAATGTGCCTGGAATCTCATAAGCTCACAGTAAATGTTAGTGGTTGTGGTTGTTGTTGTTATAAATAATCTAAGTAGAATAATATGCCAAGTTTTCAGTCAGCCAGAATAGTATAGTTATTCAAACAACAATGTTGAAGTTAATTTAATGAGATGATTAGAACCTTAATAAAAATGAAGTAAATTCACTTGTAATTCTTTTTCAGGGCATGGCAAAAAAAAAAAGAAAAAATTATACCCAAATGACAAAATAATTTAAAACTTTACAAAAGAATAAGTAATGTGTGTATGTTATCATTTGACAAACACTTTCTTATGTATGCTCTCTCCACCTTATTGTAGAGTTGATGTCCCTTACATAAGAACAGTTGTTAAAAAACCATGCAATCTCAGTACTAATAGGATTTCCTTTGTCCTGTCTGAAACTTTCTGCTGCGGACTGTATTGTGTCCCAACTTTCATATAAGCCGCACTCTTCAAGCTTAAAGGGATACATTCAGATCCCCTTTTAATCATGGGAATTCATAAGAGTGTGAAGTAGCAAGAAATATCCTCTGTTAAGCCACAGTCACTCTGAGGCTTGGTGCTTATCTGAGACAGGTATAGGGAGAACTGAAGCAAAGTACATTGTAGGATCTGTAGCAACTTATACAGAAAATAACTTCATGACTTTCCTCAGAAAGGAAAACTGTAACTGGCTGATAATTTTTGAAGTTTTATGGCCTAATGAGAACCACCCTTTCATAGTACTTACTAACATAATACTACCTGTTTGTTGGTCTCACTACTAGGCCAGAGTCAAGATTGTGTCCCTAGCACTTAACACGGTATCTGTCATTCAGCAAATATTTGTTGAATGAATAAATTAATGTTTTCTTGGCACAATAAATGGTAGAGGAGGGGAGACAAGCTTAGGCCCTGTTCCTCGTGATTTCTACCACTTTCCCCCACTGTTAATGTTACTGTCCAAAATTTGTGACTCAGCTATTATTAATTCTTTTTTTCTTGTCCAAAATTTGTGACTCAGCTGTCATTAATTCTTTTTTCTTGAAGAATCAAGAGAAAGTAATGAAGGAACTCAAACAGCTACAACAAGAGGACCTGGCACGTAGGAGACAGACTGTAGCACAGATGCCACCACAAGTGGTTGAACTTCCATACAGACGCAGTGAAATGAAAGAAGACTGGCAGAGAGAGTTGGAATTTGCCTTTGAAGATATGTACAATGCAGACAGGAGTAAGATATTTTCAATAGACTTTCAATAGTGCTTTTAAATGTTTTGGTGGGAAAATATGTTCATAATGATAAAGCATTTTTTGAAATGAGTTCTCAGTTTGAACAGGCCCTAATATTTTAGACTTGGAAACTATGAATTTAAAATTTTATGATCAAATTCTTTTTAATCATTTTGGAATGAAAACATGTCTCTATATTTCTTTATTAAGAGGTGAAAGGAAACCTGATTTTGCACCTTGAACCAGAGCCTTTGCCCACTGTGACTGATCCGATCCAAGATGAAGAACTGAACCTTTCAATGGAACAAGAAAATTTAGATGAAGCTGAAAACCTTCCAGTGACGGAAGCTGAAATAATATGTTCTAGTGAAACAGATGGTAAAAACCCCTTCTGAGATGAATGTCACAATGTTTCACATAAAAAAATGCTAATCATTTGCCAATAATTAGTAAAATCTGGTGTAATTTGAGTGCAAACAATGACTAACACTAATGGGAGTGGTGGCAAGAGAAAACAGCATTCTCATTATTTCCATCATTAAAGATCCTTTTCATATACATAAGAGAAAAGTTATTTTATTCATATGTACATATAATCTGAAGATCTTTAGGTTATTTAAGTTATTTGCTCAACTCTGAATTTATTTGAAAGGTCAACATAGACTTTCATCAAATCACCAGAGATCCTGCTGTGTTCAATTATTGGTGGCACTTCAGGTATAATGATGAATAGCACAAACTTTGATCTCCTAAACTTCATCTCTATCTCCAGCATTCTGAACTTTTTCACTTGGCTGTCCCATAAGTACTTAAAACTCAGTGTTTAACAGATTTATCATCTTCTCTTGCCTGCTGAAACCCTCCCTTCCTTTCTTCCTTATCTTAGTGAATGGTATCACCATCTGCAGTTACCCAAGCCAGACCAATGTGAGTTATCTTTAATACTTCCTTCCCTTTTACCAAGATCTACAAGATCTCCTTAAAAACCAAATCCTCTTCATAAAATGGCCTCTTTTTTCCCACATATCTACTGGTATTGGCTTTGTTTAAAACCACTCAGACTTACTTATCATCTTCACCCTATGCTGCGGATGTACCCCTTTGGGATTCCAACTTTATGTAGGTCTCCTATTAGACTCCTCAGGTGGGTGCTCTGGGCTTAATCTTTATCTCCTATGCCCACACTGCTATCCAAACAGAAGTGTGAGGTTACTGTGTTTTGACTTTGGCATAAACTTGGCAGAAAGATGATTTCAGGACTCAATTGCCTTCTTTCCAGGGTTCTCACTTAAATTTCATTCCTGCACTATGCAAAATCTTTTATTTTCATGCCAGATCAGCAATGTCTTTAAAAAGATATTTCCACTGTTTCATCCAGCTTTTTCTATTATTTTCATTGGGAGTATCATTCACACCTCTAGTCTGTCAGAATTGGAAGCTAAAGGGACAATTACTCTTAGCACCTGCTGTTCCCATTTGGGTTTATTGGCTTGGTGTTGCCAGGTCTTTTGATTTTTCAGAAAAAAGCTAGGCATCCCATTGTTGTTTAAATCCTCATTTTTAAATATTGGCAACTAATTTATTTCTTAAAAATGAGTGGGTAGGGCCAGGCGTGGTGACCCACACCTGTAATCCTAGCACTTTGGGAGGCCTAGGTGAGAAGATCACTTGAAGTCGGGAGTTTGAGACTAGCCTGAGCAAAAACAAGACTCTCTACAAAAAATAGAAAAATCAGCTAGGTGTGTTGCACACCTGTAGTCCCAGCTACTTGGGAGACTGAGGCAGGAGGGTTGCTTGAGCCCAGGAGTGTGAGGTTGCAGTGAGCTGTGATAATGCATTGCACTCTGTCCCGGGCAACAGAGTGAGACCCTGTCTACAGAAAAAAAAAGAACCGGTGGACTGATGGTGAGTGAAAGAAGCCAGGCGGGAAAGAATACCTAAGGAAATGATTGCATGATTATATGAAGTTTAAAAAAAAAAAAAACGGGCAAAACTAATCTGTCTTGAGATTAGAATGGTGGTTATCTTTAGGGGTATATTGACTGGAAGGGGGCATGAAGGAAGCTTTTAGGTGCTGAGAATGTTCTACATAATGATCTGGATGGTGTTACATAGACATATTTAAAATTCATTGAGCTGTACACTTAGGTTTTGTGTACCTTATTGTTTGTAAGTTATAACTCAATTAGAATTTTTTTTAATTTATGTTAATAAAACTACAGTGTGCCAGTTTTCAACTTGTTAAAGATATTCTTAAATTTTATTCCTTAATTAAACCAGAGCACTGTGTACTTGCATCATTTTTGTCCTCTTAGAGAACTGTTAGTATTGTACTAAGTTTTGGCATTGAGCCATCAGCCCATATGGGAAAATGTTTGAAGAAATACTTTGTTGGTGGTTTTTCTTTCTTTCTTTTTTTTTTCTTACCTGAAGAAATCTCTTTATGAAGATAGGTGGGAGAAATTTTTCCCAGATAGTACGAGGAATAATTTGGGAGCAATTAATTTGCTTTTATAGTTATATTAATAACTAGTAATGTTTTCCTCTGTAGTTTACTAAGAGCTGTACAGCCATATTTGGGACCATTCTCTAGCATAGAGTATAGAATCTCATAGCACATATTTTGAATACTAATCTTACCCACAAATTAATTAGAAGGTATGTAATTCTGGCATCATTTAATAAGCAAAATAGACACTTTTCTGCTAAGTGTTTAAACTTGAAATTTATGTTACATGCATAATTTTGGAAAATAGTTGAATTTTGGCATCTTTGCTATTTAAATTTAAGTTGAAAAAATTATTCCTGGTTATAAAATAGTGACTGGAGTCAAATAACATTGTTGTATGTACTATTAAATTGTAAATATTGAGGAAAATAAAATTGTGCTTTTAACTAGTGGTTATAGTGGTAAGTGAATATGAACTTAGAACAATTTGTCTGATATATAATAGATGCTGAAAAGTTTTTTCTTTTTTTTCTTTTAGTTCCCTTGGCAATGAAGACCCAGCAGATCCCTTCAAAAATTCTTTTCAAAAAATTATTAAATAAGATCCGAAGCCAAAAATCTCTCTGGACAATTAAATCCATGTCTGAGGATGAAAATGAAATGGTTATGGCTGCTAGTGAAATTGAGAGTAAAGCACCAACAGTTGAGTCAGGAACAATTGACAGCGAAGAGAGAACATTATCCACTGGACAGGAACAAGGTGGTTCTAAGAATCTCATTTCATATAAATCCTTTTTAAGTTGTCCAAAATATGCTCATTCCTGAAAAATCAAAGAATAGAGGTCAAAAGGAAGAAAACAATCCTGCTACTTAAAGACAACAAATGTTAAAACCCTTAGTGAATCTCCTTCCAGACCACTTTCAATATATTATTATTCATGTACATATGAATTTTAAATACATATATATTCCAGTGTAGTCAGTGAATCAAAATTAACCAGTTCCTTATTATTGAAACATTTAGGCTGTTTCTGATTTTTCTTGGTATTTCTTGTGCTGCAGTGGGCATCCTTTTAGTGAAGTCTTGGGGTAATTATATGATGGTTCTGTCTCCCACTCACCCTGTAAAACTTCCTTAGGTCCCTTGAGCACCCCTTATCTAGGGATACCATGGTGAATGAGAAAAGGCCTCAGACTGGTTCCCTTCTTTCATATCCTACATCCAAACCCTCAGCATATCCAGTTGGTTCTACCCTCAAAACATATCCAAAGTCCAACCATTTCTAACTGCCTACATCTTAGTTTAAGCCATGTTTGTTTTCTAGTGTGGATTCTGTAGTAAACTACTATCGTCAGCTTTTGCACTTACCTGCTATAGTCTGTTCACAGAGCAGTCCTCTTAAAACACAAGTCAGCTCATGTAATTTCTCTGGGTGAAACCACCTGATAACTACAAATTTTACTCAGTAAAAACCAAAGTGTATATAGTGGCTTCAAAGTCTGATATGATCTGCCCGTATACACCCCACCACCACTACTCCTACCTTCACTATCTCTCTGACTTCATTTTCTACCACACTTTCCTCCTCAACCATTGCACGGTAGATGCCAGCTTCCTCACGCTTCCTCAAACAGGCAAACATGTGACTTGTGGTCTTTGCAATTGCTTATCTTTTTGGCTAAAATTCTTTTCTTGGATATTTCCATGGCTTGGCTCCCTTACCTCATGTATTTGCTCAACTGCCACTTTCTCAGTTAAGGCCTTTTCTGACTATTCTCTATAAAATGGCAAGCTGCTACTCCCTCCCCAACCCCGCTTCCACCTCCACACCCTTCATTCTGTATTCCCTTTACCTTGCTTTTTCTCCATAGCTCGTATCAACATCTGATGGGCAATTTATATTCTTGCTTATTTTGCTTATTGTCTTAACACTTGCCCCTCTCAACCCCACCCAGGGGGGTAGGAGCTTTAATTTGTGCATTCCTGTATAACCAGAGCCTAGACTAGTGCCTTGTACAAAAAAGGTGCTCAGTTAACATTTGTTGAATTAACTGAACAGCTTAAAGCAAGAGAGGTAAGTTTGGAAGTCAGACATAGGTGATATTTAAAGCCATAGGCTTGGAAGGAAGAACTCTAGGTGAAAGAATTCGGTGAAAAGAGAGCTTATAAAACCATATGAGGGATTCCAGTAGATAGCTAGAGAAGGGGCAAAGGCAGTAAAAGGAGTGGCCAGAGGAGTAAAATATGGTGTTGGAATCCAAAAAAGGGAGACTCTTTCATAATCAGTTCATAACCAAGTTCTTTTAAAAGAGGCCTTTGTATGAGTAAGCTTTCTCCATTCTTATCTTGCTTCATTCTCCCCCTTGTCTGACTACACCCCAAATGCGTTGATCATCTTTATAGTTCCTTGAATGAACCAGTGTTTGTTTTTTGTTTTTGTTTTTTTATCCTCATGGCCTTTCATACCTACTGATCTGTCTGGAGAGGTCTTCTATATATCCTCACATTCTTTCCCTGACTGACTCTTCCTTACCTTTTAGGTATCTGCTTAAATGTCATTTCCTCAGAAAAATCTCGTCTGGCCCACTAATCTCTTATTATCTTTATTATACTCTACAGTATAACCCTTTATTTTTCTTATACAGTATTTATCACAGTTTCTAATTTTGTAATTTTTTCTGGGATAATTATATGATGATTCTGTCCCCCACTCATCCTGTAAAACCTCCTTGTGGCCTTTTCTGATTCATCATGGTGTCCCTAGATAAGGCGCACTTATCTAGCACATAAGTAGGTGCCAAATAAGTGAGTGAGTAGGTGAATGAATGGATGCTCCATGCAGTGTCTGGCTACCTTGATATGATCAGAGTAGGCCGGTTTAACTTCCTGCTCTGCTCTGGTTTCACAGATAATAAAAATCCTTGTATTTAAATATATCATAGATATATTGACATTTCTTTAGCTTCTGTTTTTTAACTCTGATACCTTGCTAGTTTCTTCTATTGTTTTTTTTTTAACAGTCCAATTTAACCCTTGTAACTTTTATGCTTTTCAATTGTGTTTGAAACCCTGTCCACATCTTTTTATTTTATTTTTTAATTTTTAAAAATTTTTTTCTTCCACTCTCTTAAGAATTTTGTTTTTTGGCATATCTTTTTAATCAGTTCTTCACTTTTTCCTTTTTTACAATTTTAGTCTTCCTTCTGTCTTGAGTTTAATGAGTAATAATATATCTGGTCATCAGAAAGACAACTGGATCTTAACTGAGATATTCAGATGGACCAAGATTGAATTGTCAATTTAAATGCCAGAGTTTTGTTATTTTTCTCTGATTTCAGCTTGACAATAATATCTTCATAATAACAATGATATTATCTGTTATAGTTGTTGAAAGTGATGCTCTGACAATTGAGTCTGGACCACTTACTAGTGAAGATAAAGCACTTCCATGCGGTACAAACTCTGAAAAGAAACAAGGTATTTCTTTTCATCACATCCTCAAATTAAATGTGCTTGACTCTTTATATCTTTTTTCCTAATAAAATTATATGTAATAAATGAAGAAAGGACATTATAGTGGTGTCAAAATTCTCAGTTATTGACACTAATTTTTGTTTGGGGCATTCTCTTAGAAATAAGTGAGACTCCACCTATCACAGCTGTAGCTCAGAGTGCGGTTCTACTTCATCCTCAAGAAGCAGCAGCCATAATTAGAATGTCAGCAAGGCAGAAACAGGTAATTTGAAATTTTATTTTTAAAAGTTTCTTTCTTCCCCCGGGTGCTATAATTTTTTTTGACCAATGAAATTTGTCGTCATGTCTGGCTACTTCTGATATCATGTTTTCTACTTTGTCTTACACAAACATTCAGCTGATAAAATTCATTTTGTCTTTGCTCGTACTACTTATTTGACCCTTGCTGCATCTGCTTTGTGTTTTATACTTTTGTATATATTTTCCCTGTAAAATTTATATTTTTTAAAAGCAGAAGCTATCTGCTTAAAAATTCAATTTATCCTACGTAGTTTCTGATTCAATGCCTTGTGCGTAGTAAATGCACAATAAATATTTGTTGAATTAATAGGTCCTTGTCATAATATTAGACACTCAGATGAACTTTGTCATCCCAAAAGTTTTTTTAAGCCAAATTACCTTGAAGGAGACTAATTATTACTAAGCCAGTCAGTTTAAGTCATAGTTAGTTTTTTCAAAAATACAGTTGGAAAATGAGAATTATGTGAGCCAGTATTCTCAGATGAATGTTTTCTAATCAATAGTCTGAAATAGTATTATTCAATAGGACTTTCTGTGATGACGGAAACATCCCATGTATCTGTCCAATATGGTAGCTGGCAGCCACGTGGGCTGTTGAATACTTGAAATGCGGCTAGTATAACTGAGGAACTGAATTTAAATTTTATTAAATTTGAAGTTTAAATAGTCACATGTAGCTAGTGACTACTGTATTGATAGTGCAATTCAAGAGGTGCTACAGAACTGCAAACAATCTAAATTCAGTGGTTCCTGTAAGTGAGAAAAAATAAGGAAGATGACGACAGGAACTCAGCTGAAGCCACTGTTGCCTGATTAGGAATAAATAGGTAAAGAATCAGATAGAGACATTTTTTATTTTGGAAAAAAGATCATTCTTCATTATCTCCAGTACAAGTGCTCCTCTTTATAAAACTTCACATGCATTCCTTTTTCTACTTATTCAGTGAATACTTATCTGTGTATCAGGGACTGTACAGTAGTCCCCTCTAGCCCACAGGGGCTGTGTTCCAAGACCCCCACTGGATGCCTGAAACTGCAGATAGTACCAAACTATATATATGGTATGCATGAATTTCTTTTTCCTTCTTTATAATTTCATGGATAGAAGATTCATTAACCATACATCTTAGCAAGCTCAGCCTATGTTTTCTTTCCTTATTAAGTCAAGAACTTTTACTTTTTCATTTAAAGGAATCACTTTACAACTTCTCTTTGGCATATCTCAATTACCAGCATCACTTCTCTTGCATTTTGGGGCTATTATGAAGTAAAATAAGGGTTACTTGAACATAAGCTCTGTTACACTATCTTGATGGTCTCATAACCTAGACGGCTAGTTGGCAACTAACGGACAGGTAGAGTTTAGAGTGTGAATACGCTGGACAAAGGGATGATTCATGTCCTAGGTGGGACACAGCAGGACAGCACAAGATTCCATTATGCTGTTTAGAACAGTGTGCAATTGAAAACTTATGAATTGTTTATTTCTGGAATTTTCCTTTAAATATTTTCAAGCCACTTGACCGCAAGTAACTAAAACTGCTGAAAGTTAAACTACGGATAAAGGGGGACTTAAGGTACTGAATTTGGCAGGCTAGTCTTTATCCTCATGAAACTCTTAGTCACTCACACATATGTTCATGTTACTTGGAGTGTATGTGTATTTGAATGATACTAGAGTTTATGTGCATCCCTCTGCCATTTTCTTCTTTTCTGTTTCATGCCTGACAGAAAAGACACAGAATGTTGTTCGTTGTACTCTTATTTGGGTTCTGCATAACTATACCTCTTAATGGATATGCCTAAGAAATCAAAGTATTTTGGGAAGCCTCACTATTTAATTTCTTCAGTCATTATTTATACTGGGAACAATGTAAAATTAAAGGTGTGAACATAGAATTTGGCTACACATCATTTGCTGCTTCTCTGGAGGTGGTTCTTCAGTGGTGATCTATGATTTCTATGTTGTGCTCCCATAACAGAAATAGTTAATGTGTTTATTCTTTCTTTTCTTTTTCTCTTTTTATTCTCTCCTTTTTTCTTTTTTCCCCTTTTTTCTATCTTTCCCTCTCATCCTCCCTCCGTCAGTGGCAATAACTGAGATAAAGCATCACCATTTACCTCTTGGATAATTGGGTACTCTTGGTTATGAGACCTATTTCTTTTTAATGTAATGCACATTAACTTTTCTTTTGTATGCATTTGTTGTTAATAGATCAATAGTATTTTTGTTACCTAGATAATGGAAATAGAAGAGCAGAAGCAAAAGCAGTTGGAATTACTTGAACAAATTGAACAACAGAAATTAAGATTAGAAACTGACTGCTTCAGGGCTCAGCTGGAAGAAGAAAAAAGGAAAAAAACTCAACAGACTGGGGTAGGATGCAGGAAATCTCATCCCTACATAAATCATTTGGGGGGGGGCGGTAAGAAAAGATGAGCAATCAGAGCCTCTAGAAAAGTAAATACCTTTCAAATTTTTATCTGATCATTTTTTTCTTTTATATAATAAGTTTGTACCGCACTATGGCTTTCATCTTTTATTTTCTATAAGGTGCCAATATATATGACCCTGGTTTGCATGTAATGCATACGTTGAGCATTTGGACTTGGCATTAAAGGAGAACGGTAGATTACTTCATTTCTTACTAATGAAAGTGCCAATCTTTTTATAAAAACAAAACTATGTAGAAGTTTACAGTTATAGAACTTTAGTTCTTATAAAATACTTTAGTGCTTGTTTCTGAATTTGCCTTTTAATTAGTAGCTTTGTCTTTTATTAGGTTGGCGCTGCTCCAGCATCACGCACTGTAATTTGTGATGAAGATAGTCATAGGCAGATGATTCGTAACTATCAACATCAGCTTTTACAACAAAACAGGTATTAGCTACTAGCTAGGGTATAATTTATATGTGATAGTGTGTGGCTACATTTTTAGGATTTATTATTTGATTTATATGAGGATCTGATCCCTCAGAACTATGGCACGTAGAACTATGCCTCTCTCAAAAGCAAGTGTGTTGTTTCTTTTTCACCATGAGTGGAAAATCCTAGAGTGCTGTTGTTAATTTAATGTATAAACATTTGCATATGTGGGGCATTTTTTTTTTCATTAAAAAAGAAATAATGTGTGTTTGTTTTTGGTAGGTTACACAGGCAGTCTATTGAAACAGCCAGGAAACGATTACTTGAATACCAAACTATGTTAAGAGAAAGGTACCCATCCATGTCAGCTCCATCATTGATAGCTGATTCTACTGCATCAGTACCACCACAGAAATCTGAAACACTGACTGCTGTATCAGAGCATTGTGATCAAGGTCAGAGACCCAAATTGAGTTCTAAAAATTATCAACCCATACAGCTGACACAGATCTCCAAATTAGAACAAGATCATTTTCAAGTACCAAGACAAAATCACTTTCTACAAAGACCGGTGGAAACAACAGAAACATTTAGCACTTCAGGTGTTTTAGCTAAGCAACCTTTAGAATCACAAGAACATCTAGGGCAATTCTCACAGACTGAAACACAACAGAGAGACTATAAATTGGTCCCTAAAGATTCTCATACACTGTCAAGGACTTCGTCAGATGACAGGCCACCAGTATTACAGGATGCTACAAAAATATCTGAAACATTAAGGGCAACAGCTTTTCACACTTTACATTCCCAGCAAATATTCTCAGAGAATAGTGAAAGTATATCTTCTAAGCTAACTGAACCATCTTCATTCCTACCACTGGTACCTCAACATTCTTTTGGTTCTCTGCCTGGTAAAGTTGAATCTGGAAAAATCCAGGAACCCTTTTCAACCACAAGCAAAAGTGCAGTTTCCTTAAGCCATTTTGTGGTCAGCCAAATGCATGATAGGCCTTTGCCATCCTCAGAGAATATCACAGCCCAGCAAGGTAATTTGAAGGCTCTGCAAAAACAGTTAGACCTACAGAAGGAAGTTCTTCAGGCAAGACGGGAAGCACAGGAACAATTGCTTTTGGGCAAACAGAAAAAATTGGAACAGCAAATTGGCCTCTCTATATTCCTTCCATTGGTAGCTCCAGATTCCTCTGGTTTACTGCCTTCTGCCAAAGCTGAACTGGGAAGAATCCAGGGATCTTCTCCAACCGAGACTGATACTGTAGTTTCATCAGACCATCCTGTAGTCCCACAACTTCAGGATAGGCTTTTGAGTTTTTCACAGCCTATCTTACCGCACCAAAATACTTTAAAATTTCTCCAAGAGCAGTTGGATATTCAGAGGGATAACCTGCAGGCGAGGCGGGAAGCCCAGGAAGTATTATGTGTACATAAACAGAGTGAATTGGGTGGAAGAGAATGTTGGGAACAGGCTGAGCCCTCTTCTCTCCCATTTGAGGTTACTCAGAATACATTTACTTCATTACCTCCTGCTGATACAAAATATGGAAAAATCCAAGAGCAGTATCCATCTGAGAGTGAGAAAGAACTTCTCTTAAGCCAATCTGAAATCTCAAAATCTCAGGATAGGTCTTCAGGTTTCCTACAGCAGTTCCTACCTCTACATGATAGTTTGAAGTTGCTCCAAGAACAGCAAACTACACAGAGGGATACTCTTCAGGCTAGGCCTGGAGCTCAGCCTGAATTACTTTTACATAGACAAAGGGATTTGGGGGACAATAAGTCTGGGCAGATGAGTTCTTTCTCACCAGTGGTTGTTCAACACTCAGTTGCTTCACAAGCTTTTGCTAAAGCTGAGCCTAGTAGAATTCAGAAACATTACTTTTTGGAGAAGGAGAATATAATTCCCTCTAGTCATTTGATAACCTCAACATTTCAGGATAAGTCTTTTATTTTCCCACACCATATTGTGCCACAGCAAGAAAATTTGACAACATTCCAAGAACAGTCACACATACAGAGGGTGATAGTTGGTGATAAAGAAGAAATTCAGGGATTTGTATACAAACAAAGTGAATCGGAAAAAATAATTTCTTCTGAACAGACTGGAACCTCTTCATCCCTATCCCAGGTAGCTGAATCTGAGAGATTCCAGGAATGTGTGTCAGTCGAGAATGACAGTACAGTTCCCTTAAGCCATTCGAAGATCCCAAGATTTCAGGAAAGACTTTTGAGATTCTCACAACACAAACTGCCTCTACAAGGTAATTTGGAGGAACACCAAGAATGGCTAGACCCTGAGAAAGAAGCCCTTCATTTCAGCCAGAAAACCCAAGAAAATACATCTTCTGAACAAACTGTCTCATCTTCATTCATACCTCAGTTAGTGCAGCATTCTTTTACTTCATTACATTCAGCTGAGTCTGGTACAACCCAGGAAGCCCTTTCAACAGAGAATGATAGTAAAATTTCTTCAAGACATTTTCAGATCCCACAATTGCAGGATAGGCTTTTGAGAATATCACAACTTATCCAACCTCAACAAGATAATTTAAAGGCACTTCAAGAACGGTTAGCTACACAGAGGGAAGCCATCGTTCAATCTAGACAGGAAGCTCAGGAAGAACTGCTTTTACAGAAACAGAGTGAGTGGAGGGGAAGAGTATCTCCTCAGCCGGTTAGCCCCTCTTCCTTACCCCTGGTGGTGCAGCCTTCACTTGCTTCCTTACCTCTTACTGAATCTGAAAACACGCAAGAACCTTGTCCAACAAACAGTGATAATACAGTCTCTTCGAGTCTTTCTGAGATACCAAGATTGCCTGATAGGCTATTGGGTTTATCACATCCTGTTTTACCTCAACAAGATAATTTGATTGCATCTGAAGAACACTTGCATGCACAAACAAATTCCCTTCCTTCTATTGAGAAAATGCAGAAAGAATTGGTTTTGCTAAAACCATATAATTTTGAGGAAAAGGTCTCTTCTGAGCATTTTATCCAACCTTGCCATGGTGATTTGCAGGCACTTCAACAACAGTTAGATACACAAAGGAAAGCCATTCGATCTAGACAAGAAGTCCAAGAAGAAATGCTTTTGGAAAGGTTAAGTAAATTGGAGAAAAGGGTATCATCTGAGCAGACTGGCTCCTCTTCATTTTTATCCCAGGTAGCAGTGCCTATTGCTGACTCTGAAAGAACCCAAAAATCTTTCCCAACCAAAAGTAACAATGCTATTCCCTCAACTCATCCTGAGATCCCAAGATCACAAGATAGGCTTTTGAGTTTATCACAGCCTATTCTGCCTCAGCAAGATAATTTGACAGGGCAATTGGACTTAGAAAGGGAAGTGGTATATTCTGAGAAACCCCAGGACGAACTGCTTTTAAACAAACAAACTAAGTTGAACAAGAGTGAATATGCTGAGCATGCTGTCCCCTCTTTGTTTCTACCCAAGGAAATAGAGCATTCATTTATTCCACTACCATTTGCTGAAGCTAAATCTAAAAGCATTTGTGAATTGTATTCATCCCAGAATGAACATGCAGCTCCCTCAGCTGATTCTGTCATCCCGAGAATTCAAGATAGACTTTTGAGTTTTTCACAGCCTATCTTAGCTCAGCAAGATAACTTGGGACTTCAGAAGCAGTTGGATCTACAAAAAGAAGTTCTGCATTATAGCCAGAAAGCCCAAGAAGAATTGCTTGTTCAGAGACAAACAGCATTGCAGCAGCAGATACAGAAACACCAAGAGACTTTGAAAGATCTCTTTAAAGACAGTCAGGTATATTTTAAACTTGAAAATCTAAGAATTAAATAATTTCGTTTTAACCCTAGGCTTACAAGTTTTTAGTTACTGATAATAAGTAGTTTGACCTTAAGTGAACTTTAATTTTCTACCCTACACAGTGTAGAAATTAAAACAAAAATTGATCTACCTCACATGGTATTTATGATGTTAGTAGTTATTTGAAGCCCAACTAATTTCAAATATAAACACTACAAAAAAAATGTATTAATAGATTCTCATTTGGACTTTCATTATAATGGGTTTTAAACTTACCATAAGATTAAAATTCTAAAAATAACTGGTTAGCATACTTTTTCCTATGCAGTAGCAGACCTTGTTCCTTTATGGATAGCACTTTGTTGACATTCATATATAAATCAAAGTCAGTGCCCACTTTTTCCTTAAGTGACATTATCTGTTGCAAAATTGGCATAATCTTGGGCTGATAAAGAACTGGATCTGTTGCTTGTTTCTGAATTGTTGAGAAGACTCTGGCACAGTCATTCATAGTCAGACATTCATAGTTTCTCTGCATGAGAGACGAGTGTGTTCTCCTACATTTTGAGTGTATCTTTTATTTCAAAAGGCCACTTAAATTTATCATTTAGTCTAAATAGAATTCTATAAATCCTTTGATGTTCAGAAGTTTGAGTTGAGTTCTAGGGATTTAACGGTTATTTGGAGGAAAAGTAATGGCAAAAGAAAGTCAGAGGCAGGTACTCAAGTATAATCTCTTCTGGAAAGGTGCAGTGGAGGCTCAGTTTTTAGGTCCAGGGCTGTGCATGGTTGTACTTTTCGATGAGAGTATCATCCTTTCAGTATTAGAAGCATATCTCATTTTTTAACTGTGGATAAAATTGTAAAGTATGATTGATGGAACTTTTTATTTGGTTGAGATTCTAATTTAAGAAGGGAGATATAAATCTGATGAGTTCTTCACGTGATCCCTCAACTTGTGTTACCCTCATCTCTCCACTTTTTCAGCCCACAGTTGAAAGTGATTTAAAAACCCAGAAGATGGGACAGCTCAGAGAGTGTCTTCCTCATATCCAAAGCCTATCAAGAGATGATCAGGAAACCATTAGTCATGCAGATAGGAGCAAATCTGATGATAATGAGCTGGTTTCCGAAGATATTAGTGCTAAGCAAAGTGGTAAGATAATCATATTTTATTGTAATTATTCTGCTGATTGTTCTTTGTTTTCGTCCCCTGCAGTTCTCTGATTGATAAAAAGTTTATAGTATGTTAATAGATTTTTATTGTGCCTAATGTTGTCATTGACTTGATAGGTGAGCATCTGGACAAAGAACTGGGTAGAAGATCCTCAAAGCCACCTGTAGCAAAAGTTAAATGTGGTTTGGACTTAAACCAACATGAACTTAGTGCTATACAAGAAGTAGAATCACCAGCAAGTGGCAGAACCTCTATACTAGGTAAACAGATAGTTTAAAAAAATAAAATGTTTAGTGTTTGCAAGTTTTCTACCTTTTTTTCGGGATGCTAAATTTTTTTTTTGTTAAAGAAACTTAGGCTTGACTACTTGTGAAAAGGAGAAAATAGTTTACATAAACAGTATTTAAAATTTGAACTTAAAGAAAATGTGGCATTATGTAACTATGTGTTAATAGCTTCTTTGTCTTATATATGGGGGAACCAATTTATTATAGATAAAAATTCTTCAATATCCCATCTTCTGGAGTTGCTCTGTCTACTTCTTTTCATGTCTGTCTTCTAAAGCTATTTCCTTAGGAGGTAACTTGGGTCTTTTTTTTTTCTCTCTCTCTCTTTTCCTTTGCTACTTTTCTACTTTAGTACCTTCACTGCTCTTTTCTTGTATCTTTTATAGCAGCGGTCCCCAACCTTTTTGGCACCAGGGACCAGTTTCACGGAAGATAATTTTTCCACGGATGGGGGAGGGCAGAATGGTTTCAGGCTGATTCAAGTACATTTACATTTATTGTGCACTGTATCTCTGTTGTTTATTATTGTAATATGTAATGAAATAATTATACAACTCACCACAATGCAGAATCTAATGCTGCTGCTGATCTGACAGGAGGCAGAGCTCAGACAGTGATGTAAGCAATGGGGAGTGGCTATAAATACAGATGAAGCTTCACTTGCCCCCACTCATCTCCTGCTGTGCAGTCTGGTTCCTAATAGGCCATGGACCTGTACCGGTCTGCAGCCTGGGGGTTGGGGACCGCAGTTTCATAGGGTTATTATGCTTAAATCCTGGCTTTAAGGACAATTAGAACAGGTATATTTCTTCATTGTCCTCTATACATCCAGTTATCTAAAAAAAATTCCTCCCTGTAATTCTTAAACAGTTCTGTTTGAATTTCTAATTAATTTCAGGAGACTGGGGGGATCCAACTGTTCCAAGTACATAGTTTTAAACATTCTGCCTGTTTTCAGTTACCTGGCACACATCTTCCTTTTGTATTAATAATAACTGGTGCCTTTAATTCCCAAGTGTTTCGGTGGTTCTACACAGTAAGTTAGCCTGCTGCTTTTGGGTGTCTTACACTCCTTTGATTAGTTGTTTTTGTTTTTGTATCAAGTATAACATTCAGAGAGGTGCACAAATTGTGTTTGTTTCGGTGGTTTATCACGGTAATAACCATACCCATGTAAACACTTCCCAAGTCAAGAACTGGAACATTAGAGAACCCCATAAACTCTTCCTTTGCACCCTGTTAATTATTGTTCCCTCTTCTCTAAGCCCCATCTTGATTTTTTA
The DNA here is from genome assembly GCA_028533085.1 of Varecia variegata. Classification (NCBI taxonomy): domain Eukaryota; kingdom Metazoa; phylum Chordata; class Mammalia; order Primates; family Lemuridae; genus Varecia; species Varecia variegata. Next base: position 123,214,137 of record CM052438.1, on the reverse strand, counting down.
CACCAGAAATTAGTTGTGGCTATTTTTGAACTTTATGTATATATATTATGAATGCATATTATACCTTATATTAAATAATACTATTAATGGTTAGTAAATTCTCCAGGCATTTTCCTTGTGACTAGTCAATACTAAAGCATAATCTGGCATGGGGAGGTAAGGGTATCATTAAAAACTTAGTAAAATTGAATTAAGATTTTAGATTTCTGCCTACAACCTAAATTACCATTTTAGTTCTACCTAGCTCTAGAAACTTAAGTGGAAATTTAGTGAGTCTTTTTTTTTTTTTTTCCTTCCCAGGTAAATTAGATTTTTATCAAGACAGAGACCCCATGAGAGTCTCAATAAGCCGAGAACAAAGTTTCCTTGGGAGCCCACTGGCCCGTGATCCATTTGGTTCTCTTCAACCAAATGCCCAGGAGAATGTCTGTGGTGATGACTATAATGAACCAGGTAAGAGATAAATTGAAAGTGGAATTATTGTGTACAAGGATATGTAGACAAAAGATACTCATTGTAGCATTATTTGTAATAGTGAAAAATGGTAAGTAACCTCAGTGACTGTTGGTAATGGAATCATCGTGGCACACCCATACTGTGTTTTTCTGTGCAATTGTTAAATAAGGGGGAAAAATTTGTGTTCATACATAGAAAAGTATCTGGTATCTGGAATGATAATTACCAAAGTGTTGGTACAGGTGTACTGTTTTGGAGACTGGGTTTCACTTTCTGTATTATATGTTCACATATTATAGTTTTGGCTCTTAATAAACATAAAAAGTTGAATGAGGGAAGTAAAGTTTATTTAGAAAATAAGTAATTTTGCTTTTAAATGGTTTTGGTAAATAAATACTAGTAGGAAGTATACAAGGGCATGAATTTTATACAGTTGGCAGCTTCTATAAATTTTGTGTTTAAGCCTATTTATAACAATCCACATTTAATTAACACATTAACTGCCATGAACGTTGCATTTAACTCATTCTAGTTTTGACCCCAGGGCTATGTGAAGCATATATGTTTATTTTTTTCTTTTTAAATTTTTTTTTTTGGAGTGACAGAGTCTCGCTCTGTTGCTCGGGCTAGAGTGCTGTGACATCAGCCTAGCTCACAGCAACCACAGACTCCTGAGCTCAAGCAATCCTCCTACCTCAGCCTCCTGAGTACCTGGGACTACAGGTGCGCAACATGACGCCTGTCTAATTTTTCTATTTTTAGTAGAGACGGACTCTCGCTCTTGCTCAGGCTGGTCTCAAACTCCTGAGCTCAAGAGATCCTCCTACCTCGGCCTCCCAGAGTGCTAGGATTACAGGCATGAGCCACCACACCCGGCTATGAAGCATATATAAAATCTTAATTGTCGATGTTCTTATTGTTGCAATTAATATTAACAATTTAATTCTAAAAACGTGGATTAAATGAATAGAAGTCAATAAATTTTGTTTTTCTATTTATGTTTACCTTTAAATTACACTTGAAGTTTTTATTCTGTTTTTGTAATAAAACACTATGGCCCCAAGGAAAATTTCTAATTCTTTGTGTGTGGCAATGAGTGTATTAAATACTGTTAAATATTATCTCTAGAAAATTTTTTTTTCTTTTTTATAAAAACGAGGTCTCACTATGTTGCCCCAGTTGGTCTCCAACTCCTGGCCTCAAACAATCCTTCCATCTTGGCCTCCCAAAGTGCTAGGATTACAGGCGTGAGCCACCATGCCTGGCCTCTTTTAAAAATTGTATCTGGGTATTCTAAATGACCTGCTTTATGTTTGTTTTTAAATACTCGGAAGATAAAGAGAATTAGAAAGAAGAATCTTTTTTTTTTTTTCAGGGCCATGCTAATCTTCTCCGTATCGTTCCAATTTTAGTGTATGTGCTGCCAAAGCAAGCACAGAAGGAACAATCTTTAAATCAATCCTACTACCCAAAGAAAGCCAATGTAAATTTTCTTACTTTAGAGTTTATGCATATATATAACAAGATGTTTTGTGTGCAATATCGCATACTGACCCTACAAAGCATAGTTCTAATACTGTTTTATTAGTTGTAAGCCTGCTGTTAAGTTACTACCTTTTCCAACCAGATTTCATTTTAGCTGTCACATATACTTAAGATACTTCATGTATTAGTTGTATCTATAGTTTAATAGAATGAGAGATGAGAGAGACCTATTCTCTTAAGGGTTTTTAGAAGTCCAATGCACTATCTATTGTGCAACAGAGCCCAATGAAGGTTCAGATTTTTAAAATTGACTTGTCTGGGAGGCCAAGGCAGAAGGATCACTTGAGGCCAGGAGTTCAAGACCAGCATGAGCAACATAGCGAGACCCCAATCTCTACAAAAAAATAGAAAAATTAGGTGGGTGTGTTGGTGTGTGCCTATATTCCCAGCTCTCTGGAGGCTGAGGCAGGATCACTTGAGCCCAGGAGTTTGAGATTGTAGTGAGCTGTGATGACAGCACTGTACTCTGGCCTGGGCAACAGAGCAAGACCCTGTCCCCAAAAAACAAAAAAAATTGACTTTAACATCTCCTTTAAAAATTGTAGATTGAAATAACTGTAAACAATATAATTTCCAGTGAATTATAATTTTTGATATTTTAAAATAAAATTTTATGTCATGCTTTTTGATTTAGCCAACAGATACTTGTGTTTCCTTTTTATTCCATCTGTTGATATCCTCTAGCCAAAGAAATACCAAAGACATACCTGTAGTTGAACAAAGCTTGAGTGTTCTGACCTGTTGCAGTGAAGGAGAATGCACATTAAGAGCAACCATGGAGCAGTCCAGTAAGGTGCATTAGAAAAGACTTGTTACAGGATTTAGGCTTGTATTAGGTGATTTGGAGAAGGGTTCAAGGAAACAGGACTTTGTTTATTAGTACTGAATATTATCAGGAAGCAGGGGTAATTCTATTACTGGGTACCCAAGAAATTCTTATCTAAGAGGTGGGAAGAATGGAGTCAGACTAGAGCTGTAACTGGTAAAGATGCTGCAGTTATTCATATTACCCAGGATGACAGGGTGCTTGGTCATTTTTATAGTTTGACTATCGTCATAGTTTTATCTGTGTTCAGGCATTGAGGGGTCTGAATTTTATCTCCATCCATCATGCTCCCAGAGTGGCCTTTTCTGATATTAGCGTTCCATGAAATTGTTGCTGTTTAACAGTAGAACACCAGTGCCTAGCTGATAATGCCAGGTCAGCTCCTGAATATCAGGGGCTGCTTTTCTGTTTCTCATAATCATCCCCAGATTCAGACTGTTTAACTCTGACCTTGCTCCTTTCTCTCACTTTTATTTTTCATTTCTTGCCACTACCCAAATGCTACCTTGTTCATAGATAACAGCAGATAAAGTGAAAAGCCTCAGATTAGCTTCTCATTTCCCAACTAGCTTTTAAATGAGCTGCTTCACTTGACTAGCCTAAGACAAACAAAAAAAGAAAAAAATAATACCTCACTATAAAATTTGCCATGTCTTATTTTATTTAAAATTTAGTATGTATAGAAGCAACTAAATAAGTTTAATAGTTAAATCTGTTATTTCACAATAATATATTTTTAAATGGACTAGAAGAATGTAAAGAAATTGAAGACAATAATATTCCATGGTATGTATAAAATATTGTTTAAATTTTTTTTAATAAAAAGGCAATATTTGCTATTAGGTTTGTTTTTATGTCATTAACCATGATATAGATATTATTCTATGAATAAATATCTAACACACATATACAGATAGATATGTATGTGTGTGTGCATTTATGTTTGTTTACTGGATTGCCATTTTTAAAATATTTCTTTCACAAACATTTAAGAAACGTACTTTTAATGTGCATGGTATCTTTTAATAATATCATGGTGATAATGAGGCAGAATTTTGTTTATATTCAGTGGAGTAGTTTCAATTTTATTCTGTTCAGAGCCACAGACTATCATATGCCTTGGCAAGCTTTCTCACAAATATTGGCTATTTGGAATAAGAAAAAAAAAATCAATTCAAAGTGCCTGAGTTATTAATATGAGACAGAAGTATAATTTTCATATGTTTTAATGTGTCAAATATAATTTGGAATAATCATTCATAATAAAAGCAATATGTGCTCCTTGTGAATTTAGAAAACACTAAAGCAGAGTAAGTAAAAATTACCCCTTTTGTGCTTGCTTCGGCAGCACCTATACTAAAATTGGAACAGTACAGGGAAGATTAGCATGGCCCCTGCACAAGGATGACACACAAATTCGTGAAGCATTCCATATTTAAAAAATAAAATTACTCCTTGTGCTACCATTCATAAGCAACAACTGGTTACACTTTGGTGTATTTCTTTATTGTCTCTTTTATATCCATTTTTCTTATCTTTGGGACCATACTGTATTTAGGATTGAATATTCTTCTCAACTTAAACTAATTACATTTCCCATCACATTGGCACTATTCTAGCTTTTAGACCTAATATTCAAATATTTTTAAAGCATTTTATTCATAAAATAACAATAGCTACAAATTTCCAGAAAAAGTATATTGTGCTGAAGGGTGAATTTTTTTCATTGATCTAAAATAAAGCAACTCTAAAAAGCAAAATATGAAAATAAATTATAGGAAAGCAGGGGTTGGTGCCTTCTGATACTAAGTATTTGATGTGTCCTAATCCAAACTTTTTTCCCCCATTTTGAATTCCAAAATCCATTTTTCAGTCAAGGTCAAGAAGTCTATTGTTGAGAATCACGCAGTATTAAGTTTTGCTGTTGAGGAAGAAGAGCATACATATCTGGGTCCAAAAGTAAAGCCAGATAATGAGGTTAGTAATAATATTTACTTAATTTTTAGAACTATTTGGCTTCATATTCTCTTTGTTTAGTTTACGTAAGTTGTGAAATATTAAAGTCTGTGTTCTCTGAGATCTGCTCTTACTGAAGTGGATCAGTGATGAAAATAGCCAAATCTGAGCATCAGAAGACATTCCAGTCTACCTGATGCATGATCTCTATAGTTCTGAGAAGCAAAACTATAAAACAATGTAAAACAATAAGGGCTTATGTCTGAAGCGGGGTGTGTGTGTGTGTGTGTGTTTTCATAAAGATGACAGTGGATAACTGAGTGCCTGCTGATGCATGAATGAGATTGGAGGGGTGCGTTTGTGGATTTATGTGTATGTATGCATGTGTATGAAAGGCTAATCATTTCTGAGCGATGATGAAAAGATTTTTATTACTGACCTTTGTAACTATGAAGGTTTCTACACTTGACCTGAGCTCAGAATTGACAACTGCTGAGGTTGATGGTTTGGGGTTTTTTTAGTTATTACTTCCTACATCATGGTCTAATATTCCCCTTAATTTCTAGGCTAAAACAGAAGAGATTTCTCATGAACCATTATCTTCAGTAACTGTTTCTACTGGGAGCTTTTTAAGTTATGAAAGCACAGATTTGAGCTTTACAGATCCAGGTAATAATGTCAGAATGTTTGTAAATTAATTGAAACAGCAGCACCAGTTGTGTTGCAATACAGTGGAGGGAAGAAGCATTTTTCACAATACATTGGGTGGGGGGGACTTTCTCTAAATCTCAAAAGTAACGTATTCATGCTTGGAAGAATATTGGACAGTATGGTATTCTAAACATGACTGCATGTTAACAGGGATGCTCTCTGGATCCCCCACAACACTTTTGAGAAGAATTTGCTAATGTCACATTTTCCCATTCAGTGGAAATCTGAGCAAATTTCTTCGTTGCACTGTTTTCTTAGCAACATATATTGCCACGCCGCTCTACCAAATTATGTCTCCAAGGAAGTGAGTAACCATTAAAAGGAATATAGTGTTGATGTCAATTAAATATTTTCATTAAACTCAATTTTTAGGGTCATTTGCAGAGCACATGGATGATAGGGAACAAGAATCTACCACCGATAAAGAAGAGGAAACAAATATTTTAAGTTCTATAGTTCCTTCAATACAAGTTATTTATCAACAGCAGAACTCTTCAGACAGTCATAAATCTCTTTTGCCTGCAGTGGAAGAATTTACATCTGGTCACACACACTCTCAGCAGATCATAGACAAGTACATAAATGAAGCAAATTTGATACCTACGAAAACAGACTTGCGGGGTAAAATAATTTTAAAGGAATACTTTTATATAAATTAAGTGTTTTTAACTTTTCACCTTTCATCCTTTTTAGTTTTAAGTAGTGATTGTTTGAGCTTCATGTTTTTATGGCCTGCTGCAGCAGTTATACCACAGAAAATATTGAGGGAAATTAGTGAGAGGGCATCTGAAGCGAATTAGACTGACTAAAGAATGTGTAGAGGAGATTAATTAGCAAATCATTCTTTACCATTGCAAAGTTTGCTATTACAGCTGAGGCGGCATTGCCAGTATTGAGAGCAAGAGTCAGAAATCAGACAGACCTGGATTGGATACGAGTCATAGTTTGACCATTTCCTAGCTGTAAAACCATGGGCAAGTTACTCTTTCATCTTCTGTAAAAGAGGAATGTTGGCGATTAAATGAGATAGTGCACATAAAGTACAGTGTCGCTCCACAGTAACCTTGAATACAGTGGGCTTTTCTTTTTTCTTTTTTAAGCTTACAATTCATATATGGCCTGTTGCTCCTCCTCATAAGGCTTTGGAGCTAGCAGAAATGGAAATTTATATTTGTCAGAAGTTTTGGTCACGAAGAGGATCCATATTTTTTGGACCTTTGAAAATAATCATGATAAGACTTAACTTGAAAGGATCAGCCAGTCATGGGAAAAAATGGCAATAACTTCGCACTGGTGTTATGTAAAAATACGCTTCTATAAATGTGTTCTTACTCCTTTTCTAGGCTTTACTTTAAATTTTAAAAATTTATCTCTTTTTTCCCTCAAAATTCCAACAGTTGACCTTGACTTTCCAGAATTGGAACATGTTTTTCCAAATTTGCATCATCAGCTATTTAAACCCTTAGAACCATATCCAGATTTTGATTTATCATCACCATCCTCTGGGATTTCTCAAGACAACAGAGACTTTTACCAGGTATATTAAAGTAGATGTCACACTGTAGTGGATATCCAAGAACAGTTTTAAGTTTTCTGTTAGAACAATCACTCTTAACCTTACTAGAATCATATGGAAAGCTTTTAAAACTCCCATTGCTCAAACTCTACACTCCAGACCAATTAAACCAGAATCTCTGGCAGTGCTCAGGTACTGTGAATTTTAAAGCTCTCCCAAATGATTCTAAGGTGGAACCAAAATTAAAAAATGTTGCATTTAAATTTTCTTTGTCCGGTAAGCCTATCTCCAACTAGTGGGTACGATCCCATAGAGGACTTGAGAAATTTTAACTGTGTAACATATTTAAACAGATAAATATTCTGTGATTCTGTAAAAATTAGTCTCTTCCTGTACAGTAAAGGAGCTGAGGTTCAAACCTGGGTCTTTTTTGTTTCCACAGACTGACATCCTAGACTACTGTACATAGTTCATGCTTATCAGAAAATTATCTCATCATGTTCTAAGCTCTACCTGGTTAATTTACTATTTGTTTTCTTTTTTAATTTAATTTTTTCCTTTTTGAGTCAGGGTCTCACTCTGTTGCCCAGGCTAGAGTGCAGTGCCATCAGCATAGCTCACAGCAACCTCAAACTCCTGGGCTCAAAGTGATCCTCTTGCCTCAGCCTCCCGAGTAGTTGGAACTACAGGCACGTGCCACCACATCCAGTGAAGTTTTAAATTTTTTTGTAGAGATGGGGTCTCGCTATGTTGCTTAGGCTGGTCTTGAACTCCTGGCCTCAAACCATCCTCCTCCTTCAGCCTCCCAAAGTGCTAGAATTACAACATGGCCCACAGTTTGTTTTTCTAAATGTTTTTTTAAAGTCTCCTTCATATTGACTGAAAAGGAACAATTAGATTTGAATAAACAAATTATTACTGTGACAGTAAAGTGATAATTAAGGAAGGATAATATCAAGGGAATATCATGACTATTGATTCAATTGGTAATACGTAATCAGTATTTCAGCCTTTCCTTGTTTTCTGTCAGAGCTCAGATTCTTCATCTGAAAACCACCATGCTACTGTATCATCCAAAAGTACAGTTTCTTTCACAGCATTGAGGAGGACTAGCATGCATTCTTCTCTTCACACAAGCCTGGATCAGCAACCTGACACTAACCTGGCTCATGCTGCAGCTCAGAGTTTTGCTACAGAAAATATTATTGAGGGTATGTATGACTAAGGTAGAAAAAGTTAAATAAAATCCAGTACTCTTTTTATGGTTCTTTACACCCATTTCCTTGGAAATTATGTCTGGCATCTTCTGGTTTGTCCTCACCCCTGTCCTTAGTGTTGTACGTTTTGTTTCTTTAATTATATATTTATTTAAATAACAGAAGTAATGTATACATTTTTTTTTACAATACTGAACTTTTGTAAAATAAAAAACAGAAGTAGTACCTCTTATTCTACAACTTCCCTACCTGAAACCTTACAGTTAAAATGTCCTTCTAGAACTTTGTGTATATATATATATAGAGAGAGAGATACATGTATGTCTTGTGCTAAGTCTTTCTGCTATTAAAATTAATATTCAGTTCTCTTATGAGGAAAAGCATCCTTATAATGTCTTAACAGCCATACTTTATTAAATAATATTAGAAAAGGAGAACATACATGGTGTTAGTTGTAGAGTTGTTTAAAAATGACTGTGACCATCCTTATCTTTGTATTCATGTTTACATACATCAACTTTCACTCCTAAAATTGTAGGTAGTAACCTGACTTTATTATTTGCAGTTTACTTAGAAACTATTAGATACTGTGTCTATATCCCAGTTTTACAACATATAGTAATGATAAACTGATTTCTTAAACTTCTTAATGCAGGATCTGAACGATCTTTTCAACAGCTTCTGCCAGAATTTTCTTCACAGGAGGGGAGCCAGCATGCTGATTTACCAAGTATTTTTAGCATTGAAGCAAGAGATTCTTTCCAAGTCATGGAAAACCAGAACTATTCCTCTGAAGAACATACTGAAATATTACAAAATAAAAAAAGTGTTCATTTCCAGCTTTCTGTAGGAAATGTGCTAAGTTCAGTCTCCAGTTCATCTGATGAGGCTAATGTATTTGATCAGGTAAATGTACAACATAGCACTCCATGTGGTTCTACTTCTAGTGAGTGCTCAATAAAACAGCAACTAGAAAGCAGAAAAGAAACACTGGGCTTTGAAGAACTATCAGAAAGAGGGGTTGTTACAATGTTACAAAGTCAAGGACTCACTGAAGATGAAAAAAATGAAACCTGTGGAGTTTTAGACAAAAATCCACATGTAGACAAAATTGACTCTCAATTATGTGTAAGAACAGTGGAGATGGGAACTTCAATTCAGACGCTACATTCATTAACTATTCAAAATGAGAAATATTTTGAGAATTCCACTGAAACTGAAACCCCCAAAATCATAAAAAATCTATCTCAACAAGGACAATCAGAGCTCTCTGTAAATTCTGGATCATTTTCATTACAGAACTCTATTCCAACCTGGGTAAGTAAAATCTGTGTTATATAAATAGCATTTAAGTTCCTTGTCAAGAAAAACTTTAGAAACACAAGAGAAGCAAAACTACTTGTAATATTCCTGAGATAATCAAGTTTGTGGTCACTGGAAATCTCCAATAAAACAAGAAAACTCCAAATTTTGAAAGCTGTTCCTTAGAGAATTTTACGCAAGATCTTTTTCATCCCAATTCAGATATCCTTTATCCAACTTTCCCTATAAATGATGTCTCTTCCTGTGCTTTCAGTGTTAAGTCTGACTGCACTGCACGAAAACCATTACTGGAATAAGTGTTAGAACATTGTTCCTCATATTTAAGCAAGTTATAATCTGCTTGGTTTCAACACCAAGCATATATTTTCCATAAATATACAGGTGATTGAAAATAAGGGCTGTTATCTACACCACAAATGTTTTTAATCTGGTTGCTTGTGTTTTATCTGTTTTTAAATTCTTGCTCAATGTTTAAAACTAAAGATACTTCCCTTTGAAAAATTTATAATGTGGCAGCAGTGGCCCGTATTTGGCTATAACCCGGTAGCCAGCCACTGCTCCCTTTAGATAGGATATGCACTCCAGTTCTGCATAGCTCCAGTCATCCTACACTCTATTATCGGCCTACCCCTGTAAGTTTGTAGTCCTTGCAGTAAATATTTTCAATTATACTATTTCACTCCATCCCCAAAGTCCTCTCCAGCATTTCTACAAGTGAACACTGGCGTAGGAGGGCTCAAGGGGAATCTTGTTTTTCTTCCATAATTTTCACATTTATACAAAATGCACATGATGTATAAAGTGAACATTTATTTACTTTTTGCACATTTTGAAAGTTCTAAGGCTATATTTTTGACATGATTTCCCTTTTACTTGTACTGAAAAGGAGACAGAATCTGGCCATGGTATAATGGAAGAACCAGAACTTACTTTAGTGAGCACCAGCGATATCAGCATTACTGAAGCGGATTTTGCAAAGTTAACACTAGAAGAAAATAGAGAGAATGAGGCAGAAAGGTGTTTTCAGGTAAATTTCATAGCTTTTATTCATACATTGATTTATTGATACAGCCATCTATAACTGAAAATTGCAGAGGTTTTTTTTTTCCACTTTTCTTTCCACATGGCATCTTTTCTTACCCTGGAATTGTTTGCAAACTTCCCCAATTAGATGCAAATGCAGTAAGCTTAATGTGCTCACAGGAGCTGACAAGAAAAGGAAAAGCCCTCAAAATCTCCTAAAAGCAGTTTTGTGCCATTTTGTAGTCCTAATTTATAAATATATATGGTGCTACAGATATCAAGTCTTGAGTTATGGGCAGGCACAATGGCTCAAGCCTGTAATCCTAGCGCTCTGGGAGGCCAAGGAGGCCAAGGAGGGAGGATCGCTTGAGCCCAGAAGTTCGAAACCAGCCTGAGCAAGAGACCTCCTCTCTACTAAAAATAGAAAAAAACTTAGCAAGGCGTGGTGGCGCTCACCAGTAGTCCCAGCTCTACTGGGGAGGCTGAAGTGGGAGGATCACTTGAGCCCAAGAGTTTGAGGTTGCCGTGAGCTAGGCTGACACCGTGGCACTCTAGCCAAAAAAGTCTTGAGTTACAATTCATGCCTTCTGCTTGTAAGAGGCAGAAAAGTTGTCCTAGAGGTTGGGTAAAGAAATCCAGACCTGAGGTGAATATAGAGTGCAGGCTGTTTTGGAAGTTTTTGGTCCTAAAGAAAAACATGTATTTCTAGTACAAGCAAACCAGTTGATTCACACTTACGTAGTAATTTCAATTCTTAGTAATTGGAGGGAATTACTGCTATGGATTTAACTCTTAAGTTAGTCAAGACTCTAAAACTTGACACCCCTACCAGCTGTTTGGTGCAACAATTTACTACTGTGGCAACTACTATGCGTTTTTCTCTTTTCATCACTACCAGTTTTTCAGAGAAATCCCAAACATCCTTTTTCCAGAGTTCATACGTACCCTGAGTTCAGTCCTACACTATGGCAGAACTATTTTTATCATACAAGTAGTGGGTTAGAAGGTACTTTATATCTAAGCATATTCCAAGATGTTGAATGACTTCAAAACAACTGGTAACTGTTTTGACAAGGAAAGTAAGGGAGGCAATAGACAAGTAATGAAAATACAGACGTGGTATGGAAAAGAGACATAAACAAGAATTTTAAGAGAAACAATGTTAAAGTAGGGTGGGTCAATGGTTAGGAATTGTTTTGTGGTACTGCTGGGTCAGATGTACAGTAGTATAAGAACCAAGTGAGTTGGACAGAATCACCCAAAAAACATGAATTTGAGAGCAGGCACCCACCCAATATCACCATGACACCCACAATGAGCATGTTTAGATCTTGTTATCCAAGGAAGGCAACCTGAGATTAGAACCTTCAAATACAAAAGCATGGAAGTGTTATCTGCAAACAGATAGATACTGTGTTAATTGGCAAAAGATCTTGTGGTTGCATTTGAGGACAATAGGGATGGTAATGTGGTCAATAAAAACAAATTTTTAAAGATTCCTGATTAAGTTGGCTCCTTCCCAAGTAAAGAGGGGTTGCTCTTAAAAGCAAAAATTGGAACAAAATTGACATGACTTTCTTACCATTAGGTGAGTGATCTGCCTTTTGTATCAGAAACAGAAGCCTCAGATTGTCCAGCTGTGTCAGAGCTTTCAATGGAGAAGCCAACAGTGCCTACAGGTATGCCTGAGTATACTGAAATGTGTCGAGTCCAGGGGGCAGCGAGAGCTCGCTGTAACTTTAAGCCCCCACAACTCTAAAAGGAAGTAGAAATTTTCCATATTCCTGGCATAAAGCTAAGAGTTGCATTATCTCAAGTACTTTTTTTCCCCACAGAAACTCTTCTGAAGTTTACACCTATACCAGGTAGTTTACAAGAAGCATTTGTAAAGAGAAAAAAATCATTTATGGAAAGATCCTACCAAAGGCAGAAAGAAATACGGAATAAAATTTGTGTCTCTGAAAATTCTCAAATGAAAATAGTTCCAGAGAAACCAACTATAGGTATGTCGACTTTTAATCTTCAGCAACCACCTCTCCCTGAATAATCAAGCTTTGAGGACTCTTCTGAGTAACTTCCATTCCTCACAGAAAACATTTGTACAATTTTTCACAGATATGTTGAAAATCTGGCCTTTCATTTATCAAATCACTTGTTCTTTTCTCAGGTTCATCTGTGAGTCGCCTAAAGGGTGTGAATAAAATTAGAGCCTCTCTTCCTGAAGACAGAAAGACTACACAAGCCCTCATGCAACAAAGGGCTCTAAGGTAGGGTTGACTGATTTTTAGTGAGCCACTTTTCTGCATTATTTCTTTAATTCAACATAAATTTCTTACAGATTATACAATCAACTTGCTACAGTGAAACAGCAAAATGAAGAGAAATCAAAGCAAGAAGCTTATGCCCACAACAGAGCAAGGGCAAGAGAATTTCATAAGGTGAGCAGGATTCAGGGTGGGAGGGGGGCAACTCCAATTTATCAAGCTGAAGGTATATAATTGAAACTGCTACATTTTTTTATTCCCTCCCACAGAAAACACTAGAGAAACTCCGAGCCAAAAATACATGCTGACTTTCTACAAACAGTGTAAAAAGAGTTTTTTTTTATTATGGCATTAAGCAAAATTAAATTATTTTTTTAAAATCAAGGAATTTCACATGTGATTCCTTCCACTGTCCATCAAGGTAGCCTTAGTTCCTCAAAGGCTGGTGGTCTTTGAAGATTTACCTTCAAGATGGCCCTGAAGAAGAGAAACTTCAGTTATATGAGACATTTACTTTCCCATATCAACAATCATGGATTATTTAATGTCATAATAATAATGAATGGCAAGGTCTTGTACCTCTCCTCAGGAAAACATAGCACTATTTAGTGTTATAGCATCCCACAGAGAACTTTAATATTTGGTCACAGCGTGAAGAGCTCTTGGTTTCACAACTCCATGAGCCCTCTTTGAAATGACCAATGTCTTTCCTAATGTGTACATACCTTTTTAATAGAACAGATCCTCAATCCATAGTTCTCCTGTCAGCCCTACATAACAATATAGAAGTTACACTTCCAGAGATGATCGTACAATGAACAAACCACCTACTTATTAGCTATCCTAGACAAGGCACAAGGGATCTGGCTGTGCACTGTGGTCAGTGAGAGTGTGAAATGTGTCTGTTGTAAATTTCATAGGTATTAAATAATTACATGCTGCTTCCCTTATATTTTCACTTGGACAGTGCTCATCTAGGCAATGGAAGTAAAATAGTCTAATAAAGAGTTAATAAAATGTTCCCAGTAGGCTTATTGCTAGCAAAGTAGCAGATTGAAAACCTAGTGGGAAGTTTTTTTATGGTCATGTCCACAGCAAATGAGAAACTGCATTCTAAAAGCCTTGGTAATGACCATTATACCCTTTGGCAAATAGTTGTTTTCATCTTACCAGAAGTTGCTCCCCACAATTCTTTTCTTTTTGTTTTGGCTGCTTTTATTTCCACTTGAAAACTTCAACTCCCCACCTATGGAAAAATTTAATTTCTTAGTCAGTTTGCTTAGGTTCCAAAGTATCCTAATCACTCCCCTGTGCCCACCATTACGTATTGAAAATTCCAGGCTTCAAATTGCTCATTCCATCTCTCTTCTCAATTCAGCTTATTTAAATGAATATATAAAACATACTTTAAAATTAAGGCTGAATGGTCCTACTTCCATTCATGTTAATCTGCTCTATGATCACAAACACCCGAGACAACTATTTTGAAACATGCATGTTTCAGGTAACTTTGCACTTGTATACTGTTCTCTCATCTGGATTGATGTTCAGAAAGGCTATTTTCATTCAGCCCATTCAGAGCAGTTGAACATTTTGCCCATCATCATAACATCATATATCCTTGATAGCCAATGTGAATGCATACTGACATAATAAAATCTAGTGGTGACAAATCAACTACTAGACTTGGTTGCAATAAGATTCTAATAATCTTATTAGAATAAATACTTAAACATTATGTAAGTTTTGTAAAAGACCTGCATGGCCTTTGAGATAACTTACCAAGAATTTTTGGGATCTAATTTCTTCAAGCAAGTTACTTCAGGGTCCTAAAAGTTGAATTGTAGAACGTACATTGGTATTTTGACACATGATCTAATACAGTCATGTACCACATGTTTTGGTCAATAACAAACAGCATATAGAACAGTGTTTCTGTAAGATTATAACAAAGCTGAAAAAATTTCCTATTGCCTAGTGACCTAACACATTGTGGTGATGCAGGTGCAAGCAAACCTATACTGCCAGTCACACAAAAATATAGCACACACAATTACGTACAACACTTAATACCTGTATCTATATTATACTTCTTAGTGTGCTTTCCCCTTCTACTTATAAAAACATTAACTGTAAACAGTCGAAGGCAGGTCCTTCACAAGATATTACTGCCATAGGAGATGACAGCCCCAGGCATGTTAGTGCCCCTGAAGACCTTCCAGTGGGACAGATGTGGAGGTGGAAGATAGTGATACTGATGACCCTGACCTTGTGTAAAAGCATCCCTTGTCATCACACAATGCATGACTGTATATATTCTTTAATCATCTCTAATATTGAAAAGTCAACATTTTTATACATATTCCTACTCAAGCTGTGCAAAATGTTACAGGTCTCATTGTCACCACTGCAATACATATACTGTGATGGAAGCATAACCTGTGTCAATTTAGCCACATTAACAATTTTTGGACACTATAATCAACAGTGTCCATTCTCATGTAGAATGAGGCTTTGTAAATGTTCCTCTCCAGATTGTACACACTATGAAAGTATCTTGTTATTCTTGTTAGGCTGGCAATGCTCACAATAGGGAGATGCAAGCAGCTAGAAAGGAACAGAAATAGAAAACCTTACATTTTTAAAGTAGATGGATCTGCCTGGTTCTCAATGTGACACCCTAGAAAAAGAAGCATTAGTTAACTATTGAAGACTGTATCAAACTAAGCAATATGAGAAAACTATAGAAATACTGTATCAATAGAAATACCAGGTTTAACATGCACAAAGCCAAGAAAACCAACGATGCCAGATACTGAATTTCTATGGCACTGACCTTTGAACACCCCAGCAGGAGTAAACTGCTGAATGCAGATACCATGCAGTGCAGTTATGACTAACTGTCCTAAGATTACAATGCTGCTACTGAGAAATACACAAATTCTAAAATTCAAGTTCCTCTTAATAGGTACAATGATTTGACCTTTTCCTAATTGCCATTCTAATCAGGAAACTATATTAACTATTTTAAACTGTAAAGCTAGTCATTATCTTTGCCCAATCTCTGTATTATACAACTTACTAAATATGGAACTATTGTCGCCCAAATTGCCGACTCATTAGGCAAAATCCCTTTAAAGCAATTCAGCTGAATCAACACATCCGGGAATACATTAGTATAATAATGACATTCACTCTTGTCATTTTTCATTCTATACAAAAATACATACGTCGTGGCAATTTTGCCAAGATCTTTTATGACTAAAATAAAAAAACTCCTGGTTATAACAATATTGGGATGCTATACTCAGTTTACATGTTTCTCATAACTTTTGAGTCCTCAGCAAATTAAATATTTCACTTACCTCTTGGAAAAATGAGTGAGTTCAAATCATGAGTTCCTATAGAGAAAGTACCAAGATTTAGAAAGGCTGCCGTATTTCCAGTTGTTATACGAAAACATAAATCTAAGTTTAATATCCAGATTTATATGTATTATAGCCACATTCAGCTCTGTCAGAATTAAGTTTTAGTTCATGTCTGTATCATTCAGCAGTTGAACAGTTAAATTCATCATCTGAACTGTAACTGTATTCCCAAAAGATTACATTGTCACCAATTAAAACTCACCTAAAGCCATCACACTCAAGAATAGTACAGATCAGTGGGATATGCCAATACCTAAGGTAAAAACAAATTATTAGGTCATTCATACTTTTAAACAACTGTCTTGTAGTTCCTTCCCACAGATCTAACAAATAGTCCTGTGAGGAAAACAAAACCACAATTTTACTGTATGAGGCATTTCCAACGATGTATGGCTACAGAAAAAGCCCCACCGGGATAGACCTCAACCATTGTTAATTTTTTAAATATATAAAAGCAAGTCTAAGACTCCATAGGAAAGCAATTATTAGCAAGAACTGTCATGTGCTCCAGAATGTTGAAAACTGCAAAAATAGCTAAGAATGAAAAATTTCCTACTACTTGAATCACTCATTTCATTATCACATGGTAAGGATTTTCACTAAGCTGCTTAGAAGCCAGATTAGACTAAAAGTATGGAAAGTACCATCAAGTAGGTACTTCAGATGAACCAAAGGAAAAAGTATAAATTATACTTTGATTCTTATGAACTTAAATACTGCAATATTTTTTTCCCTGTTAAGTTCACAGATTTCAACAAATGTTAACTGAATTCTTTCCTCAGAATTGAGTAACTACATCAAAGTATTATCTCCTATTATTTGACATCAAGTATAAAACAGGAGAATAATCTGGCTATAAATTATGACAGGCATTATAAAGGATAAAGCAAATTTTAATTAAGCTTTATGTCATTCAAATTTATAAAATCTGATGACTTTTGTAGTCATTTCATTATGCTACTAAATCTTGCATTATACTATTAAGTCTTCTGCCTCATTTTAGATTATGCATCAGTTCAACATGTTGTATGCCTCAAATGGGAAATCCAAGGTTCTGATTATAGCTACAGACTAATTTGTAAATTTGAGACCTTCTAATGCTTGCAAGGAAACTGAGGCACCACAGCACTATAGAATATATGAACCTAAGATTGCTTTTCAAATATAAAATGTCATAATTAAAATTTTATTTTTTGTAGAGACGGTCTCACTATGTTGCCCAGGCTGGTCTCCAACTCCTGGCCTCAAGCAATCCTGCCTGGCCCATAATTGGAATTTAAAGGAAGCAACAAATGTCTCTTAATAAAATGTAACCTGTAAGAGGTTTAATCTGACAATCTACTAAACACACATAAACAAATGTGATCCTAAAACTCACTTTAAGACATACCTTCAACTCCAGACATCATGTTCTCAAGATAAAGGCCTTTAAAAAAAAAAAAAAAGCCATCTTGATATGTCAACATGAAATTAGAATACTAAATTAATACACAGCCGAGATTTCTCATGTCCTAAGATTTTTTTTAATTTAGAGACAGGGTCTTGCTCTGTCACCCGCGCTGGAGTGCAGTGGCTCAATCATAACTCACTGTAACCTTGAGTTCCTGGGCTCAAAGCAATTCTGCCTCAGCCTCCTGAGTAGCTAGGAGAAAGCACACCTCACTAGTTTTTATTTTCTGTGGAGACAGAGTGTATGGCTATGTTCACCAGATTGGTCTCTAGCTCCTGGCCTCAAGTGATTCTCCCAACTAGGCCTCTCAACAGTGCTGGGATTATAGGCATGAGCCCCTGTGCCCAGCCAAGCCCTATCAC
Organism: Varecia variegata; assembly: GCA_028533085.1. Classification (NCBI taxonomy): domain Eukaryota; kingdom Metazoa; phylum Chordata; class Mammalia; order Primates; family Lemuridae; genus Varecia; species Varecia variegata. Next base: position 123,196,060 of record CM052438.1, on the reverse strand, counting down.
TTCAAACTGTCTCATAATATTCCTTCTTATATGTATCAAAACTCATACTGAACAATGAGTTCTGGGTTGCAAAAGAGGATTTATTTTTTGCACCTGTCTGTAAGTCCTTGTCCACAAGTTAGACAAAAACAAACACAAGTGCTGTCATAAAATGCAATATATATAACAGAGTAGTCTACAGTGGTGATGAAAATAAATAAAATGGTAGTTGAAAACAGTATTAGTGAAGTATTCTAGGTATTTGGGAAAGGAAAACTAAGTTATTACAATACTAAACATCTGATAGGTCACATTTGGCTGAATAAAGTTGGATATAACAAACATTTCAGGTACCCTAAAAAAGAGAGTTGGTTGCAATTTTATCTAAGATTCTTTTTTCAAAATTAAAATCTCTGCACATCATTGTGTCAGTGCTCAAATGACACCTGTAAGCTCTTAACTCAGAAAACAAGCATTGTCAAAAACATCAGGATCTTCTGTTTATTATTCAGAAAGTGGTAATTTCTCAGCCTTTTCTGTGTAATTTCCTGGTGTTTACACTTTTTTCCTAATCTCATTCTTTAGAAGTTTCTTTCACAACTTCTTCACAGGTATTTTTTGTTCTTTGGAATGTTCTTGGTTAAATAATTTCTTCACCACCAGTCCAGTGTATATATCCACATTTATCTGTAGTTATTTCTTTTTATAAAAAGTCACTTCTTTATATTGTTTACCTTCTTTGATATTCATGTTCCTGTCTCCGTGGTGTCACCTGTCCAATGTTTTTGGCCTTTGTAGCTCTCTTTTTAGACACAGAAGCTTCTTTAGTACTATGCTTTTGTTCTACATGTACACTGATCTTCCTTGGAAAATCAGAACTTATTATGAAACAACTATCTGCCTACAAAAAAGAAAAATCACTATTAAGCAATAATTCAAGCAGCTCAGTAATTAATTACACTTAGCTGAGTGCTAGGTATATTCAAATAACCCACAGACTATATATTTAAATGTTAAAAATCCAAATTAACATTTGTATTTTCTCATTTGCTATACTAATTACCAATAGCGCATATTAAAATGTTATTTACTAAAGTAGTATTGAAAAGCCCATGTTCTCATTACCAAGTATCCAAAAACTTAGTATTTTTATCCTTCCATTTCTTTCATTAAACTTATTGAGCTTTACAAAAATTAAATGGAGCATAAGACAAAAACTACAGAATACAATTGTTTCTGTACTAACTCCTGTCTTCCCACAATAATATAGGAAAAAAATAAGTCACTTACTCCCAATTTGATATCACATTCATCCTGTTCAGTGTGTGCTGCATCCTGATCCTCTGCTCTGTAACATTAAAATATGTCACTTAGGTTAACAAAACCTTCTATGACCTAATTATTTATATACTTTGCTGTGACATACAACTGAATCATCAAGACTAGTCAAGGGAAACACAAAATACAGTATCCTGGATGTCTTGTTTGTTAAGCTCAGCCAACTATAATAATCCCAACTGTCCTTTTCTGTGTTCACAAAAGTATTAAATAAATGATGATGAAATATGGAATAAGTAACATTAAAATTTAGTTAAAATCTTTGAGTTAAAATCAAAGTAACTTCATTTGATTCAACTTACACTGACTCTTCAATAGGAGAAATGGATCCATCATCATCCAAATATTTGTATCGACGACTATCAAAATCTTCATTTTCTAATTCTTCGCCAACATCCATTTGTTTCAATGATTCTTTAAGGTGGTGCTCATACTTCAGTTTTTCAATGTAGTTGAAAAATCCTCTTGCAACAGCTTGCTGTATATTAAAAACATATTTCATGTCATGGCCTTGCAAGATTAAGATTCTTTCATGACTCAGCAGATGCCTATGTTCAAACATGGCAACAAGCCCCCTACTAAAGAATGAATTAGCTATCTTTATTTAACTATGCTATATTTGTTGACAATTCCTGATTGTAGAAAAAGTTCACATAGAGGTTATCAAACTTACCAAGGATGATACCAAGAAGCACAAATCTTGTCACGTTTTGGAATTATGAAAGGCATTTGAAATGTAAAGATAAGAACAAAATTTCTAATGTTTATTATAATCTCTTAAGAGGTTAACAAGTAATCCTCTCAAACTATAGGTTCTGGCAAGGGATGATAAATTAAATAAATATACATTCATTCAAGATTGAACTCTCAAATATTTTAAGAGCTTACTGCTAAGTATTTGGGTATTTATCAGGTAATCTCATCGGGAAGAGCTAGGCTTTAAGAAAACATCTACTGAACATGAAAGGTATATGTGGGTTTAATTTACGTTAATGCAAAAAAAAAAAAAAAAAAACAACTGAGTCATGTGAGCTTCAGAGTTCCGTTTAAAGAGAAGAGAGAGGATGAAGTCAAGAGATTAAAAACAGCCTTGGAGTGCTACTATTTAAATTCTGCAAAGTTATATTCACTGAAGAGATTCACCAATGAAGATTCCACCCAGAAACTCAAGTGAAATTTGACCTGAAGGATAGGGGAGATTTTCGGTAGAAGTCAGTAAAGTAAAGTGTTAGCAAAATTGCAGACTGTGTTCCAAGTATACCTTTTTTTTTTTTTAAACACAAATTGGGAAGAACTGGACCAAGTTGACCAAGGTGGCCAAAAAATCATTTAAGACATTTTAGCTATGAGTATCCATAAATATGTGACTCACCTCAAAATTTAAAATTTTTCTCCAAGGTAATGGTTTTCTGTCAGTCTCTGATTCCAAAAATGGGAACCCAGGTCCTTTGTCTTCAAATAGTTTCTTACTTATTTGTGAATGTCTAGTGTTTTTACTTCCTTTTGGTCTTCCCTTTTGTCTTCCTGTTGGTTTGTATTTCCTCTTTCTGCATTTACGTTTCCTATTCTTGAATCTATCAAAAATAGCTTTTAAAGTCACTGGTTCTATAGATGAATCACTTGATGAATCTCTTGCTTGAACACTTTCAGGCAAATGAACAAATTTTCTAATGGGGTTTCTTTGACTCCGTTTAGGTGAGTAAGAAACACACTGCGTTTTAAATAAGCTGCTACCAGAAGAGTTATCACTAGAAAAACAGGAAAAATTAATCTTATCTTTTTGTCTTACTGAACTTATTACTATTAATAACCAATCCCAAATGCACATTTCTTCCAGGACTAATGTAGGAAAACATACTCAGAATAATTAAAAATTATTAAAAAAGAAAAGATGGGCTCAGTAGCAGCCAGCCATTGAGGACTGAGCACCCAATCTAAAATGGCCCATAATCTCATAGCACTGATTAAAAAATAAAATTTTACTTTCAAGATAAAATCTCAAAAGCTGTTTATTTCCCTGCTAAAAAGCCTCACTAAATAAAACAAACACAGCCTTCTAGACATAAATAGGACAATTTAGTAAGGAAGACAGATACCAAATTGACCCAGATAACATACCAATTTCCCTAAGCTAAGAATGTGCTCCACCATAATATATTCAGTATTTGCAACAATACTATTTCCATCTGTAATTGGATAAACCTGGAAGATCAGTGTAATCTCTTCTTCCTTCTTTCCCAAATCCTGAAAATTATCTTTACTTCCACCCATTAGATATAATTTATGCCTTCCTATAAATCCAAATACAGTATCTACTCAGTTCTGCAGTAAAAATCCACTTACCTTTGATTTTCAGTTTCCACAGCTGAGTCCAATGTCATGTAGTCAAGAGAATCCATTCCTGACTTATCCATCACTTGCTCTTTCCTTTAATCACTTTTCTGAAATTATGAAATTTGGTAAATGTGATAGCCTCCCTAAACAAATAAATGCTGATACACACAGCTATTATTTACTAGAAAGTTCAACACAAGACTAGGCCACCATTAGTAATGTGGATTTAGGCAAAATCATTTACCAGGTTTTTAAGCTTTTCTTGGAAAATAGACTTATTTAAGATCAATTTCTTTAAGAAAGAAAAAAAACCGAAATGCTATAAACTGCATTCAGTTTAACCTTTCAATTTTTACACTCTAAAACTATTCGATGCAACAAGATTCCAGAAAAGTACTTTCATTTCGAACAAAAGCAATCTTTTGAGTACAAGTAAAAAATGGTTTTATCATTAGCCACATACTCATGTACAATTATCAATACAATATTAGTATACAATGGCCAAAAGGCCATTTTCCAGTATCAAAGGGAACTTCTAAGAAAAACTTATACATAGAAAACTACAAGGCAAAGTGTGCCCTCTGTATACCAGCAAAAGCATCTCCATTTAATAGACAATTTAAAAACTCATGGTCAGGAGTTACCACCTCCTTCCCATTTATTCCCAGATTCATCTAAGTAATTAAACTGTCTTCCTTGTCACATCTTTGCCATTAAAGGTACAAATTCAGAGTTGCAAATTCTCAGACCGTTTTGATTAAAAGCTAAAACCAACTACAGTAACTCTTTGTCTTCATCTCCATGAAACAGTATACAGTAATTAAGTCAATAAAAACAAAAATTAAAGGTAACTACTTATTTCACTATTGCATTTCCTTGTGGTCACTCTTTTCTTTTTGGATTGTTTTTTTCTTTGGCCATACTTGTGAATGACATGAGTCATGACAAATCCTAAGACAAACCAGCAAAATATTTCAAATATAGTAAGACAATAAGATCACTAAGATCTCAAATTTGTGAAATGCCCAATGGACCCATATTGTATGTCCAATTTTGAATCAAAAGTGTAGTTTACTGTATCTCAAACAAGAAGCGGTACAACTAATCAAAGTATGCGCCTAAACTATCAACACAGTTTTGCCATCTTAAAGGTAGCTTTTTTATGCCAGCTTCAAAGAAACCTGGAGAGCAAGTGGCAATGAAATCACAAAAGGCGTTTTCCACAGCTTGTTGACAATTGAGTATTTTTCCTTGTAAGAAGTGGTCCAAAGCCTGGAAGAAGTGGTAGGTAGTTGGTGCAAGGTCTGGAGAATACAGTGGATGACAGAGAGTTTCTAAGTCCAGCTGTTGTAGCTTGAGAAGCATTCTTTGTGTGACATGTGGTCGAGAGTTGTCTTGCAAGAGGATTGGCCTGTCTCTATCAGCCAATCTTGGCTGCTTAATAGCAAGCATCCTCATCATTTCGTCCAGCTGGTTGCAATAGACATCCGCTGTAATTGATTGACCAGGTTTCATGAAGCTGTAATGGATAATACCAGCGCTGGACCACCAGACAGACACCATTAGCTTTTTTTGATGAATATTCAGCTTTGGACTATGTTTCGGCACTTCATCTTTATCCAACCACTGTGCTGAACGCTTGCGATTGTCAAAAAGAATCCATTTTTCATCACATGTAATAATACGGTGTAGAAATGGTTTGTCTTTATGACGTGACAGCAAAGAAAGGCAAGCTTCCAGCCGATTTCTTTTCTGATGCTCATTTAATTCACGTGGAACCCATCTATCCAGCTTATTTATCTTGCCAATTTGTTTCAAATGGTCCAATATTGTTGGAATAGTAACATCAAACCTTGCTGCTAAATCACGTGTAGGTTGAGATGGATTCTCTTCCACTACAGTTTTCAGTTCATCATTATCCACCTTGGTTTCAAGTCGCCCAAGTGGCTCATTTTCAAGATTAAAATCGCCAGAACGGAATTTCTCAAACCATAGACACACTGTGCGTTCATTAGCCACATCCTTCCCACACACTTCATTGATATTTTGAACTGTCTGCGCTGCACTGGTTCCACAACGGAACTCATATTCGAAAATAACACGAATTTTTGACTTATCCATGGTTTCACAAAAATTGCTCTAAAAAAATTTGTGAAAGATAATCACAAGCCAAAACGTGCCTCTGAAAGACTGAGGATGTACCTTCACAATAAAAATAAAACAAGAAGTGTCAAAGTGAAATGTCAGAGACATCAATGTCAAAGTTAGTACTTAAGGAAATCAGACATTTCATACTTTAATTTCCTGGGATGTTTTATTAGTTTTCTTAAATGTAAAAGCCTAAGAACTAAGTCCCTAAATATCACCGGCTTAAAAATGAAATTTCGACAATATGGTCCAATGGCATCAACGTTAGAACGTGGTTACTTTTTTTTTTTTTTTGAAAAATAGAGTATTACCAAAATAAAGCTAGCTCAAAAATCACTTTTTCGGAACTAGTTTGGAAAGTATTCCTCCTTACCTGTCACTTCCTATTCTGAGATTCCGCGATTTCTAGAGGCCACGTGGCCAGAGGCACTTTACGGGAGCTAACGTGTACTACGTATGTGAGCTTAGGCAAGCCTCTCCGAGAAGCACCTAACCTCACGCAAGGAGAAAGGAGCCACCAGTGGTTACCTCACTTATGAAGACTGAATCAGAAAACATTTAACTTGTCTAGAATACATTTTAACATCTACATCTCAGACACAATGAACCACGCCCACATTACAATCACGTCGCTAAGGGCCTCAGTTCTACCACTAGGCCCAGAGGAGCCCACAACCGCGAGCTCGCCCCCATCACGGACCGAGATCCGATGCCCGATCCTCAGAGCAACGCGGGGGAAACCTAGGCCAGCAACCTCTCCCCCACCCGCCAGGCACAGGCGGCCATGTTCTCTCCGCTACCTACCCAGAATGGCAGACGGCTTGCACCAAGAGCCGCCTTAGGCCGGGCCTCAGCTGCGCACTTTCTGCCCGCAACACAGGCCTCGACCCAGGACCCCCGACTGCCTTGGGGCATGAGTCCCCGGTGGTGTGCACCCATTACCCGCTAATCTCAGGCCCTAAACAAGCCAAAAGCCGCCTACCTTCTCCAACCGCGCGGAAGAAAAGGATGGGCCAACCTCGCGACCCAGCTAATAGTAGTGCTGAAATCTCGCGTTACAACTTAGCTCCCGAGAAGAAATCCGAGCGGTGGGAGGAGACAGGTCGCCGGGGGCGGGGGGGGGGCCAGTTTGATCGCCGCGCGGGGAGGCGTGGCTAAGGTGGGCGGGGTCTCGGCGCGCTCGCCTAAAAGGGGAGGAGCTGACTGAGGCAGAGGTCGGGTTTCAGGTGTAGGATCCTCGGACCCTCTGGGTGAGTGCAGCGGCCAAGACCGTTTCTGCAAACAGCAAAAGAAAATTGTGAGGTCAAGCGAGCGGAATGGGTGTGAACTGCAAGGAAACAGCCTGTCAGCCTGATTTGTTTCCGGTGGTCTCGCATTTGCTGAGCTGTCGTCTGGCTTTCTAATGTCTGGTCCGGGGCGGGGGGTGCGGGGCGGGCTGGTTTGTCATACTCTTGTGTACTTTTGCCTTCAGAAATCTCTTCTGTGTTAAAATAATGGGGAATGCTCAGACTTTGACCATGACTCCTAATGCGTAACCTTTGCACTGGAGGCGTTATTACATGGCACATCCGGCTGCCCTCCCCACCCCTTGGTCTTGTTCTGGTAGCTCAGCCTTTCAGTCTAAGGCAAGGGTCTGCCTCCTAGGAGGAGTTGGGTAACAAATCACAAGAGAAACCAGCTGGAGGTTTTTTCCTTCCAGTTTCCCCACCTCCGTCCCATTAGTTGCCTAACTGGTACTGAGTTAAGATAGAACAATGTAAACTAGTTTAGTTTTGATAGGATTTTCCCCAAAGTAATTTTAAAAAGGGATAAACTCGTTTGATTTTTTTTCCGCTTTCAAGCCTCTTTTATTATATGATAAACCAGTAAAGCTGTCTAGTTTGAATTTATAGTTAACGTCATTTTCATTTTTTCTGAGTTTACATGAGACCCTTTCTAACTCCTATCACGTTAACTCCAAACTCTCCACACCTCCAATACACACATAAACAGTACATACACATACTGCCACACTGCCTTCTGTGCTGTTGGCCTGCCTGAAGTTCACATTTCTAAACCAGTTATTCAAACTGCAGCCTCTCAGGGGTGGACTTTGTTTCTATTTTGGTGGGGACATAAAACAAAAACAACTCACCTTCTGTAAAAGGTATAAAATTAAGATTATATTTGAATTTTAACTTGAGTCCTTATTCTTACTGCAAGCAAAAATATCTAAAGTGCTTTTTTTATCCTCATTATAAATGTACTCTTGTGCAGATTTTGGATGTTCATAAGAACCTGCTGGTTGCCTGATAAAGAATGTGATAAAATGTTAACATTTGGGAAATCTGAGTGAAGAGTATACAGGAATTATTTGTGTGTGATATCTGTCAATCCGACATTATTTCAAAAGAAAAAGTTAAAATGTCTCATTCCTGAACAATTTATATATATATATAATATATATATAATAATTATAGATTATTCAACCCAAAACTATATTTAAGATAATTGGGCTGGGTGCAGTGGCTCACGCCCGTAATCCTAGCACTCTGGGAGGCCTGGGCGGGAGGATTGCTTGAGGTCAGGAGTTCAAGACCAGCCTGAGCAAGAGCAATACCCCGGCTCTACTAAAAATAGAAAAAATTAGCCAGGCTTGGTGATGCTCGCTTGTAGTCCGAGCTACTTGGGAGGCTGAGGCAGGAGGATCGCTTGAGCCCAGGAGTTGGAGGTTGCTGTGAGCTAGGCTGACACTACTGCGCTTAGCCCAGGCAACAGAGTGAGACTCTGTCTCCAAAAAAAAAAAATAATAATAATAATAATTGATGTATGATTATATAGGATGCTGGCCCTACTATCAATGGTTATTTATATTTTATTTGGGAGATCAGATTATGTATGTTAAATAAAAAATAAAAGCTGGTATTTGATAAAGTACTAAAGTATATATATGCAATAGCATCTCTGTAGAGGCTATGTTATTGGAAATTATCATCTAAACTAGAAACCCAGTTTCTAAGAAACCTATGACTCTTTGGAAAATTAAAAAAAAAAAATTGGGGGGAAGAATATTTCAAATGATGTTGAGATAGCACCTTTCACTTGCTAAATAAACACGTTAAATCCAGAGACTATTCAGATTAATGAGATATTCAATTAACAATTTTAATGAGAACTCCAACAATGCTCTTTGAAATGCCCTTAGGAGTTTTGTCTGTATTCCTTGTGATTGGCCTGGAGTGGGATTCCCTGCCCACTTCACATTACTTTTTTCTTCTGCCTTCATTTTATCTCCCTCTGCTAGCACACTTCATCAACTGAACACTTGAGGTAAGATACTAAATTCTGTGTATGTATATCTACTTATTATAAATTATATTTAGCATGTATTTTTAAAATATCAAATTATAATTGGTTAGATTATCAGAATAATGGAAGATTAAAGCTGTTTACCAAGAAAGTATGTTTATTTTTAAATGAAAATAAAAATTTGAAAAGGAAAAAGAAAAAAATCAAAAAACAAAAAAGACAAGGAGAAAAAAAAGAAAGAAAAGTTTGAATTTCAAAAGCTAATCATACCGTAGAAGTTTCCATTGTTACTAGTAATTTAAATTTTCTGTCATAAAAGTGATAGTCTAAGAAACTTGTTTAATTTTTAGGCTAAATGTCAAATATAGAGTAGAAAACACAAATTATCTATTATAGAAATACTTGAGCGTCCTATGCATACTGTTTATCTACAACAACTTACACTTATTCATAAACCTTAATAAGTACCTTCTGCTTTAAGACCTATATTCCTTATACCAACCATTAGAAAATTCCATGTTGAATCCAGATATATGACTAAACAAAATGAATTGTATGTGCCTGTAAAGTCAGCCACTGGGGAGGCTAAGGTGGGAGGATCCCCTGAGCTCAGGAGTTTGAGACCAGCCTGGCCACAATCGAGAGACTTCATATCAAAGGGGAAAAAAAATCTAAATGCCCTTTTGCCCTCTTTATGTGACTGAATTCTTAATGTTCACTTCCAGAGCAGCAGCTGTTCATGCTTGGTGCACTGTGAACTCTTGTGGATAATTAACCAAGAATAGCTTTTTTGTACAACCTCCTAAAGAAGAAAGAAAATGGCTTTTGCTGAGTTTTCTTTTCATGTGCCAAGTCTAGAGGAGCTTGCTGGAGGTAAAAACAGTATTAACTTTGGATTTTTAAAAATTATTCCAAGAAAAAAATTTTTTTAAAGATTCTAAGATATATCTCTGTCTTACTACTTACCTATTAATATATCTTATAAAAATAATACTTTTGATACAGAATTCATTTTCCATTTCAGTATCTGTTCTGTACTATTTTTATTGAGAAATTCTAAAATTCCGTCCCTTCAAGAAAACTAACCTCACCATTTGTAGATCTTTGATGATACCAATTTTATAGGATGAAAATGACTACTATAGTAATCTGATATTTAAATTTAAATTGTGATGGCCAAAGAGTTGCACAATTTTGCTTTAACTTTTTATTAGTTACAACAGTCTTTAAATACATAACCTACTGTTGTATATTAATCATGTTCCCAATATGCCACTTTTTCCCCCCTCTCTCCCTATAACAGACTGTCGGTGAACTTGCCTAGATTTCTTCGTGTATATTTTTTTGTATTTTACCTGTTCAAACAAGAATTTAAGGCAGCTTCCCAAGATAAAAGGAGGGAAGATACATTTTAAAAAAGGAAAACAAAAATAGGGACATGAAATGAAGCCAGGAGGCTGGGCATGGTGGCTCACACCTGTAATCCCAGCACTTTGGGAGGCCGAGACAAGAGGATTGCTTGAGGCCAGGAGTTTGAGAGCAGCCTGGACAACATAGTGAGACCCTGTCCCTACAAAAATTTTTTTAAAAAATTAGCTAGTCATGGTGGCACTCCCCTGTCGTCCCAATTACTCAGGAGGCTGAGGAGGGAGGATTGCTTGAGCCCAGGAGATTGAGGCTATAGTGAGCTGTAATTGTGCCACTCCACTCCAGCCTGGGCAACAGAGTGAGATCCTATCTCTAAAAAAGTAATGAAAATAAAAAATGATGCCAGCAGTAGTACTAATCCAAAACTGTCAGAATGCTGACCTTTATTTGACAGCCTTTAGGTTCTATTCTGGTGGTAACTATAGAACCTTCCTTTACTTTTCAAAGTGTGTTGTCCTAATAGTTCATCTGTTCTGATAAAAGTCCAGAAATGTACTCATTTTTTGCTTTGTTGTGGCTTTCCTCTTCTAACCTTATTGTTTTTGTCCTAATTGAATGGTGGCTAGTAAATAGTCTGTATTGCTAGTGTACTTTGGGCTGTATTTCTTTTCTATCAGTCTTTCTGTCTTCCCTGATATGATAGGACAGCTAGGAATGTTTTTTTTGAGTCCCTTTCTAGAACCTATTTTCACTTATGTGTTTATGTTTCTGTTTTTCTTTTATATATACAGGATATATTCAGTACAAAACAGAAATGTAAATATAAGTTTTTTGGCTTAAAATTTATTTTCCACTTTTACAGAAAACCTTACAGCAAGAACTTAGTCCCTTTGTAATTGGTAAAAAATAGCTTTTGCTGTATTTCCACACACTGAATCTTAATTTATATATTCATAAGTTTACCATCATTAGTCTAGGCAGGTGGATTTTCTAGTCAATTTGGTTTTTGTTCTTATATAGATAAAATACATGGTATGGAATATCTATATGGCTAGATTTAGGATAACTTCATGTTCTTAGTCCAATTCTAAAAGACGGAACTAACAGCTGACACTACTATCAGAAATTTTGTAAGAACTTTTTGATGCTTAAAAGCATCTTAGATTTATAACTTTGAATCTATGGCACCCTGAATGCAAATCGGATCTTGTCTGATTTATAACTGAGACACCTATGCTTTTTTACATTTTTATTGAGGTATAACGTATCTACAGTAAAGTACACTAATCTTAAATGTACAATTTGATAAATGTTAGCATATGGTTACACCCAGGTGCCTACCATTCAGATCAAAATATAAAATATTACCAGTATCCCAAAAGGTTCCTTTGTGCACCTTCCCAGTCAATGTCTCTAACCCAAGAGGTAACCACTGTTCCGACTTCTGTCACCTTAGATCAGTTGCCTGTTTTTGAAATACATAAAATGAAGTCATATAATATGTATTCTTTTGTATCTGGCTTCTTTTCCTCAACAGTTTCTCTATTATCTTCATTGAAGTTGTTGCATGTGATTGCTTACTTTTTAACAATTTAAATGTTTACATTTCAGTATGGTTTTGGAATCTCCTCCCCAAAAGGAAGGTGGTCCTCACCTGAGTGGTCTGTTTACTTTCAGTGTTTAGTAATCACTGTAGATGAGATATATGTCTTAGTCTACATTGTATCTTATTATTATGTCTAATAGCTAATTATATTCCTTAGACCGTTGCCCTCCCCCCACCTCTTTTTTATGACACAAATTTAGGTTGGAAGTACGACACGCAGGAAAGTTTAGGGAAGATTTGATGTGTGGTAGCCAAATTTTTACCTCATGTTAAATAACCTTTTTCCTTGTCTTTATTAGTTATGCAGAAAGGACTAAAAGATAACTTTGCTGATGTCCAGGTCTCTGTAGTTGATTGCCCTGACTTGACTAAGGAACCATTTACCTTTCCTGTAAAAGGTAAGCAGTTTTTGCAATTAGCTTTTGTTTTTCAGTTGTAATCTTTTTCTGAAACCAGAATTATTTTTAAGGATCCTCTTAAATTACCTACAAACAAAAGATACTGTCACAATTTTTAGGCTAAATTGTGCTTAATTTCTGTGCTCACTGTTTTCTGATATTGGTCAATTTCATTTTACACCCTGTGGAAAAAGACTGTGTTTTATGTACTTCTGTAACCTTCACAGGTTATATATAATAGAAATTTGATAGGCTAGAATCAGTCTGGCCCAGCGGCTCACACTTGTAATCCTAACATTTTGTGAGGCTGAAGCAGGACCATTGTTTCAAGCCAGGAGTTTGAGAGCAGCCTGGGCAACATAGAGACCCCATCTCTGCAAAAAAATTTTAAAATTTAGCTGGGTGAATGCACATGCCTATAGTCCCAGCTACTTGGGAAGCTGAGGCAGGAGGTTCACTCAAGCTCAGGCATTGGAGGCTGCAGTAAGCTATGATGATACCATGGCACTCTAGCCTACACAACAGAGAGAGACCCCTGTCTTAAAAAAAAATAAAAAATAAACCATAAGCTAGAATCTTTGATATCACATAAGTTTTAAGTGCTTAAACTGACTTTAATTTTTATGTTTTTATTTATTTGTTCAAGACAAGAAGGGATCTTAAAAGCCTTGTATTCGAATCGTCTATTAAATACTTACAACCTTTAACAAATTTGCCTGGTCTCAAACTCCTGGCCTCAAGTGATCTTCCTACCTTGGCCTTCCAAAATGCTGGGATTACAGGCCTGAGCCACTGCTTTTTTAATAGCCATGCTTGCTTCAAATATGAGAGTAATATATTCTCCCTGCTAATTAGTTAATTAATTAAAAGTAAATGGAAGTCAGAAAACATAGAAGACGACAAGGAAGAAGAAAGAATGGTTAATCTTCATTCTGTCATCCAAAGGGTTATACTTTGAAAAAGAGTTTGCTGGTCAATAACTTGTGAGTCTTTAAATTGTAATACTAGAAGCCAGCTACATATGTATATTTATATGTATGATCTTTCATAAACATAGTTAGGAACTTTCTACATGAACTAGTCTTGCTAAGGTCACCCATGACCTTAGTATGTTTACTAGTATTATTTCATCTCTCTACATATTTCATACTATTTGGCCATTGCTGCCTGACATTCTCCCTTTGGTTCTGTCTCTCTCCATGGTTCACCTCTTCTTCCTTGGTGCCTTTCCTACCTCTTTCTTCCGCAGATTTCCTGATTCCTTTCTTTTTCTGGCAGGCTCATAAATATTGATGTTTTCCAGAATTTTTTTCTAAGCCTCTTCTTATTTTGTATAATCTCTCTGGGTTTTTCTATCTACTCTTGTGATGTTAATTACTACCTGGATACAACAACTTTGAAATCTGTACATCTCACCAGGCTCTCTTTTTCTTAGCTAAAGATCAGTATTTCCAGCTGCCTATAGGACATCTCCACCTATATATATTTCTGTATATGCTAAGGACAACTGGAGATCAACATGTCTAAAATTTTTAAACTCATTACTTCACTATAGTTGCCTATTCTCCTTACTTTCTTTTTTAAACTTCCTCTTCTCCATCTCTATAGTCACCATTACTTATCTTTTCCCTGGACTACTAAGAGTCCCCTAATAGTTTCTCTAAACTTCAGTATCACTATCATTCATGAGAAAGTCTCACCCATGAGTAATTTCTGCTGATTCCATGGAAAATATTTCCAAAATCCTCAATTACTAATGGAAGTTATTAGAATTTTGTACATCTACTCTCTGCATAGCTGAAAAAATAGAGCAATTATATCTACTATGTATAATAATATGTTAGCATGAAACTGACAAGACTATTTTTTCTCAAACAAAAGGTAAAGTGCCTTTTCCCAAATTGTGTCTAGCTGTACCTGTGATTTTAATTAAAAATGTAAGTAGAGGCCCGGTACAGTGGCTCACACCTGTAACCCCTAGCACTTTGGGAGGCTAAGGCAGGAGGGTTGCTTGATGTCAGGAGTTCAAGACCAGCCTGAGCAAGAGCAATACCCCATCTCTACAAGAAATAGAAACATTACCTGGGTGTGGTGGTGGGCATCTGTAGTCCCAGCTACTTGGGAGGCTGAAGCAGGAAGATAGCCTGAGCCCAGGAGTTTGAGGTTGCAGTGAGCTATGGTGATGCCACCGCACTCTAGTTGGGGTGACAGAGCTAGACTCTGTTTTAAAAAAAAATTATATATATATATATATATATAAGTTATTAGCATCTAAAGTTATCTCTGATTACTTCTCATTTTTATAAACAACCTTGATAATGAACAACTTTGACAAGAGGATTTCCCAGTATGGATCTAAGAATTTATATTCTACCAGAGCAAAATATTTTAAATTAAAAAACAATTTTAGCCAAAAAAAAAAAGCCACACCAAAATAGATTTTTTAAGGAAAAAGGCATTGTAGACTAATGCTAGAAACCTCACCCAATGCAAACTCTGGCCCTAATTCTGGCCCTTGCCCTATCATCAGCTTCATATTGCCTTTATGCCTCCAACTGTATCAAGTCATGCTTGGTTAGGATGATATTAGAAACATACGTAGTTAAAATAGGACAAGGGTATTAGCTACTTATGTCTTCCAACCCCTGCTTTTGGTAAAACTCTTTATGAGAATAGAGAAATTAATAATTTAACTCAAATTGAATTAGTGTCTTGTGGCATTTTATACTCGAATTAGATGTTTGCCTATTTTTAAGATGGCTTGTGTTTTTTTAGGCATCTGTGGGAAAACTAGAATTGCAGAAGTAGGAGGTGTGCCTTACTTACTGCCTCTTGTAAACCAAAAAAAAGTAAGTGTGTTTTTACTCTTCATACTCACAGGGAGATTGTAGAAGCTGGGCTGATTCCTGTTTATTATAAGGCCCATTGATCAATGTGGCAAGGAAGTGCTAATGGACTCAGTATTATTAATAAAAAGTAAACCAGGAAGTTTGTAAAATTATAATTTAACATTTTTTCCTCATCTATAGGTTTATGATCTGAATAAAATTGCAAAAGAAATCAAGCTGCCTGGAGCTTTTATTCTTGGAGCGGGAGCAGGTCCATTTCAGACTCTTGGGTTCAATAGTGAGGTCAGCATATATATTTTTCTTTTTTCTTTTCTACCCCCCCAAAGCACATATAGCATAATGATTTTATTTTATAGATTTGACATTTGGTTTGTATTTTTCCTTTTACTGCCAAAAAACCGATTTTCTGAGTGAATTGTAAGTGGTTGATATCATATCACTACAGATTAGATCCTATTTGATACAGATTTGGTCTATAGCACATGCTGTAATTGGTCCCACTATAATGGAACACTGACCTCTAGTATCAGATTTTCTTAGGGTATAGGTTCAGCCTGAGATAAATTCAAGGTCCTGGGTATTCTGCTAAAGGCATTGGATTATAGAAGAGTTTTATTCTTATGTATTATAGGATTCCAGCTTCTCTATGTATCTTTGCTTTTGGTATGAAGGCAGCTTTGGATCAGCAGATGAATGGAATATTTAATGATCTACCCTCTACTAGACCAAATATTAGGAAACTACCAGAGTAGTAGTATTTATAAAAGTTAATAGCTATTGGTATATATACTATTACTGCATAAAATATCATTGTTTCTTTGTATCTCATGAATAAGAGTGAATGACCTCTTAGGTCTGCCCATTCTCTCGCAGTCTCTTCAGATGTGACCATTAGTCAGTAGTTATACAAGTTCTTTACAGATAGGTCTTTCCTAGGAACATTTAAAAAAAAGTTCTTTGCAGAAACATTAATATAATTTGCCTAATGTTCAAGATAGAAAAAAATGTTTAAAATTAGGTATTTTAAAGCCAATGTTATAAATACACGGTAAGAAATATGGTAAACATTTTATAAAATGTTTTTCCAGGTTTTTGTATATAAAATTAATATTGCATATTTCATGTGTTTGTATTTGGACTTGAAAGAAAATGTCTTAAAGAGATGAAATATTTTGTAACATTATTCAAGGTATTCTCTTTGAGATACTAAGATTGACTAATTACTTTATTTTCTTTTCAGTTTATGCCAGTTATTCAAACAGAAAGTGAACACAAACCTCCTGTGAATGGAAGTTACTTTGCCCGTGTAAACCCTGTAGATGGAGGGTGCCTACTACAGAAATACAGTGAGAAATATCGTGATTTTGGGTGTGCATTACTGGCTAATCTTTTTGCCAGTGAGGGCCAACCTGGCAAGGTGATTTTGTCCATAAAAATACAGTATTCTCTAAATGTTCTCAGATAGCTAAAAATTTGAACTTTTTTTGCCCCAAATATAATCTTCCTTCAGAACTACCTAAGTCAAATTTCTTTAAATAACTCAATTATGGCCTGGCACAGTGCCTTATCCCTGTAATCCCAGCGATTTGGGAGGCTGAGGTGGGAGGATCACTCAAGGCCAGGAGTTCAAGACCAGCCTGGGCAATATGGTGAGACACCATCTCTAAAAAAATAAAATAAAATGAAATGAAGGCATGTCCCAGCTACTCAGGAGGCTAAGGCTGGGAGGATTGTTCAAGCTCAGGAGTTCCAGACCACACTGAGCTATGATCATGCCACTGCCCTCCAGCCTACGCAACAGAGCTAGACATTGTCTCTAAAAAGAAAAAAACAATTGTGAAAGATTCAGAGAGTACTACATGCAAAGCAAAAGTCGTCTTTGAAACTGAGGTTAAAGACTTACTAAGGAATACCTTTTTCTGAGTAATAGGTAACAGAATATTAATTTGGGGAATGAATTAGTCACTTATATCAGCAGTCCCCAACCTTTTTGGCACCAGGGACTGGTTTCATGCAAGACAAATTTTCCACGGACAGAGGTTGGGGGGATAGTTTCAGTATGATTCAAGCTCATTACATTTATTGTGCAGTCAAACCTCTTTGCTAATGAAAATCTGTATTTGCAACCACTCCCCAGTGCTAGCATCATCACCTCAGCTCCACCTCAGATCACTAAGCATTAGATTCTTATGAGGAGCACATAACCTAGATCCCTCACATGCATAGTTTATAGTAGTGTTCACACTCCTATGAGAATCTAATGCCACTGCTGATCTGACAGGAAACAGAGCTTATGTGGTGATGCAAGTGATGGGGAGCAGCTGTAAATACAGATGAAGCTTTACTAACTCACCCTCCACTCACCTGCTGCTGTGCAGCCCAGTTCCTAACAGTACTGGTGCTGGTCCATGTTCTAGGGGTTGGGGACCACAGACTTATATGAACCATGCAGCTAAAATAAATAATGCCTTACTTATAGGTAGTAAATAAGTAAATTACTCATTTCTGACTGATTACACATTGTTCCAGGATAGAAATGGTGGTAGTAAAAACAGCAAGACTGGGCGTGGTGGCTCACACCTGTAATCCTAGCACTCTGGGAGGCTGAGGCATGAGGAGTGCTTGAGGCCAGGAATTCGAGACCAGCCTGAGCAAGTATGAGACCCCATCTCTACAAAAAATAGAAAAATTGGCTAGGTGTGATGGCACATGCCTGTAGTCCCAGCTACTCTAGAGGCTGAGGCAGGAGCATCGCCTGAGCCCAGGAGTTTGAGGTTGCTGTGAGCTATGATGACACCACTGTACTCTAGCCCAGGCAACAGGGTGAGACTCTGTCTCCAAAAAAAAAAGAAAAAGAAAAAAAGTATAGCAAGAATAAAGGAAGAAAAATTAATGCTTTATTTCATATTTACTTCCTGTTAGTATGCAAAAAGATGATTTCAATGTTAGCATTTGTGAGGACTCTCCAATTTTATCAGCTACTTTGAGATATGAGATCGAGAAGTCAAAATACCTAATAAAGTGGAGATAGCATAGTCTAGAATTGAAGGGAAATGAGAAAATGTAATCCTTTCCCTCTAAACCCCATTTATCAGAGGTTAATCCCTTTAAGCCAGGGAATTCTCAACCTTTTACCACCTTAACACATATCTTAAGAGAATCTCTAAAGGTCAGTGTAGGACTTATTTATAATTCTTTCTCAGTTCACGAAAGCATGAATAACACTATTAGGGTAAATGATATATAACTGATATGTGTGTGTGTATATATTTGATCAAGACTCAGAGGACTGAGACACATAAACTTGGATCTGGGAGCTCTAAGCAAAGAAGAGAATATTTGCTTGATGGCATTAAATTATATAATGTTTCACTTTGGTACATATTTATATAAAATTTTGCAGCTTAGCCAATGATATACATATTTATATCCTCTGTAGGTCATTGAGGTGAAAGCCAAAAGAAGAACTGGACAACTTAACTTTGTGACTTCTATGAGACAGACTCTGGAAAAACATTATGGAGATAAGACTGTAGGGATGGGAGGCACTTTCATAATTCAGAAAGGAAAAGTGAAGTCTCACATTATGGTAAGGGCCTATGTGTGTGTGCATGTGCTGAAGATCCTAGGATTTTTAAATATATGTTGGGAATTCTACCTTTAAAGATAAACACATCCTTTCACTATGATTATATTACTTTAAAATTTAAATGACAAACAATACTGTAAGTCATATTGTGACATTAATGTCTAGCTAGAGTTCTTTTTTCATGTTAATATATTAGAACTTTCTTTTCAATGTGTTTGTTTTTAAGATGAAGATAAATTCAAATATAAGCCTTAAAAACTGCTTACTATTTTCATTGCCAAAATCCCAAACTGAATACATAGTAGAATTTGCTATTTAGATGGTTGTGCTCTTGAGGAAAGAAAAATTCATTATAAAGATTATAATCTTATGGGCTAAATATATGTTTATAAGACACTAAGGATGGAATACTATATTAAGCTAGACCCAGAGCATTCAGGACTTTATTTTATAATTCTTGGTAGATGAATGAATGAAAAAATGAATGAGGTATAAAAATGATTCTAACTTAGTTTTCTTTTTATCAGTAAAGCCATCAGAAATCGCATTGCTTTAATGTTTTTCATCTTGATAATTTTAAATGGCAAGCCAGTTGATCCTGCATATAAAGAGGCAGCATTTGTGAACCTACTTAATTGCTTTTCCAAATTATTAACAAGAGAATTATAGGCAAATCTAGTTGTAAATACAAACGACTATAGGATTGAATCATAATGTTGCAGAATATTAGATCGAGAAGCTGTGTTTTATTTTTTTCTTAATCAAAATAAACCAGCTATCTTCAAAAGTGCATAGAAGCACTCCTTTCTTCCTCATTCTTGGGCATATATATTTCATTTAGGTGAAATGTAAATCCGTCACCCTTAAAATTAATTCTTCAGCTATTTATAATGTCATCAGATGCATTAGTAACTTTTTATGAGGAGCAAACAGGTGAATATTACCACAAATAATACTATATAAATTTATATTTGTAAATGCATTTGAATTCAAGAAAGAATAAAAACCGAGGAAAGATGAAGCAAAGCCTTTCTTCTATCCACATGATCTAAAATTTACCATTTTAACAGTTTTTAAGTGTACAACTCAGTGGTATTATTTACACTGTTAACTGTGAAACCATCACCACCGTACATCTCCAGAACTTTTCTCATCTGCTAAAACTGAAACTCTGTACCCATTAAATAGTAACCCTCATTCCCCTCTTCTCTCTGACAGCCCTCATTCTACTTACTATGAATTTGACTATTCTAGATACCTCATATAACTGGAATGATACAGTATTTGTTCTTTTGTGACTGGCTTATTCCCCAGAGGATAATGTTGTCAAGGTTCATCCATGTTAATTTCCTACCTGTTTAAGGCAGAATAATATTCCATTTTATGTATACACATTTTGTTTATGTGTTCATCCATCAGTGGACACTTGGGTTGCTTCCACCTTTTGGCTATTTTGAATAATGCTGCTATGAACATGGGTGTGCAAATATCTCTCCAAGACCCTGCAGTTCTTTTGTGTATATACCCATAAGTAGAATTGCCAGGTCATATGATAATTTCATGTTTAAATTTTTCAAGAATTGCCACACCATTTTCCACAGTGGCTGTACCATTTTACATTCCCATCAGCAATGCATTTTCCCACATCCTAGCCAACACTTATATTTTTTTTGATGATAGCCATCCTATTGGTGTGAAGTGATATCTCACTGTGGTTTCAATTTGCATTTCCATAATTATTAGTGATGTTGAACATCTTTTCACATTCTTATTAACCATTTATATGTCCTCTCTGGAGAAATGTCTATTCAAATCCTTTGCTCATTTTTTATTTTTTTTTATTTTTTATTTATTTATTTATTTTTATTTATTTATTTTTTTTTTTTGAGACAGAGTGTCGCTTTGTTGCCCGGGCTAGAGTGAGTGCCGTGGCGTCAGCCTAGCTCACAGCAACCTCAGACTCCTGGGCTTGAGCGATCCTACTGCCTCAGCCTCCCGAGTAGCTGGGACTACAGGCATGCGCCACCATGCCCGGCTAATTTTTTCTATATATATTTTTAGTTGGCCAGATCATTTCTTTCTATTTTTAGTAGAGACGGGGTCTCGCTCTTGCTCAGGCTGGTCTCGAACTCCTGAGCTCAAACAATCCGCCCGCCTCGGCCTCCC
>CM052438.1:123132867-123174497 GCA_028533085.1 Varecia variegata | reverse complement strand
AAAATTATACTCTTACTGATTGTAATGGTTGAAATTTTCCTCAATGTTCTTCTATAATCATTAACCAGAAATCAACTCTGTAGTCTCACTAATGCCAACCTTACTAACGTGCAAGATGCAGGAGCTCTTTGGTACTAAGCACTTAATCTTCAAGTAATATTTTTTGATGGTTTATTTTGGATGTTAGCTATGTCTTGTGAGCATAAATTCCTAAATATTTTTAAATAAGCACTATTTTGAAGCAAAAAATAAAAATTTTCATGATGTGCTATTGTTTCTTTTTAATATCTTACCTCCAGACAAAAATAATATTCTTTCATTTAACAAATAACATATTGAATACCTGTCCTGTCCTCTGGGATGTAAACTCCGTGAGGGTGAGGGCAAAGGCTGTGATCAGCACTGTAGCACTGGTGCCTTTAACAGTACCTGGCCAGAGTAGGCACTTGGATGACTATGCCAGGCATTTCACTAGATACTGGGGATCTATCTAGTAGGGGAAGACAATAAATAAAGACATAATATCTGGTGGTATTAAGTGTTACGAAGAGAAATAAAGTGAGGATGGACTGTAAAGAAGGATGCTGTTTTGTTGTGCTGAGACATGATATAGTCCCCACCCCAAATTTCATTCAGATATCAAGGCTAATGAACTTGCACCCCAAGAGGGTATGAAAGGATTTGTTACTCACATCATGAAGCTTTCTGAGGAGAGCAGGGCAGCCCCTAAGGTCCAAAAATGGTTTAAGAGAACAAGGGAAGGAGACTGGCTTGCAGTCTTTATGGTGGTTAGGGGGAAAGGCCAGGGTGATGATTCCTGCGTGCGGTTTGAATTTCCCACGGTGTCAAAGAAGGCAGCACCCAGGCTGTCTTAGCTTGCCAAAATATGGAGCGGAAGGGGTTGGGGTAAGGCTTAAAAGCTGTCAGCAGTCAAACATCATAAATGAAATCAGACTTTGGATTACAGATTTCAGACCTGATTTCAGATGTGAGAATCGTCTGAAGTCCTACACCTCTTCCCCTGACTACAGATACAAATATTGCCTTTATTCTTCATTAGTGTTCTCCAAAGTGGGGCACATGAACAGCAAGTGCACACGACATTCCAAGGAGTGAAGGAATATTAGAACATCTATTTACATATTATTTCATCCTTTTTAATTTCCAGTTTTGTGTATCTTTCTTAGGAGTTTCAGCTCAAATTATTTTTGCTGATAGGCACAATTCAAAAAGCTTGGAGATCAGATACATTCACACTAATAGAGATAGGAAAAAAATCAAAATGTTTTTCCTGCTCTCACACACTAAATACAGCACAGAATGCTTGTGACCAGATGTATGTGGTTTTTTCCCCACACACCATGCAATTCTCCAGCACACACCAGCTGGGTGTCCTATAGTTTAATTTAATTCCCTGGCTATTTACCTGGACATAGCATCAGATCTCACAGGCTAATGGCTCAGTCTCCCTCCTCCAAGACTGCAGCCTACTTCAGATGCCAATCACAAGCCCCAGGTTGTGACTTGTGCTTCTGACCAACCTGCTAATAAACTGCAGTTTCCATGCCCACCTCTTCAAGTTTAATTTGCCAGAGGAGATCACAGAATTTAGGGAAACACTTACATTTCCCAGTTTATTAATAAGAGATATAATAAAGGGTAAGATGAACAGCCAGATGGAAGAGGTGCATAGGGAGAGCCATGTGGGAAGACGTGTGGAGCTTCCACACCCTTTCTGGGTACACCACCACACGTTCAAACCCTTTTCGTTTGGGTTTTTATTGAGGCTTCCTTATTGTAGTCATAATTGATTAAATCATTGGCCGCTGGTGATCGCCTCAACTTTCAGCCCCTCTCCCCTCCCCGGAAAGTTACAACTCTTTAATCACATGATTCCAACTCTTTAATTACATAGTTGGTTCCCCTGGCAAGCAGCCCCCAACCTGACGCCATCCAGGAGCCCCAGCCATCAGTCATTTCATTAGCATAGAAAAAGACACTTGTCACTCTGGAGATTCTCAGGGTTTTTAGGAGCTGTGTGCCAGGAAACAGGAACTAAGACTATCTTATAAATCACAATGTCACACCATCTTTCCAAACCTAAAGTAAGAACACAATCTAACAGGGCAACTTATGTGACTAAAGTAATGAAATATTAAAAACTGAATTTTCCACAGAAAAATCTGGTAATTCATTGGCAAAATTTATGGTTACTGTTCCTGGAACTCCTACCTTTAGCCTCATTTCTTTGATACATTCTGTTTTTCTGAAGTGTATTAACTACAGGAAAGATTAACTTCTTTAAATTTAGACTAATACTTGATATTATTTGCATTAGCAACCTAGTATTTGCCACTACAGTGGATACCTAAAAGCGGACTCCCATTTGCTTTTGGTTTTAAAACCCCAGCTTCCTTTTAGATTATCTGTGAAGCCTGTGTGTGACCTGTTCTTTCATTCAATAGCAATATACTGGAACATACTATACCAGGCACTGTGGTACATACTGTGCCGGTACTAGTATATACTAACATGTCTTGTACTGGTACATACCATGCCAGGTACTAGGAAGACAACATGAATAAGACATGGTCCCTGCCCCAGAGGAGCTTGGTCTAGTGGGGACACTAAAATGTGCAGGAGTGGAGCCCAAACTTCCCTTCCCCTCTCTGAAGGTTCATTGAAAATGAACTGACAAAAGGCAAGCTAATAGGGAAAAAAGTATACAAACTTTATTTAATGTGCATAAACATGGGGAATCGAGGGAGAATGATTACCTAATAATCCAATGAAATCCAGATGCTTATATACCCTTCTTCATAGGGGAAGAGAAATGGGGGGTATAGGAGTAAATGATTTTTAGGGGAAATGAATGAGCCAAAAGAACCATGGCCTGGGACAAAGTTCCTCTGAACTCTGGGGGAGGTGGTGGGAGATGAGGGGCAGAACTTCACTGTGAGCAAGGGTTGTTTTATTACGCGATAAAGTCCCCCAGGTAATCTCCTGGAGCAGCCCTCAGAATAATAGAGGAAAAGCCTATCCGAGCATGGTGAAGATGCTCAGTCTCTTCTCTCCTTGGCGGCTAACCTTTTCCTGGTCATTTGATGAGATTCCTAGGGAAGGGAATTGCATTTCTTTTGGAAAGAAGCTTCCCTAGTCAGATAAAAAATTCCAGAGTACCTCCCTGTGCTTCAGAAAAGAAATAGGATCAGAAAGACAGCAAGGCAGGGAAGGCCAGAGAGAGAACTTAGTCTCGAGGCTTATTTCGGAGGCCTTTTAATCTCCTTTAATTCAAAGCACTCAGCATGCTGAAATGCCATATTTGGAGTATCATTTTCTGAACCACAATTCATATGAGCAAATAATTGAAATAAAATAGGATAAATCATACCAATATTGCCCTGTAAGGCACTGTACACTGTTAAATTATGTTTAGCTTAAATCTGCCTCCTTACATATTTTACATTGGGCCTAAAGGTTTCTCCCTACCTAGTGAAATGTAATCCAACTGGATGCGTAAACAGAATGGAACCTACTCCCACAAGTGGCTGAGGTGGGAGGATCACTTGAGATCAAGAGTTTGAGACCAGCCAGAACAAGAGCGAGACCCCATCTATACTAAAAAAATAGAAAAAAATTTAGCCGAGCAACTAAAAATAGAAAAACTTAGCTGGGCGTGGTAGTGCACACCTGTAGTCCTAGCTCCTTGGGAGGCTGAGGCAGGAGGATAGCTTGAGGCCAGGGGTTGGAGGTTGCTGTGAGCTAGACTGACACCACGGCACTCTAGCCCGGGCAACAGAGACAGGGTCTTGCTGAGGCTGGTCTCAGCCTCCCTGAGTGCTAGGATTACAAGTATGAGCCACCACGCCAGGCCTAGTAATCAGCTGTTTTAAAGTCCTTGCCTCCCATCCCTAACGAATGTATTCCTATTGTTTTGGCTTTGGATTACCAGTCACAGTTTCCTACTTCTTTGCATATCTGTTATTATTATCATTATTTATTATATGCTGGATATTACATGTTCTGGGTATCTTTCACCAGTGAGGGTTTCTATCTTTCTTTTCTTTTTTCTTTTTTCAGACAGAGTCTCACTCTGTCACCTGGGTAGAGTATAGTGACATCATCAACCTCCAGAATACCTGGGACTACAGGTGAGAACCACCACACCCACCTAATTATTCTCTTTTTAGTAGAGACAGGGGTCTCACTTTTACTCAGGCTAGTCTCAAACTCCTGAGCTCAAGCAATCCTCCTGCCTCAGCCTCCCAGAGTGCTAGGATTACAGGCGTGAGCCACTGTGCCCAGTGAATTAAGAGACTGATTCCAGTATATAATTGGAGCTGGAGCTGGGTTGGGTTGCATTTTAAACAAGACTCAGTCCACCTCTGGTGTGCACCTGCCTGTCACTTCACGATTCCCTCCTCGGGTTGTGACTGAGAGCCTGGCAGATCCCTGTCTCCTCAGCCCTGAAAGACTGTGGAGGGTTCAGTTCTGCCCTTTGGAAGATTTGAGCTTTGCCCCATCAAGCTTCAAACTCTGACAAATATCTCAGAGGGAACACTCCCCTCTAAGCAGCTCTTAGTCTCATATGTATCAGAGTCTGCAGAAGATCTCACTATGTTTTTATGTGTAGATCTTTAGTCTATTTGGAATTTATTTTTCATAATGGTGTGAGATAGGGGAATATAATTGAATTATTCTCTGTATGTGATGGATTGTTGGCCCTGCTTCTTTCTTTATCTACAGCTCTGCCATTTAACTGCAGTTTCTGCAACTAAAAAGTTTGAGTGTATCCCCTGCCAACCCTTGACTTTGGGTTTGGCTATGGGACTTGTGGATGGTGGAGACTTAATGCAGGCAAGGCTTACCTCTTGTACCTTTTCCATCCATCACTGTAAAAGAAAATAAAATTTCAGGACCCTCTAAATTTATTATGCTAGTGGGGAAATTAAGCCCTGGAGACTGAGTCACATAGCATGTTTGCAGTTTGCTTTCTTAGATTATAGCTTAACTCACTTCTTCATTGTTTTTGTTCTGTAAATGACTAGCAGAGACCAGAGATCACACGTCCCCACTTCCAATCACTGATCTTTGTTATTGTCCTGTATATAACTCAGACCAGATGGCTCCCAAGACCCCACGACAGTTGCATCTTCAGTGTGGAAAATTAAACATACCTTTACTGAAAGAAAAAGACCATCTCAACTAATCAGATCGATTGTTGTAGCTATGCAGTAAGCCTTACATAGAAAGATGCTGAAATTCTGTTAAACGTCCCTAAGCTTTGTCTACACAAGTGATCTCAAATTTCTAGGCTTTGTAACATTGACTTCCATTTTTTGGAATCTGTGCTTCCTGGTCAGACTGGCCTCAGATTTTACACCTGAATAAACTCTCTTTAAACTACATTTCTTGATAATTTTAGGTTGACATTTTGGCAACCATGAAGGTGCCTGAATTGAACCTCCAGGTATCCTCCGCTTCACCGACAATCAAGGCCTGGGTACCAGCACAAAAGGCGTTTCATCCACCCAGCCTCACTGGATTTGGTAGGGGTCTCTTTTGAGACTGCTCTTGGGCTTCAAATCTCCCTAGTTTTAGTGTGAGATGCAAGACTTTATTCAAGTGACCCACTTTCACACCTGATGGAGCTGGAATCGAAACTCTGCTTTTAAGGCAGTTTTGTTTTTGTTCTCTAGAGATTCTGCTACCCGAGAATTTGTGATTTTCACTTTTCTCTGAGGTTAAGGGTTGTTTGTAGAACTACTCACCAGAGTTTATATAGCCTCTTCTCTTATTTGAGTTTTGGTCAGGGAAGGAAATAGTCTCTCTCTGAAGAGAGGAAGTGAATGTTTTATAGCTTAAGTAAAATTTGTAATTTTTATTAAAAACCTGGCTAAACTCTGAAGCTTGGTTCATTTGGCTTATCTAAAGTCCCTTTTTGGGTGATCAAAACCAATGAAAAGCTTTCTATGGGGAGGAAGATAATTCCCCAAAATAAGGGATACTGTTCCCCTGGGCAAAAGTCACCTTAGTCAACTAAGGTCTTTTAGGAGTGTTTGAGCTCATCACTTGTGATGTGAAACAGTCCCACAGGGAATCCTAAAAGAACATACAGGGAATCTTGCTTAACTCAGTGGGCACACATAAAGGGTTCATCTGCTAGTGCCTAAGCACTCAGAATTCCTGGGTTTCACCAAGACATGTAAAAGGGGAGAAGTGACTCGTGGGTGACACCTCAAAGAGTAATCTCCATTAAGCAGCACACCAGATCCAAAATGTCTTTCCCTTTCAGGCTTTGGTCACTTAAAAAAAAGAACCCAAACTATGAGCAATCATTTATTTAAGGCTGAGTTGTCCTTCTTGAGGAGACATCCACCTTTAGAGACTCCAGCTGGATTCATGTATAATACTTATGGAGCTACCTCCTGTCAATATCTAGAAAAATGGTTTTACTTAACCAGTAAAGACCCCCAAACTACAATGGCAAAAATGGGGTACCTTTGAAATACCTAAATTAATTTATTTACATGACAGTTAGAAAAAGCCAGCTCTAAAGTTAAACAAAATAATTGGGAGAGTTACTTCAGTGGTACTTAGAAGTGTCCAAAAGAGGCGCTGACAAAGTTCTTTCCCTACAGGAAAAAAAAACAAAAGGCTCTCTAAAACCATTTCTGAATTAAAGAAAACTGCTGAAGCTGCTTCTCCTCCTCCTGTTTTCCCATATCTTCATCCTCCCATATCTGAACTGCTTGCCCAGACTTCCCTTCTTTTCCTCCTCTTCCCACCCCTCCTGTTTTAGGTCCATTTTGTGAACAGCCAGTATCTTGTAGAAGAACCTGCCTTAGTTTATCCACTGTGGTTAAAAGTAGAACTTAAAGGCACAATTAATGAATTTCCTGGTCCCTACTAGGACCCTATTAGTTTTGTCAGATAATTTGAACTAAATATTCAAACTTATGACCCTGGTTTTTCTGATTTGTATCAGCTACTTCACATATTAGTATATCAGAAAATAAAGTTAAAGACTGGATAGCTAAGGCAAACTGGAAGAACCCCATAAAGGACTTTCATAAGTTTTCAGATCGAAAAGGTTACAAAGGCTATGCTCTAAGACATTACTTTAGGCTTCTAAAGAGTGGACGACTGGAATAAAATACAACAATGTCAAAATCCAGATGAGTCAGTAATGACATATTTTGAGAGACTTTAAAAAAATATTTAAACAATATTCAGCATTATCTGAAGAAAATTATACTAACCATCAAAATGATACTCTCCTCAATTCTGATTTCTTAAACAGGTTAGGTGAAGAATTGGCACAAATAGTAAAATATCGATGCCCTTGGCCTACTTCTTAAATTCATAATTTGGTTCATCTTGTTGATCAGTTATCTCCTGTATTTTAACTAAAGAAGACAGAAAGAGAGAAGCCAAACAAAAGAATAAGGCTGACCAGCAAGGTAGCTCACACCTACAATCCCAGCATTTTTGGAAGCCAAGGTGGGAGGATCATTTGAAACCAGGAGTTCAAGACCAGCCTGGGCAAAATTGGGAGACTCTAGTCTCTACAAAAAAATTAAAAAATTAGCCAGCCGTAGTGGCCTGCATCTGCACTCCTAGCTACTTGGGAGGTCTAGCTACTCGGGAGGCTGAGGCAGGAGGATCACTTGAACCCAGGAGCTAAAGGCTATACTGCTCCATGATTGTGCCTGTGAATAACCACTGTACTCAGCCTGAGCAACACAGCAAGACCCAATCTTTAATAGAAATAATGAGAAAAATAAATATCATTTAAGTCACTCAGGCATGAAATACATATTTATTAAGCACATATCAAAGTCTGTTATGCTTGCTGAAGATATTCACTGTATTTCCTAGCCCGGCATTGGGCTAGAGTGCAATGGCATTCTTCTTCAGCTTTCTTTCCTCCACCTCTTATCTACTTACTTACATTCATTCATTCATTTATTTGACAGAGTCCAGTCAGTGGCCTCATCATAGCTCACTGCAACCTCAAGCTCCTGGGGCTCAAGCGCTTCTCCTACCTCAGCTTCAGCCTCCTGAGCAGCTAGGACTACAGACACATGCCACCACTCCTGGCTAATTTTTCTATTATTTGCAGAGAAGGGATCTTGCTCTTGCTCAGGCTGGTCTTGAACCCCTGGCCTCAAGCGATCCTCCCAGAGTGCTAAGATTTTACAGGCGTAAGTCACTGCTCTACGGCCCTCCACCATTTTTAAATGAGTAAAAGTTTTACTTTTTGCAGGGAACAGGCCCGGCGCGGTGGCTCACTCCTACAATCGCTTTAGGTCAGTGTTAGGTTTGTTCCAGGTGGGAACCAAAAAGTATGTATAGGACAGAATGTGGTTAATGCAAAACTCAGGCTTGTAAAACAATGGCCGCAGGTGTCTGGAGTCCCCGGACTTTGTAAATCTAACAGACAGCTGCAGCCAGCATTCCTTCCACCGCCCTCCCTGAAGAGACGAAGTTTACCCCTCCCTAGCTCTCCTGATAAGGACGCCAGAGTTGAAAGATGGATGTGACTGGAGCAGGGGTCTCAGGAGTTGGTTGTTTGCAAAAGAATTAATTACAAACGACTGTCCTGGCCCACTTACTTACTCCACCCGAAAAAATCCTCTATAAAACCCAAGGTTCTCCCCTTTTCTCTTGTGGATGCTTTTCGCCTCCACGCATCTGCACCCAGCTACTCAAAATAAACATCATTTTGCTACACATGAGGCTATGTGTCTCTCTCTCTCTCTGTCTCTCTCTCGGCTCCGGACCTAACAGTCAGGAGTTCGAGACCAGCCTGAGCAAGAGGGAGATCCGTCTCTACTAAAAATAGAAAAATTAGCCCGGTAGAATTGTTTGAGCCCAGGAGATTGAGCTTGCTGTGAGTTAGGCTGACCCCACGGCACTCTAGCCCAGGCGACAGAGCGAGATGTAGCAAAAACAAATAAAACAAAACCGCAGAGAAAAGCTTCTCCAGGAACTTGGCCCCGGGATCCTACCTCTCCTCCAGCCGCCGGCCTCGCCTCCTACAGGTCCGGAAGTATTTCCCGACCTTGCACTGGCATCCACCGGAAGAACTCTCCGAAAGCCCCGAGCTCCCGCGCCTGCGCAGTTTTGATCCGTGAGACTTGGCGGAGCGGGCGGGGAGGGGCTTTGCAGTGAATTCTGGGAAGGTGTCTGGGCCCTAAGCTTTGTTTCCCGCCGGAGAGTTGCGGTGAATTACCTGAAGGTCTGGGGAGGCATCACGGTTCTGGGGTTCTGGGTTGCTGGCTCTCCGCGGAGACGCCTCTGCATCCTGCCTCGGTTTTTGGCTCACGCCGGGATCCTCCAAAGGCTCGTCCACGCCGCCAGCATGTCTGGGGTGCGCGCTGTGCGGATCAGCATCGAATCGGCCTGCGAGAAGCAGGTCCAGGAGGTAGGCCTGGATGGCACTGAGACTTACCTGCAGCCATTGTCCATGTCGCAGAATCTGGCGCGTTTGGCCCAGCGGATCGACTTCAGCCAGGGTTCGGGATCCGAGGAGGAGGAGGCGGCGGGGGCCGAGGGCGACGCGCAGGACTGGGCGGGCGCTGGGTCCAGCGCAGACCAGGACGACGAGGAAGGTAAGGCCCGTGTCTGCTTCTCGAGTCCGCCGATCTGGGGTCCCAGTGGCCGCCCGGGTAATGTCACTGTGTCTCTCCCTCGCTGGATGAGATACTGTGCGTGGGAGCACTTTGAAAGTATCAGCTGCGCGGAATAGTATTATGCCCATTGTCATTTTTTTTATTACAGCTGGACAAGTTAGGGCACTTCTTGAGTTAATACTCGTTGCCCTTCTGCGGGTCTTTTTGAGTGGGAGCGTTTGAGACACACTGGTGAAGTATTTCAATAAATGCTTTTTGTAAAGAGCGCATTTAATGTGACACGCTTAGTGATTGAGAGCCTGGTATTGGGTTTCTGCAACTTATTAGCTGTGTGACTTTGGGCGAGTTACTTTGCTTGCTTGGGTAGTGCGGATCATGATAGCAGCACCTGCTGAAAAGAGGTCTGTGTGGACTGGAGTATGAGGCGAAGGCTAAGAAGTAAGCAGGGGCCAGATCATGGAGAGCTTAGTAGGCCACGGGATAAGCATATGGTTTTTATGAAGACAACTGAGAGCTTTTGGAGGATGGATAGAAACAGATCATTTTGCTAAAGATTACTCTGGATGTTCTGTGGTAAGTGATTTATAGAGGAAGCAAAACTGCAAGGGAGGAGGCTAGTTAGAAGAGAATGGAAGAAACAATATGAGTGGGTTTTGGATTCTAATTGTTGTCAGGGATTTAAGAGGGAAAAAAGTCACAATTCTTGATTTATTTATGCGGCAGACTCATTATAAATGGGAATTTAAAGGTGGCATTTCAAGCCAGTGGTATTAGGACAATTAAGAGTCTATTTGGGCGGAAAACGGTAAATATGACTTCAAATCTCTCACAGAAATTATATCCACAAGGGTTAAGTGCTAAGTGAAGAAAATAAAACAATATTGAAGAAATAATAAGAGAATAATTGTATAACTTTGGGAGTAGGACTTTTAAGATAGGAAACACAGATGTTATAAAGGAAAAGATAGATGTATTAGTATAATTACGTAACATTTAAAAAAATAATAATGGGAAAAGATGCCGTAAACAAAGTAAAAAGATAAATGACAGACGGGAAAATATCAGCTACACTTACGACACACAATTGGTTGATATCCCTGATAATCAGAGTCCCTTTAAACTGAAAAGAAAAAGATGACTGATTAGAAAAATAGGCCAAAGATATAGAGTGAGCTCATAGAGGAGAGACTTCAGATGCCAATAAACATAGATTCAATCTCACTAACAGAGAGAGGCAAATTAAAACATCATTAAGAGACTATTTTCATGCATAAAACTGACAGAAATTTAAAAGATCGTTAATATTCAGTGTTGGAAATGTGAATTGATACTCTTAATGTTTATCTCCTTTGATCCACCAATATCACAGCTAAGAATTTAACCTACAGAAAATGTTGTACATCTAGACAGGTATGCATTCAAGGTGTTTACCACTACTAGCATTGTTGAAAGCAATCTACATGTCCATTACATAGGAATGGTTAAAAGTATCCATGTTCCAGAATACATACAGTGTTTAAAAAATGAGATAGATTTATAAGTGCTGTTGTGGAAGTGTCTTGAGGACATATTAGTGGGGATAAAAAAGCAAGTAATAGAAAAATGAGAGTATATATATGTAAGCACGCAGAAAAACTTTTGAAAAGGTAGGCTCCAGCTGTTAAAAGTGGTTACCTTTGGAGGGGAGAGAATGAAGGGTGGGAAAGAAGGAACACTTTCACTTTTTACTCTGTAATTCTTTATTTTTTGAACTCTCTATAGTGAGCATGTATTTAAGAAAAATGATTTTTAAAAAGATTTAAAGGAAGATATGCTAATAATGGCCAATATCAGTGCTGGCATTATAGGTCATTTTGTTTTTGTACTTCTCGGTATTTTGGAAATGCTCTACAATTACTTCTAAATTCAAGTTCTAAAAACAGGAAGAAAAAAGATTATTAAAAAGGATTGCATAAATGTAAAAAGATGTTTGAGGGCCTACGTATAATTTTGTAATGATTTAACCTATGGAAATTACATATCTTACATATCATATTTGTTTTGCCATTGTAGGAATGCTAATTTAAATGTTAACAAATATTCAAGAACGGATGGAGGGAATGGGGTAAAAGAGGAGCAATTTGAAACAAAATTCATTTTTTCTCCTTTTAGTACTTCTAAAACTCTAAACAAGCTTTGTATCTTCTATCCAATGTAACTTCTGTATTTCTTTTTTTCTTTATCTTTTAGGGTTGGTAAAATTTCAACCTTCCCTTTGGCCTTGGGACTCGGTGAGGAACAATTTGAGAAGTGCCCTGACAGAGATGTGTGTTCTCTATGATGTTCTTAGTATTGTTAGGGATAAAAAATTTATGACCCTTGATCCCGTCTCTCAGGATGCACTTCCTCCAAAACAGGTATTTGTGGGCTTTAATTGAATAATAATATTTAATTAAGTTCCAGGACGATGTTTTTTGGCTGTGTGCCTGTTGTTCCCTTTTCCTTTCTTGAAAAATTAAGTCCAGATGAAGATTTAAAGGCTAGGTGGTCTGAAAGCCATAAAACTGCATCTCCTTTATTATTTTATTATATACCTGTGACCGTTGGAAGAGTTAAGTTTCGTTAACAATGTAATACTTTAAGGGTTACTAGATCTTAAATTCTCATAGCCCGGATCCTTGATCTGTAATATTCTACACAAAAATGTGATGATAAAATGGCTTAGGAGTCAGGTAGACCTGGGTTCAGATCTTGCCTCTGCCCTCACTAGCCATCTGACCTTAAGCAAGTTATTTTCTCTAAGTCTCAGTTTCCTCCTCTAATTTCCCCTTCCTCTTTTTTTTTTAGAGACTGGTTAGAAAAATTAGGCCAAATTATGAAGGGTATTGAAAGTTGGGTAGAATTGTTGATATTTGATAAAGAATATATTCAAATTTTGAACATTTGCAGATGAATGAGAGACAGCAGAAGGAGGAATTGTTGAATGAAGAGTCTGAAATCAAGGAGGCTACTTAGATGGTCCTTAAGAAAAACCAGCATCATGACCATGACCAAGTTAGTCATGGAGAAGAAGTAATGATCATTAGAACCCATTTGTAAATAAAATAGAATTACATAGTAATAGTTTTAGAATCTAGAAACATTGTGCTAGAAGACTTAATAGAGTTAATTAAATCTGCTTCTTTCCTTTAACAGAGAGAAAACCAAGGCCAGAGAGATTTGTGATATGTTAGGTTGCAGTCAAGCCAGAGTTAGAGAAGCAGGACTAGAAAGCCAGCACCTCACTCCCAGCCCTCTGCTTTCCCCCCATTCTGTGCTTTTCCCAGAAAGGAGTCTCCAGGAATTTTCTTAACATCTCTAGGAACTTCTTTGAATTAGGTTCCCTAATAAGATGAAAAGATGATTGTGGTATTTTTGTGAAACTTTCTAATGTGATTTTGATTCTTGTATAGCCAGAAAACATTCTTTTATTAAACTTGGCTTTTTGAAAGTGTATCTGATTAAAAAAATACATAAATTGGTAGTGATTGTGTATATTTATATATGAATATATGATACATAGATTTTGATTTCTGAATAGTTTTCAAAAAAAGTCATCATTCAGTGAAGCACATTTAATACTAGTGCTGCATGATTTCAGTCTTAATTCCAAAAGCACTGTAATAGCTTATGGTGGCAATACAAGATAATTTTACAGTTATATTCAATGGAGTCATCCATTTATTCATCAAATCAAATATTATGTGCCAGGCATTGTTCTAGGATCTTTGGATATAGTGGTTTCTGCCATCACATTGGTTACATTCAAGCAGGGATTATAGACTTTAATCAGAAGTATAATGAGTGCCACAAAAGGGTGTACATACATGTGGGTGGGGGCAGCAATATATAAGGAGAGAACTGGCAGTATATAAGGGACCTTAACCTGGGCTGGGCAGAGTTGATGCAGTGATAAGTAGTAATGACTAGAGTCCATTGTGGTGTTTTTAGTTTAACATAAGTCTTTATGTGAGTTGACCAAAGAAAGAGGTTAAGGTTATTATTTTTTAAAAAGCATTATTATGTGTACTTTCCCCTCCTGCTCTTTGCTTTTCTTTAATTTCTATCCTCTTGAATAGATATTTTATTACTGAGAAAATGTATAATTTTAATGTCATTTAAAAACAATACAAAACTGCAGTTTTGAGTTGTTTTTGGTAGAATCCTCAGACGTTGCAGTTGATATCTAAAAAGAAGTCCCTTGCTGGAGCAGCACAAATCCTATTGAAGGGGGCCGAAAGACTGACTAAATCAGTTACCGAAAACCAAGAAAACAAGCTACAAAGAGACTTCAATTCTGAGCTTTTGCGATTAAGGCAACACTGGAAACTTAGAAAAGTTGGAGATAAAATTCTTGGAGATCTGAGCTACAGAAGTGCAGGTATAGATAATTGTTAAAAACTATGCTTTTTGTGTATAGGGTTGATTGTATTGTAACACATCCTTCTCTAATATATTGTTTCTTAGCTATGTTACATTTTGAAATTTTAATTTTCTGTACAAATAAACCAAAACCACTCTTATTGTAGCCTTATAATAAGTAGCCTAGCTTCAATTTCAAAACGTTTTAGGTACATTTAATAGAAAGTACAAAGATGGAGTTTATATGCTAACACCCTGAACTATAATTGACATTTGAGTTAGAAATTAGGTAGGACTAGATAGACTCTTCAATCAAAGCTTTACCTGTAACCCTTAAAAACTGGACATAAAAGGAGAAAAGAAGGATTTCTATTCTTCCTTATTCTTTTTTTCCCTTTAGTCTGCTAAGCTGTTTTCACATCCTGGGTGAAGAGAAAGGGTGGTGGAAACACTTTGCTTTCTGTTTTCCTAAACAACCAACATTAATTTAGGAAATTACTTTTTTGAAGTACACTAAAGTTTGATGATGCTGAATTCATATCTTTTGGTATAAATTCTTTGTTGTTGAGCAAAGGTTTTACAAGGTAATAATGGCAATGTTTTGTAAGCTGCTGAGGTAATCAGAGGGGCTGTATGGGGGAAGTTTATAAGGCACACACAGCTCAGTGGAGTAAAAGCTTTGAATGCCAAGGCATAGGGCAAGGAGTCCTGGCTGTGATAGTTGAGATAACGATAGTAGAGTGATATCTTGAATTCATTTGCCAGAGCAAATCATCATTATCCTAAAATCGAAGGAAGGTAAGTTGAGGTGGTTAAGTTAAATACTAGAGGACTAAGTGCTTCAGCATTGATGTGAATCAGGGAATTTTGAATTCTGAAGGTAAAATCCCATTACAAAGATGAATTCAGGATGATAAGGCCATTTTTACATTTTAACATGTGGTCTGTGGAAGCAGTACTTTCTAGTTTTAGGCATTCTAATAAGTTCTTTTCCACAAATGATTATGTGCAAGTACTTTATCTAATTTCTCTCTTTGGGACAGGCACTCATGATTATGAAAGGATTTGATTACATTGTTTTAATTGGAAGAAGATCTTGAACATCTTCCCTTGGTATAAAACAGCAGTTACATTTAACCACCCACTCCTCAGATAATTCAAACAGCCCAGAACCACTTTCCCAAACTTTTGACTGCATAAAAATCTAGGAACTGGTTGAAAAAAGGGTGTTGTATACATAATTATCCTTTGGTCTTTCTGTTGCTGGATTCAGAACACTTAAGTTGCAACCTTATTACAGAGGCTGAGCTCCAGAATTATTTTATCCCTAAGGTTTAAATTTGAGGAATTATTTGCTAAAACTACACCCATTTTTATTAAAATTCCATTGGAATAAAAAAATTTGAATGGCCTGTGGAGTTCATATTATAACGATATCATTAGACTAAGGATTTTTTTTTAAGGTAAATAACTTTTTTTCCCTATTTCCTTTCTTCCCTTTGCTCACCATTTCTCACCTCTTCCCCACTAAACACATATATCTTTAGTAGGAACTTAATTTATGATTCAGTGATTATGTGGATGTGCAGTATTATATACTTAATATATATTAAATTAGTATGTCAAGTGTTTCTTATTTTCCTGTTTTTAATACCCCATTAGGATCTCTCTTTCCCCATCATGGTACATTTGAAGTAATAAAGAATACAGATATTGATCTAGATAAAAAGATACCTGAAGATTATTGTCCCCTTGATGTCCAAATTCCTAGTGATTTGGAGGGGTCTGCGTATATCAAGGTATTCGTTAAAGTATTTTTCAAGTAATTTCTTATTATTAGCCCTGAAGCTAATTTGCTAACTTTTTCTTAAATGTTTTTGTTTTCATATAGGTTTCAATTCAAAAACAGGCCCCAGACATAGGTGATCTTGGTACAGTTAACCTCTTCAAACGACCTTTGCCCAAATCCAAACCAGGTATAGTTATGTTTCATCCTCTAACTTCTGGTGTTATCTGAGCTTACATTTATAAATAAACTAAAGATAAATGTAGGCAGAAAAAAATTGGTGTTTTAGAGTAAGAAACATTGGAAATATACTTTTTAAATTTGGTAATAAACCGTTAGTGAATAGCTGTGCAATTTTTTTTTTTTTTTTTTTTTTGAGATAGTGTCTTGCTCTTGCCAGGGTTAGGGTGCAGTGGTGTCATTATAGCTCACTGCAACCTCAAACTCCTGTGCTCAGGTGATCCTCCTGCCTCAGCCTCGTGAGTAGCTGGGACTACAGGCACATGCTACCACGCCTGGCTAATTTTTCTGTGATTTGTAGAGACAGGGTCTTGCTATATTACTCAGGCTGGTCTCAAACTCCTGGCCTCAAGTGATGCTCCCATTTTGGCCTCCCAGGGTGCTGGGATTACAGATGTGAGCCACCTCACCTGGCCCAAAATTTTTTTTTTTTAAGATTGGACTTATTTACTAGTTTTTTCTGTGTAAAAGTGAGATTTTTACATTTTGGAAAGAATATGGTGTAATATAGTGTTTTTTGAGCTTTTGTTGGATATTCAGATCACTATTGAAGCTAGTTAATGTATAATATGGTTAGATAATTGATATATACATGTATCCCTTGTCTTTCAGGTTCCCCACATTGGCAGACAAAATTAGAAGCGGCACAAAATGTTCTCTTGTGTAAAGAAATTTTTGCACAGCTTTCTCGGGAGGCTGTTCAGATTAAATCACAGATCCCTCACATTGTGGTGAAAAACCAGATTATCTCTCAGCCCTTTCCAAGTAAGAGCAGCCAGCCCTTTTGAGGCTTACAAACAGGACTTTGTGGTTTGGGGAACAGTACAAAGGGGGTAGTAGCTATTTAGGTGTGCTGAAAGGATGGTAGGAGCAAAGAGGTAGTGTGCACTCCATAGTGGTAGCCAGTAAAGCGTGTAACAGAAACTGCCCTGATAATTCTATTGTGTTCTAATTAGTGTGACTCTTGGATTTTTAAAACAGTATATATTAAAAATTTGTGCTAGCATTTCTACTATTAATATTTAGCAACAGTTACTTTGAAGTGAGATCTTTCAGAGATTCTGCCTTATTCTTTAAATGAGATGTCAATTTAAAAATATTTACGCAAAATATTTCTAAATTTGTAGAAATTGGGTTTTAATTATATTATTCAAAAGCTGTTAGACTTACCCTGGTGGCCAGTTTATAGTTAGCTGTACTGTTATTTTTTACATAAATTCTAAGGACTGTCTTCTTAGATCTTATCAAGGACATAGGCTTTAATAGTGAAAGATTCCATCCTGTTTCACATGGGAACAGGGAAGGGTGTGTGTCTTTTACTCTGTAAAACCAGATACCAACTCTGTTATTTTAAAGGCAGGAAGAAACAATGTATAGGTTTTGTTCACCAGTCTTTAGCCATATCTCACGGTCAACAACCATATTATAGGTTAACAGAATTTGAATTGTTAAAATACACGGTAGTTTATTATATTCATGAAGTCATTTTGGTATAAAATATTAATCACGAGGCCTGATCTTCAAGTTTAGAGTATATCTTTTGAGAACGGGTTGTGATTGTACTTTATGAAGACAGTTTGTACCTTTCCATATTTTAGGTTATTTGCTTCTGTCCTGCTTCTTTTTATAAATAGGCTTGCAGTTATCTATTTCTCTGTGCCATTCCTCAAATGATAAGAAATCACAAAAATCTGCTACTGAGAAGCAAAGTCCAGAAGACCACCTTTATGTCCTAGAACATAATTTGCATCTACTGATTAGAGAGGTAATGAAATAAATGCTTTTCTTTGTATTGTGGTGAGCATATTTGGGACAATGAATATGCACAAACATCCCCCCTCTGCCAAGTCTTGATTATTCACATAGCAACAACATTCACTATCTGATTTGAAAGATCCTTGCTGTGTGCTGGGGGAATACCAAGATACCCTGTTCTCAAGCATACCTTCTAGTGGTGGAAATATACAAGTTTTATAGTAGAAGTATGCTAAAGGGTACAGAGGGAAGGGTGATTCTGAGGATGTTGAGGGAGGGTATAAGGGAAAATGTGATAATGTCTTGCTGTAGTCTGTGAATTGAATAGTTACTTCACGGCATATTCTACTTATGGGTTGTTTACAACTGTGTTTCCAGAGTACTGGTTCACCGTTTAGGCTAATTTCAAAAGATTATCCTGGCCAGGCGAAGTGGCACATGCCTGTAATTCTAGCACTCTGGGAGGCCAAGGCGGGAAGATCTCTTGAGCTCAGGAGTTCGGGACCAGCCTGAGCAAGAGTGAGACCCCATCTGTACTAAAAATAGAAAAAAATTAGCCAAGTGTGGTGGTGCATGCCTGCCGTCCCAGCTAGTCAGGAGGCTGAGGCAGGAGGAAAACTTGAGCCCAGGAGTTTGAGGTTGCTGTGAGCTAGGCTGACACCACAGCACTCTAGCCCGGGCAACAGAGCAAGACTCTGTCTCAAAAAAAAAAAAAAAGAGAATCTTCATAGAAGTACATATTACAGCCTCCCCTACCCTACCCCAGAATCTGGTTCAGTTGATTGTGATGGTGCAAGAGTCAATTCTGGTTAAAAGCTCCTCAGGGGTTTTGATAGGCAGCCAGGTTTGGGAACCTCTAATCTAGGGTATAGTTGAATAACTATTTACTGATTGCATATGTTCTGTTGATGAGACTCAATGAAGAATATTGTTTTATATTTTAAAACTTTTAAAATAAAAATTACAGCTTGAGATCCTTTTGTAGTTTATAAGCATGATGATTGGGTTTTCACACTCGCGTGTGACGTGCCTCCTGCAAACCTTGTTACTTGTGCACATTACCCATCTAATGTGAAAAAAGAACACATTACAGCTTGAGAGGGACCCTTTTCTTTACAAACCTGCATTATGCATTATCTCTTTGCCAAGATTGTTTTCATATGTGGTTCAAATCCATTGCTTTCAGTGGTTCCAAGATGTGGACTGCATTTTGAGTAAATATTGTGTAGCATTTTGTGGGTATTGGTCATTTAAAATGGGTATTTTTGTTAGTTTCATAAACAGACCCTGAGTTCCATCATGATGCCTCATCCAGCAAGTGCACCTTTTGGCCACAAGAGAATGAGACTTTCGGGCCCTCAAGCTTTTGATAAAAATGAAATTAATTCATTACAGTCTAGTGAAGGGCTTCTGGAAAAAATAATCAAACAAGCAAAGCATATTTTTCTGAGAAGCAGGTAAGGATGAACAGAGCTACTGTTTTTTCTTTGACCTGTAGTTAATTTTCCTTTATTCATGTCTTTTTTGGATTCTTCAACTTTTTTTTCCTAGGAGAGGAAGGTGACCACAAAATTGTGGCCATAGACTGAGTCTTGTCAAGTATGGGGAAGTCTTAGATCCATGGCCAATCTAACAATATATTTCTAACATTGGTGCTAAAATTTTGCAAAGATAACTGACTAGGAATATGCCTGAGAACATCATATTTTCTTCAGTAACCCAACCTTGGGATACTTATTTCTGGATTGACCTAAATCTTTTTTGAAGCTGTCTGTATTTTTTGTTTGTTATACACTTTAGGGTTTGGAAGGCACTTTCCCATATGTTGACTTATGTGATCCTTGTTCTTTGGACCACATTTTTTGCTGATGAAAAGATTAAAGTTTAGAGAAGTTTATACAACTTGCTCAAAGTTACCCAGCTAAAAAGTAGTAAAACCAGGATTTATGACCAGGTCTGTGTAACTACAGAGCTCATTTTCTTTCTTTTATACACATTGTTTAGAACATGAATGTATCTTTTTCAATGCTAAAGAGTGTGCTTCTATTTTATTATTGGAGCTTGATGAAGAGGTCTGGTTTTTACTTCATTCATAATTGTGCCGTGATAATACATCAGAATTTAAAGTGGGCACATTGTCATACAATAAATGATATTTTATTTTTGATTTCTAGTTTTTTCTTGTTAATATAGTCACGGTTTTATTAGCACATTAGTTTGTAGCCTTAGAATAGAATTTAGGTCCTTTGCCTTTTAATGAAAGGAATTAGGAAGACATGTTAGAGAAGACAGCATGGTACAGTGAAAGGAATAGGGAATTTAGGGTCAAAGATATGTTTAAGCCAGGACTGAACCACTTGCTAAGTAACTTTGGGCAAGGCAATTAGTATCTGTGGCCCTCCATTTATTTCTCTGTCAATTGTGTGTATAGGAGTCTGATCTTACTAAATAATGTATACAGAAGTTCCTTACAAGCAAAATAATATATGGTGGGTTACTGTTACTTTCCATTTATACATTTCAATAATAAAAGCCGTTAACTTGAGTATATTGCTGATCTTGTGAATTTCTGATTGACCATAAAGTTAAGTAGTCACTGAAATAAATGAGGGGTTTAGAAATAGCTATCTTTAGAACCATTATAAATTTTGTAGTAGTAAGTATAGCCTTAGAAGCAGCAAAGCTTTAGAAAATTTTGCTTTCTCCCCCTAGTTATTGTAATGTTCTGGTATACAAAAAGTTTAATGAAGAAAAAAGGACCCACCTGTATAATACTATACATAGTGAGATCCGCTATTATTATTAACATGCTAATGTATTTTTATGTATATGTGTCCGAGTTGGTGTCTTTATCTTTTTAAGCAAATCTGAGATTATAAAACTTTATGTCCTACTGAGTTTGTACCTTAGAAGGGACACCACAAAAAAATGAAAACAAAATTTTATATACTGCCTTCACTTCATATTATATTGTAATTGTTTTCATCTTTTATTAAATACTATTCAAAGATATTCATAGCTGTGTAATATCCTACTACATGAATACTTAATGAATTCTTTTCCCAATTCTCACTTGCTAGATATTTGTATTTCTAATTTGTTGATACATGTAATGCTGAGCAGAACATTCTCATATCTATCTGTTGTAGGAATTAGGAAGCACTGTCAGGGAAACAAGTCATGGAAAAAGAAGAGACAGTTGCTGGGCACTATGTATTCCCACACCTGTAAACCCAACATTTTGGGAAGCCGAGGCGGGAGGGTCATTTGTGCCCAGCCTGGGCAACATAACAAGACCCCAGCCTCTACAAAAAATGAGAAAAATTAGCCAGGTACAGTGGCACATGCCTATAGTCCTTGCTACTCAAGAGGCTGAGACTGGAGGATCACTTGAGTTCAAGGCTGCAGTGACACTCTGAGACCTTGTCTCTTAAAAATAAAAATTAGAAAAAAAAAGGAAAGGAAAAAGTTAAGAACAGATTGTAAGAAACCAGTACTGGAGCAGCAGTGTAAAAGAACCAATCCCAAGTCTGTTTGTTTAGAAGCCCCTTGTCCCCACTGTCTTTTCTCATTTCTTCCCATTTTCTCCAGACTTTTCCTTTCAGGTAAAGTTGTACAATCAGACAGTTAGATACTGAGGGCCTACGGTGGCTTGGCTAATTTGCATGATTTATGCTTTGGTTCTAAGTTGTGGCTATTGATTAGTGTGTCTAAGATATAAAGGAGAGATTACTGCCTTTGGAGTTAGATTCCCAGGTTTTGGGCTCTGGAGTTAAAGACTGCCAGGTTTTGTACTCCAGCTTATAGCTGTGTGACCTTGGCCAAGTTACTTAACATTACTAAACTTTTTTTTCTCTTCTGAAAAATGGAGATAATAATAGTGCCTACCTAACTAACACACAGGGTTGTTGTTAGTAAGATTTAATAATTCAGGAAAGCACTTATTACAGTACTTGGTACATAATGAGCACTTAATGATTCTTATTTCTCATTTGTATTTATCATATTTTTCTTTCTTGGAGTGTAAGGTTTTGATTGGGCAAAAAGTCTCTAGCTTCTCTTGAATATGATTATAATGCCATTTACAGTAATGTGTCTAGGTGTGGGTGTGTCCCAAGTTTTTTGTTACCAGGGATCAAGTGTTGACATTTATGAATGATTTATATTAGGTTAGTACCCTAGAAATATCTTTCTCTCTTGTGTCCTTATCAGCTTTCCTGAGTGGGGAAAAAAACAGTGGAGTTAAAAGGGAATAAACCCATCATGAATTGTGATAAATCAGGAGTATGTGATGAGAGTACGTTGTAATGTGAAACTGAGAACCAGCACATCAGCGCAACGTGAAAGAGGTTCTCAGAAGCACTTCTACCTTTCTTTAAATCTTTGCTTTTCAAATAGTGGTATTTTATTAATAAAAATATAAAAGTAGTTATCCAGTTTTTAAATTTTCATCAAATTGATGAGTGATTTAGAATCTTATCATTTTATATGGTGACTTTTTAAAAATTTTAACTTCTTTTCTTTAAAAGAACTGCTGCAACCATTGACAGCTTAGCAAGTCGAATTGAGGATCCTCAGATACAAGCTCATTGGTCTAATATCAATGATGTTTATGAATCTAGTGTGAAAGTTTTAATCACATCACAAGGCTATGAACAAATATG
The DNA here is from genome assembly GCA_028533085.1 of Varecia variegata. Taxonomy (NCBI): domain Eukaryota; kingdom Metazoa; phylum Chordata; class Mammalia; order Primates; family Lemuridae; genus Varecia; species Varecia variegata. The sequence goes on along the minus strand of CM052438.1, from coordinate 123,152,034 downwards.
CAAGTAAGTGTCAAAAATAAAAGTTATGCACTTAATATGTTGCTTTTTGTGCATTGATGTTGACTGAGTGATTATATTAAGCTTTGGTTTTTATTTGCTAGGATGGCATAACATTCCTGTAAATTATATCAACTGTAGAGTGTTTATAAGAATGTCTAAAATAGTTTCTAGTAGGTAAATGTTGCTTATTTGAGCTAAGGTAAAAAATGAACCCCAGCATTGAGCAGAAAGCTTCCTCACCTCCTCAGACTCCAGGTCTGCTTCATTTTTGCCTAGTGACTGTGGCAAGTTCAGTACATTTGAAGTGAGTAGGGCAATTTATACTAGAGCCTATACTCTCTGTAAAACAGCCTAAGTTTTTAGCTCTTCCCTGACCTAGTGTTGATTCTGGGTCTAATCCAGTTCATGATTATGCCCTTAAAACTGACTTAATAGCTGTGTGTCTGTGAAGGGTGCAAAACGATTTTTGTCCCCGAATTCATAGACATGCAGTAACTTGATTTACATTCACAAACCACAAGTTAATACAGTTGGCTAGTAGCCATTAAAGGGCATTTTGGGCCACCATTTGGGCCTCTTTGAAATTTACCAACTGACAAGATACAGCTGAGTCTCCTTCCTCAAGTCAGAGAGAGCTACTAGCAAACATTTGTCAGGGTCTGTGAGTACTTTTTATTTTGTAAGTGTTAGTTGCCTTATTTCAGACAGACCTAACTAGCCACAGTGAGCAAAACAGAGGGTGAAACACAAAATCACCACCCTTAGGAGTAGGGGCAGAAAATACATTTATAATGCTGTTTTCCAATATGAAGGTTTTAATTCATTTTTTTAAAATGAAAAATACTAGATAAGTTTGTAGAATATAAAAGAGTACATCATGAGAAGGAAATTAGTCTTGAAACTTCCAGGGAATGAAGCTGGATCATAGCGTTTTCTTCCACTATACCTAAAGAAAATAACTGGGTTGATTGGGGTGGGGATGGGGGAGGAGTAGGTGTTGAAGAGAGATGAAATAGGTTTGGCCTGAGTTTTTAACTTTTAAGTCTGGGTGATGCGATTATAGGCTTTCATCATACTATGGTCTACTTCCGTTTGTGTTTAAAATTTTCCGTAATAAAAAGAGAGAGCACAATGGAAAGGAAAAGAAAAAATTACCAGCATTGAATTGTTTACATCTAGAACTAAGACCAAAGCAACTGGGATTATGGTTACCAGACCCAGTGTTCTAAACTTAAATAAAGAAAAGGTTAGTGATGATATAGCCTTGAAAGAATCAGAAGGAGAAGGAAGTAGAAGGGAGTAGTAGGATGCCATTTTCCTCATCTTTTATAGCTGGGGTCAACTTATGCTATTTAAAGGTAAAAATAATTCTCAGAGGTCCTTAGGAGCAATCATTCAAAACAGTTTCTTACACATCTTTCTAGGAAAGTCCATGCATTTAGAAACATATGTTCTACCTTTACCCTACCTCTTTTACACAATTTTGTGTGCTTTTTTTAAACATTGATATATAATTCACATAACAAAATTCACCATTTTAAAGTATACACAATTCATTGGTTTTCAGTGTATTCCCTGTGTTGTGTAACCATCATCACTACCTAATTCCAGAACATTTCCATTACGTCAAAAAGAAACTCTATATGTATTAGCAGTCATTTGTAATTTGCTTGCTTTTTTTTACTCAGTATTTTTTATAATAGTTCAACTTATGCAGGTAAGTTTAATGATCAGAACAAAATGGGATCAGTTAGGAAAAATTGTATACAGGAAATGTTTTACAGAGTAGATTCTTTTTATGTTTGCTATTTTAACAGGGTTTAAAATATGTGATTATTCTGCAATCTGCTGAGTTGAAATTAATCAGGTGGTCATAAGGTCCAGAAATCCAGACAAATACACATAAATAATTTATTGCTCAGTCTATTATATTGGTGAATACGCCTTTCTTGTCAACACATAGATCTACCTCATTCTTTTGTTACAGCCTTATTGTGTTCCATTTTATGTACCAAGACTTTTAACCAATCTTCTGTTGATGAACATTTTTGTTGGGTGGCAGCAAAATAATTTGTACATATGTAGGTATATCTATTTATAGGATAAAGTCCTACAAATATAATTGCTGGGTCAAAAAATAAGGACATTTAAATTTTTAATATTACCAAGTTTTTCTTCAAAGTGATTGCCACAAGCATGCTTCCACCAGTAGTGAATGATAAGAATTCCTGTTCCTTCACACCTTTGTTTTTTAAAAAAAGAATTTAAAAATGTTGGTTAGATTTGTAGTGTGAATAGCCACTGCACTCGAGCCTGGGCAACATAGCAAGACCCTGTCTCTATTTTTTTTTTTTTAAATTACAATTTTATGTAGACAATTGGCAAAACACTTTATTCCCAGATATTTACTATAAAACAGAGTTATAAGAGATATCATCATATATGGGAAGAAGAAAGACAATGCTATTTTTTCTGCATTTGTTCATCTAGATTATTTGACTTGGGAGATTTTGAGTTTCTTGAACATGTTATATGCTAAAATTGTACAAGTTGTCTTGGAAGAGCACGGTCATCTGTGTATTATTTATTGGCTATTTTATGAGTTTATTTGACCTAAGCCAAGAGTGGACATATTCTATATTATATATTAATAGAGTATACATATTCTGACTTGTTTGCTGATTATTTCATGAGGAAAAGGTAAAGAGTTAAAAGTTTTTCCTTTTCTCTATGAGAATTTCAGCTTTGGCTAACTCTGGCTCTGTCCCTTAGAAACCTGATAAGGAAAGATGTCATGTATATTACTTGGCAACATTGCTTATCTCAAATTGGTAAATTGCATCTGGACTGGGAGCAATATTAAATAACTTATGGGAAAGCCTTTGGAATTCCATGGATGGAGTAACTTTTAAAACTGGGCATGTGTTGTGGGGACCCTGAAAACCATGCCTATGGAATTATTACAAGAGCTTATGGCTCCTGTGGGGAATGAGGTTTCTAAGTTAGAGCAGGTCCCACATATACCCAGTGTGGATCTCATCTTGTTGCAACAAAGGTATACTGCTGCTGTATAGACAGCAACATGGCCCCTGCTGGCAAGCTGAGGTTCTTCTGTATTCTTCTGAGTAGATTGGTGCACAGTGTGGTCTGTGGTGAGTTTGATTGTTTAATTGAACCTAAGAAGACCCCTCTTCTTCCCCATAGATGTTGGCATAAGTTATTAAAACTGTTGTTTTCTTTTTCTTTGATGTAAAGGTTTTATGTTGCATTGTATAAGACAATTTTGAACATTTCTGATTTTTAGTATATGTGTCTATAAAGGTCCATTCAGTTGCAATTAAATATTGGAGTTGAGCAGATCCGAGTTGTACACAGAGATGGAAGAGTAATTACACTGTCTCATCAGGAACAGGAGCTACAAGATTTTCTTCTATCTCAGGTAATAGCTATGGACTAAAAGTCTAAAGCCTCTTCCTCTCATAACTGCTAAAGAACAAACTGGTTAAAAAATGATTAAAATGTAGTAAATTATGCAAGAAGAAAACCATGTTCTTCTGCCATTTAATTTCTAATGCCCATTTTGCAACCTTAGTTAACTGAAAGTGTTGATAAACTATCTTAGATTTGTTTTCACTTAGTTTGTGTTTGAGATGAAGAACCAGTTCTGAGACTAGCAAGTTTTTTGTTTATGTTTGCCAAGGTTTACAACATCTCCAGAACCACGAGAGTGGAGGAGTATTAACCCAAGAAAGCTAGAGAAAGGGAGCGCAGATATAAAACTATAATGACCATTATCCAAAACAAGTGAAATATTTTAATCTTAAGCCCTAACAAAGAATTCCTCATATTAAGGGGCAGTATAGAATGTAATGGGTTCTAGTTCCAGCTTTACCACAAACTTGCTTTGTGACACTGGACAAATTTCTGGACCTTTCTTTTCTTACCTAACAATATTTTTCCTACCTTCTTCATGAAGTTATGATGATCCAGTGAAGTGCTGAATTATGGGAGGAAGTGCTATGAAATGCTAATGTAAAATACTATTTTTCACATAAAATTTAAAAAAAATACACTTTCCATCCCAGAAGCAATGATCTTATATACTGGTTTGCTTCTTTGGTGCCAAGTAAATAAAATGCATTTGTGAGGTACAGCAGCTCTTGGCTGATTACATCCAAAATGGTTTTATCACCGTAAGCACACACACAAAAATATATTAGAATGCTGTTGACTCACACCTGTAATCCTAGCACTCTGGGAGGCCGAGGCGGGTGGATCGCTCGAGGTCAGGAGTTCGAGACCAGCCTGAGCAAGAGCGAGACCCCGTCTCTACTAAAAATATAGAAAGAAATTATCTGGCCAACTAAAATATATATATATACAAAAAATTAGCCAGGCATGGTGGCGCATGCCTGTAGTCCCAGCTACTCGGGAGGCTGAGGCAGGAGGATCGCTTAAGCCCAGGAGTTTGAGGTTACTGTGAGCTGGGCTGACGCCACGGCACTCTAGCCCGGGCAACAGAGTGAGACTCTGTCTCAAAAAAAAAAAAAAAAAAAAGAATGCTGTTGAGTAGCTCCAGAATCGATGGGAAGTCTAGAGAACAAGGTTTGCACCTAGGGAGAGATCATCAAAGGAAGCTAGATGATGAGAACCACAGCCAGGGGAATGGCACTGTTGTTACCCTGGCACCAAGGCCTTCACCACTGGTGGCAGAATGCATTCTAAATTGTCCCTGTGTACCAGACAGGGTCTTAACAAGCAGCAGGTGGTACACTCAGGAGGATAATTGCAGGAGGGCCTGTTTACTAAAGATCTATATACAAAGTTATGAGTATAGGAGAGCCGCCAGGTGTAACCTGCTGCTGGTAGCAACCAGGCCACAGGAGCTTAGTAGTCACCAATCCTCAGCCAAGGTTAAGGGGAGCGACAGGTTATAGGAACCCTAAAGGGGAAAGTCATGTGGAACTGGCTACCTTGAGAAGACCAGTGGCCTTTCGTCAGGAGACAGAAGCCAGCATAGACATCCTCACAGGGAGGCTGCCAGGAGAGCAAATAACCCTGACCTCACTCCCTTGCCATCCTACTGGCTCCCATTGACAACTTGTCTTACCTGAACCCAACCTGAAGCCAGAAGATACAGAAGGTGATAATGTAACCATGTAGGCCAGCTCCCAGAGAAGAGAGTAGGTGGAAAGTGGACTTGAGGGGCAAATGGAAGATGTTCGGCATGCCTGCTTCTTGTAGCGTTGCTCACATTCAGTGATCCAGGCGGAGTCTCCAGTTGGCCAAGTTAAGATCACGTGTCTGTGCTCAAGCTGCCAGTGGGCAGGGGAAGCGAGTGTCAGGCAACTTTAGCTTCTGCAGTGGAAGATGGGGTCCTGCTCCCACCCCCTAATAGTCGCATAGAGGAGGATTTCTCAGACATAAGGCAGGACTGCTGTGCTAGTCGGTGAAAACCCCAACAAAGTTACTTTATGATCATGATGTCAAGTCACTGCAAATGTCTGTGCTGATTGTCAGTCAAGTTTCCTTTTTCATTCGCAGATGTCACAGCATCAGGTGCATGCAGTTCAACAGTTAGCCAAGGTTATGGGCTGGCAGGTACTGAGCTTCAGTAATCACGTGGGACTCGGGCCCATAGAGAGCATCGGCAATGCCTCCGCCATCATAGTGGCCTCCCCAAGTGGTGACTATGCTATTTCAGGTACTTCCTGTTGCTTTGAATGAGAAGGGACCATTGGGACTTTGGCTTTAACATTTAGCTTTAATAATTAAATATAGGTAAGAGTAATTTATCTCTGTAACAAATGAGTTAATGTTGTATTTATACTGAGCATTTATCTGATCATAGCCATTATTCAGAGCAAGAGATTATTCCTTCTTTTTCCAGTAGTTATAAAAAACATTTAGCTTAGCAGCACATTTTCCTAGTCTGAAAAGTGTCATCAGCATTATTATTCCTGCAGTCCCAAACTGGATAAAAGCTTTTTGTAAATGTACTGCTACAAACATGAGAAGAGTAAGATCTGGTCCTAAAATGGTAAAGGGATAGAACGGAGAAGAGAGAGAGAGAGATTTTATGAAGCACCTACTGTGAGCAGGCACTTTAATAGGTACTGGCACATAGATTATCTAGCTAAAACTAATATTTGGAGTGCTTACGGATTAAATGTGATCCTTTTTTCTAATCTCTGCTATAAATACTTCAAAAATACAGTCATGTGTCATTTAACAACAAAGATACGTCCTGAGAAATGTGTCGTTGAGTGATTTCAGTGTTGTACGAATAACACAGAGTGTACTTACACAAACCTAGATGGTAATAGCCTACTACACACGTAGGCTATATGGGACAGCCTGTTCTACCTAGGCTACAAACCTGTATAACATGTTATTGTACTGACTACTGTAGGCAGTTATAACACAATGGTAAGTATATCTAAACATACCTAAACATAGAAAAGATACAGTAAAAATATAGTATTATAATCTTATGGGACCACCATTGTATATGCAGTCCCTTGTTGACTGAAAAGTCATTATGTAGCACATGACTATATTTGAAAGAGTGAGTAGTTAGAAATATTTCCCCACAGGATCACAGCTTGTGAATCTGCAAGCTTGGTCATTGCTGGGTCTTTATTGCTAGGAATTTCTCAAAATACCTTTTTCTTTTTTCCTGAATAATAGTTAAAACTTCATTGAAAGCTGAAGTGTTTTTTTTTTTTTTTTTTTTTTTTTTAAGGTGGGGTCCTACTGTATTGCCCAGGCTGGACTCAAATTTCTGGGCTCAAATGATCCTTCTACCTCAGCCCTCTGAGTAGCTGAGTAGCTGAGGCACAGCTGCCATTGTACCCAGAGAAAACCACCTTTCCTTCATCCCTCCCAGTCCTGATGCTGAGTGTTTGAATTGTGTTACATATTAGGCATATATTAACCAATGTGTTGAATGATTTCATTATCAAGTGAATGTATTAAAAAAAATGGTGATTTCCTGAAAATATATAGGACATTTGACTTTCCTAAGCCAAAATTCATCTTGCTTAATTTTTACAGCATAAACAGTAATCATGGGCCGGGTGCGGTGGCTCACGCCTGTAATCCTAGCACTCTGGGAGGCCGAGGCGGTTGGATCGCTCGAGGTCAGGAGTTTGAGACCAGCCTGAGCAAGAGCGAGACCCTGTCTCTACTAAAAATAGAAAGAAATTATCTGGCCAACCAAAAATATATATAGAAAAAATTAGCCTGGCATGGTGGCACATGCCTGTAGTCCCAGCTACTCGGGAGGCTGAGGCAGTAGGATCACTTGAGCCCAGGAGTTTGAGGTTGCTGTGAGCTAGGCTGACGCCACGGCACTCACTCTAGCCCGGGCAACAGAGTGAGACTCTGTCTCAAAAAAAAAAAACAGTAATCATGAATATTTATGCCAGACTGGTATATATAAATTAATACTTTTTTTAAAGATATAATGAAGCTGTAAAGCATTTTTTACAAGAATATTTAAGTTGGCAGACAAAGTTTTTGTACTCATGGTAGAATGACATTGTGGGATTTATCCTTGTTATTTTCTAGTTTGGAGAATGAGTGTATTGATATTTTGGTTTTTCTCCGCAGTTCGTAATGGACCAGAAAGTGGCAGTAAGATTATGGTTCAGTTTCCCCGTAACCAGTGTAAAGATCTTCCAAAAAGTGATGTTTTACAAGATAACAAATGGAGTCATCTTCGTGGACCATTCAAAGAAGTGCAGTGGAATAAAATGGAGGGTCGAAACTTTGTTTATAAAATGGAGCTGCTTATGTCTGCACTTAGCCCTTGCCTACTATGATTTTTTCCAGAACGGTTTCCAGATTTTTTCCAGAAACTTTGACTTGAAATGTTTGCAGGTCAACTATAAGCACAAGGAAGCGATAACTTCCAAAGGTGTATTCTTTTTAAAAAATGATAATTTGCAGATGTTTACTTGGCATTTGAAACCTTTCACTTTATAAGTGACAAGTGCTTTGAAATGCAGAAGTTTATGTACAGTTTCAGGGTATACAGTATGGGGAGATGTAAAATAATACATTTTTTTATTCAGTTAAATGTTACTAATTTAAGCGTTTGAATTTGCTTTTTAAAATATTCTTTCTTCGATATTGACTTCAAATGAAGTGTGCTCCTGTTTTAATAAATGAAGTACTATTTCCTGCAGTTGTCTTCTTTATGCCTGGCTCTAACCTAAATAGATAGTTTAAGAACTTCCTCAGAAAGGACAGCTGAAGGCATAGAAGGGAGATCGTGTCTTTAGGGCTTCCTCCCATCCTTTTTGTCTGTTCTCCCACTTGAGAGACCTTGCTCCACTGGAGACACTTACTGCTTGCGCATACCCAGCCTTCCTCCGGGATTCTCCAGCCTCTACCCAGTGGCCCTGGAGTGCTTCCTCCAATTAAAGTCTTTTCCATTCGCTCTCTCTGCATTTTCAAAGAGAAAAAAACTAATGGATTAATGGATTACTGTTTCCAAGAAACATGTTTCTCTTTTTGGAAATAGCACCCCAGTCCCAAAGTGTGCCTGAGGAATTCCCATTAGTAAGAGATAGATTTAGGCTTATGAGCCTTTTAGTACCACAGAAAACAATGTCATATAGGTAGGGGCTCCTCATTAGTAAGCCTTTCAATTTTTAAAACAAATATTCTGCATTAAATAATTTATAAAGTGACTATGTGCAGTAATAAAAGAAAGCCTTTTTATGTTTCCACCTTTTTTTTCTTTGAAAGGAAAATGGAGCTTTTAAGCCATAACAACTTTGTGTTTTTGTTTTTTTTTTTCCTTTCTGATCAAGGTACTGCATCTTTCTATTCATGAAAATAAAAAGAATTGGTATAAACCTGCAGTCATTTAAAAATTTTTAGTGCTTTAAAAATTATGGTGGCTTACAAAATTTGCCTTGGCTAATAGGCTAATCTGTACAATTACATTCACATAAGGCGTCTTTTATGTAATTTCAAAGCCTCAGACTAGTAGAGTGAGTCTTAAACTCACTCAAGGATAGTTTTTGTTTTTTTGTTTCTATTCATTGCAGTTGATACTTTGGTAAACTGATAAAAATGAACTCCTAGAATAATGAAATTTTAAAAAGATACAAAATAACCTTTTATTTGATTATAATAGACATAAAATTGCTGTCAAATAAAGGTCTCTGAATGTTTTGTTTTTGTTTCCATGCTTACCTTGTCATGAACCAGTGCCAGTTCATGGGCCAGGACCATACTTGGAGTAGAATGGATGGGAACACAGGCATAGATACTACCGCCTGTTCTTTTGAACCCCGTCTGAGTAGGATAACTGAAGACTCACGATCTTCATGTCTTCCTTTCCCCATTCAGTTAAGTCACTGTTCAGTGGATAGCCATTACCAACTTAAAGACTAGTAGAAACTAAAGTAAACCTGGTCTAGGGTTTGTTGCTGTCCCAGCAACTGTTGTGCCTATGTTTATTTACATTTTGTAGTTTAATGTTTCAATCTGAATTACCCTGAGTAGGAAGGATGTGCTGTGGAACTCGGGAGGCAGGTCAGTGAAAACTGATTAGTCCCTCAACAAGTATTAAGAAGTTGGCAAAAGAGCTGTGTTTAAATGTTGGCTCTATTAGTTTGCTGTATGAACTTGGCAAGGTTACCCTCTGAACCTGTTTCCTTATATATAAAGGAGGATAAGGATGCCTCCTCTACTAACCTCAAATGTGGTTCAAAGGTTTCAAAAAGGTTTGTGACAGATGTTAAATTCTGAAGTCCTATATGCATGAATATAAAGCATTAAGCAAGTATGATTCCAAGTCAAGCCAATTAGAAGTTAGAAAAAATGGTTAACGAGCCATTGTTAAAAGTGCTTAACGCCTGCTTGCTTTATCATTAGGAGAAAGCATTTCAGAATATCTTATATTCATATTTACAGATGTTTTGTATATGGTAAGGACAGTGATTGCTTTTGTGGGTATAAAGATTTGGGGTTGTTTCCAGTTAATTTTTAAAGCCGTGCTCTCCGACTTTGTCTTTAATTTGTTCTTTACTTCCTTACTGCTGTTTTTGGGAGATGCATATTTGAGGCTAAAGTAAGGTCTCTTTGGATCTCACTTCAGGATGATAATTATTTCCTAAGCCTTATTGACATAAGGCAGTTCACAACTGAGAAACCGTATCTCTTTGACATAGCACCACTATACAAGTACTGTTCAGAAGTCAGTGACCATAGCTTTGACTTTGCTTTAACATTTACTGTTTCCTAATTGCAAGTTTCGTGTCTAGAAATTTATCCTGTAGAAATACTTCACAAATCACACATTAACAAAAGATTATGGTGTAAGGATTATCAAGGAGGTCTGTAAAAGTCGAAAAAAAATTTTTTTTTTTTTTTTTTTTTTTGAGACAGAGTCTTGCTTTGTCACCTTAGCTGGAGTACAGTGGCATCATTGTAGCTCACTGCAACCTCCAACTCCTGGGCTCAAAAGATCCTCCTGTGCCTAGTAGCTGGGACTACAGGCAAGCGCCACCACGCCTAGCTAATTTTTCTATTTTTTGTAGAGACAGGGTCTTGCTCTGGCTCAGACTGACCTTGAACCCCTAAGCTCAAGTGATCCTCCTGCCTCAGCCTCCCAGAGTGCTAGCATTATAGGCATGAGCCACCACACCCTGCCAAAAGTGAAAAATTTAGACCAATCTAAATGTCTTTCTGTAAATTGATGGCTAAATAGATTATACTGGAGGAGCCCCAGGTGCAGGTGCTCGTTTTTACTCCTCTCCAAGTAAAGGCTTTAGTGGCCTAGGAGATTTTCTACTCCCGATATTCTGGCTCTCCTTGCTTAGGAACCGGGAAAACTTCCATGTTACACTGCCTTCATTTTCCTATTTACTGATCATGAATGAGCTTCTTTCTGTATAGAAACATTTGTTGTAGTAGAATAGACTATATTTGACTTGAAACTTGACAGATGAGACAGAAGTTTGAGATACAAAGGTAAAATACAATCTGAAAAACTTCCTGATAATTTGGTGAGTAGGCCAAGGAGAGGCCAGTGGCAGAATGACCTCTCTCACCCAAGTCTAATTCACGGCTTCTCTTTTAACTTTCTTTATAACTGCTCCCCATCTGAGCCCCTTGCTACCCAAAGAGGCAATAAATGGAGTGCTCTGATCTGTGTTCAGTATTTGAAAAAGCCTAATGGAAGTCATTCATTTACCCTCTAAAAGTCATTAGATTTCTTTGCTACAACACTATCAAATCCGAGTGATAACCCCTGATTATCTCATGTTGATCAGGAATTCTAATAGGCACTTACGAACTGTTGATGAATGAAAACATGAAACTGAATTATTTAATGAGTTCACTTTGTTTAGTAGGAAAAAATCCTTTCAAAACATGAAGTACCTGAGGGAAAAATATTTTTAGCAGGAACTGCCTGAACAATCACTGGTCTGTTACATCAAAGGAATTTAACCTACCTGTGTGTGCACTTTATAAGACCAAATCTAAAGCTAAAATTTTAGATTTATTTTACATTAGCAATATCCTCTCTCCCACCCCCAATACTCAGTCTTCGATAAACTGTAGATAAAATCCACCAATATTATAAAACATTGACTCTGAATTCCCTGAATAAGTAAGAGATGCACAGGCGATAGAGTTGAATGTATAGTTAACAAGAGGAAGTCATCCTGGTTGAAGGAACTAATGTGATGTAATAGAAAGTTTGCCCAAGATTTTTATTTTTGTATATGTCATTTGAAACAAAAAGTAGTTTTTTTCAGTGAACAAACAATTATAATGTGTGCATGCTATGGATTGCATTGTGCAGGCAAGAAGAATAAAGTTTAGGAAATAATGCCCAAGACACATTAAGGAAAAAGCAGGCAACTTATAGGTTAATATGTATAATAGAATCCCATTTGACTAAAAAGAAAATAGGTTAAATAGGTATATTGTCGTATATATATTGACAGATATGTTTATATATGCATAAGCAAGTCTAGAAGGATACACACCAATTTAACTATTATTCCTTCTGGAAAGTAGGGTTGAAGAAGGAGAGAGAACTTTTACTTTATGTATAGACTTAAGTACCATTTGAACTTTAAAGGATTTATCACCTTTGTAATTAAACCAAACCCAAAACACCCACTTAATGTTTAAAAAGCAGTGGAAGTAATGACCTCAGCTACCATGTTCTTCTCAAGGATTGGAAAAGCTGATAGAACAGGTGGATTCGGGTGTGCAGAGTGGCGCAAGTGCTGGCAACTCACGTCATTTGTTAGTAGGACTTGAGTCGTGCACAGGTGTGCTAACAGTGACCACAGAGATGTGCTCTGCTTTCGGTGAACTATGGTGTCTGATGCCTCTCTGGAAACTGGGCAGAGAACCCAGGCTGGATGTGTAAAAGTTGATGCCGGCAAGAGGGTGTTCATTTTCCCCATTATCCCCTCTGGTATTGATTGCCAAGGAGACTGCATCAGAGTCACATCCCTGTGATTGCACCCTATCATATTTGGCTCCTTGGTCCTGGTTTCAACTCCATTCTATTCACTGTTACAGCCTCCCCCGCCCCTCCCCATGGTGTCCTCCCTCAGGCCTTATTTCCGCATTTCTGCCCTGGGCAAGATGTCCTGATAAACTCCTGAACTCTCACTGCCATTGCTCCTCACCTCTGTGAGTATTGCTTCAAATCAGAGTAAGCATGAAGTGCTCGCAGGTTTTTGCCATCTTATGTGGGCTTCAGAGGACATGGGTTCTCTGTTTCAGTTCTCTTTAGATACTCAGAGCACCATGAAATCAGAAAGTACAATATATACCTTTTTGGGTACTTAGATCACAATCTCTGCAAGGACATTCTGTTGACAAACCATGTTGTGTTCAGTAGGGTGTCTTATGCCCTGCTGAGCTAGGTGGTTACAATTGTCACATCTGTGAACTAAAAATAAAATCCTAAGCCTCCCGCTAACTGAACAGACCCCTCTTGTCCAAGGAGACCACAGAAAAAAGCCTTAAAACTGAGTTCCCAGCCATGACTGGATGGGGCGTGTAAAGCACGATTACACATGTGCGGTTTCTCTTAATAAATATTCATGACTGCTATAACTTGTTAAATGTGTGTATTTCACCACCTACTCAGTCTAAAATCCTGTTCCCTTTTGTCACTGCCTTGAAGCGTGTTCCTGGCTCATGGCCGGAGTAGTGTTTCCCAGCCTGTCGGAATAGCCACTGCAGGCTGAGACCCCTTCACGAGAAATAAAGCTCTCCTTTTTTTAAAAAAAAAAAAAAATATAAACCTTGTGGTTTTTCTAAAATTAACACATCCTTGTTTCAGCCCTCTCTAGAAACAGAAAGGACTATTAAATTACAATTAATACTCTGGAAGCACAAATTTCAAATTGGTCATCTGGCTAACTTATAGGGGAAAACGGTGGCACTAATAAGGTGATGTTTTTCTGAATTGCTAAAGAATGTTACTGTTAGAACCAATGCGCTTAGCTACACTGTCATTTGAAATACGTGCCAGACCCATGGCTATGGTTGGGGGTGTTATTTGTGCTCAGCCCTGGCTAGGAACCACCCAGAGCCTCTGAGCTCTTGGCAGGAGTGGGCTCGCACACAAAGGTCCAGGACTTTATTTTCAGGTTTTATTTCATTCACTCATTCTTTTTTTTTTTTTTTTCTTTTTTTGAGACAGAGTCTCACTCTGTCACCCTGGGTAGAGTGCAGTGGCATCATTGTAGCTCACTGCAACCACAAACTCCTGGGTTACAGCGATCCTCCTGCCTCAGCCTCCCAGAGTGCTAGGAATACAGGCATGAGCCACCACGCCCGGCCTCATTCATTCCTTAAAACAATTTTTTTTCACAGTTTGAAACATAACTTACAGCTTAACATTTACACTGGCAAATCTATGATTTATTTTCTTTTTTGAAAAATAAGCAAAATCCTCAGGCTCTGACATCAAAAACTTTCCAAAGGAATGTTCAGGATGGGGGCAGCTTTAAAAGTGCAAAGTAAACCCTTTTTTCAAAGAAATGGAAAGCTGAGGGAATAACATCTCCTGAGATTTTCAGAGGGGCAATCTAATTTCCGTCTGAGTTTGCTATGGAGGCCTCTCACTGGGTACTCTCTTCTATCTCTCCTTTTATGATGAAGATTACCAGCCCTGAAGAGCAGAGTTCTGAAAAGCAGGGAGTGTGAAAGAGGGCCCACTTGCCCTAGCTGGTTTCTGCTTACTGGTGGCCTTTCTGTATGAACGAGGAGAAAAAAATCATCAGATTATCCTTGATTCCTTTTTTCCCTCAGGAATTCCTCACGCTGTTTCTTCATGGCACTGGAAACTGTCCTGGCGTGGGGCCTGGCTCCCTCCTGAGGATAGGACACTGGTGTGTGTGTTTACCGGTGTGTACAGGAGGTGGCCTGGGGGTGAGTATCTTCTATGCGTCAGGTTCAAGAGCCACAAATCAGTCGTGTAGCCCAGTTTCTCTCTTGCCTGTGGAAACAAGTGGTGCCTTCGGAGCCATTCTCTAGATCCCTGACAGTTCCTGCCTAAATATTCCAAACATCCCTTCCCGTAGCTTTGGATTCACTGCTTAGGGAAAGGCCTCTAACCAACTTCTCCTGGCAGCTCCTTACCTGTGACATGAGAAGTAGAAAAGATATGGACATCGGGGACCTGACAGGAGGGAGAAGAGAAAGGAATGTTCTAGCACTTCTTCACCTATCCATGGGGGAATTTGCAGCTGAGGACAGGGAACACATCACAATCAGGATGGTACCTTGGGTCTGTAGCTATGATTATTGGAGAGAGAAAAGAGAATGGAAAATAAATTCATGCCTGCTACGAGAGCTTGCCAAATGGAAGTCGGGAAGGAGAAACGTTCAGGTAAACATAGTGACCAACAACCTGAGAGAATAAGGGCCAAGGACAGCTGTGGTCCAGTCCCCAGTCTCACCTGGAGCCCCAGTGCCCCAGGGCATTTTGTCAATTTCCAGTACTCACACAGTATAGTGCCTTCCAGTGTAGCTTTCCAGCGCCGTGAAGAATTCCTAGGGATGCTCAAGTTGCTCAGAGAGCCCTATGCATACTGTGTGCTCTTCCTGATCCCCTGACCGTGAGGTAGGTAAAGGCCAAGTGTTCCTCAGCCCAAGCAGGAGACAGCAAGGGCCTGACTTGGGACATGAAGTGCTAGTGACTGAAGGGGACAGATCCAAAGCCTGAGATTACTGATTTTCCAGCTCACATAGAGGTGGCATCATCCAGCTCGTCAGGAGGCCGGAGGCCCATAGCAGAGACGAGCTGCTGTTCTCCTCAATCAGTCTACGTCTGGGCCATGGGAGGGAAAATCCAATTAATGTTGGAATGAGGGAGGAAGAGAAAGATAATTTTCTCCCTATTTCTTGTATCCAAAGCTGGTCCCTCAGGAGTGCATTGAGCTCCTTTCCCTAAAGCTCCAAGCCACGGGGCCTCACCTCTGGGCCACTCACTACAGCACAAAATGGCACTCCCACCCCTCAGTCTCCTGCCTCTGCTGCTGAGGCAGCAGGTTGTCTGAAAGCCCCAGGTTTCCCACAATAGCTCCCACGGCAGTGCCTGTGGGCTATGAGATAGGGTTGGCAGGCGGAGCAGACAGGGGCACAGAGGCACAGTGAGCACGTTCCCATGCTGGCTGCGCATCAGTCTGGAGGTGCCCTGCCCTCTGAGGCGGGGACTCCGCCCACGGGCCATCCCCCTGGCCAGAGCGGCAGCCGGTACCTCCACTGTGCCGTTGGTTATGCGCCAGCACCACCCCGAAGCTGCAGCCAAGCAAAGCTCCTGTCCAAAGCTTCAGTCACTCTTCTCCTTGAGCTTAGTGTGACTTCTAGAACCGACTTTGTCCCACCCATAGTCTTCAACTCCATGCAGTTGATTTTGTTAATGTCAGCTGTCCCTTCGGCAGCGGGCAGCGGTGGCAAGACCACAGAAGGCCAACACAGGGCTGTAATAGCTACACTTGCTCCTTTTGTTGGAGAATGGTTTCCTCTTGAGGTAGGAATGCAGTTGGGCCCAGCCTTGGCTAACACTCAACATCTTGCAGCTCAATCTCCTCAGTGGTGCTTTCTGCAAAGCAAAGGACAAGTCAGTGAGCTGAAAACCAGCCACTCCGTGCTTTCTTAGTGAGAACAAGATAATGCGTGCCACCCCCAGCTTCAACACCATGCGTGGATTATCACAGGGCCCAGGGAGTTACCTTTGAGTTTGTGTCTTCTCTTCCTCTGGAACTTATACGCACACTTATTACAAACCCACAAGAAGCTGATTAATACTGCGGCCACAGCAGTGAGAAAAGCAAGAAAGACAGCGACAAGGTGCAGGTCTTCGTAGAGGATCTCTACGGGGAGGGGGTGAGGAGAAGGGGAAGACGGAGACAACGTCGCTTTTAATATCATGCAGTTGGCCTCCCCACACTCGCAGTTCAGAGAGGTGCCCGCTGGAGGCTGTCTTACCAGAGACATGTAGCATGATGGTGCCAAACTGGCTGCTCCCCAGGTGCTCGGTCACGGTGACGACATAGTAGCCAGAGTCCCTCACACCCACGCTGAAGAGCTGGATGGAGCCGTTGTCGAAGGTGCAGACTCTGTCCTGGTGGCTTTGGGAAATGTTGGCCTGCGTCCCTGGCTTCCACTCTACGATCTTCTGCATGCCCCAGTTGGATGTATACGTCCATTCGATGGTGGGCACGCCGTGACAGGAGTACTCAACCGAAAACAGGATGTCTTGTTCCACAGTGGCATTGATGCTGGACTGCGGGATGTACAGCGACACGCCCTGACCTGCAGGATGACCGGCCAGATGTTGGGCCCACTCACACGAATGTATATTGAAGTGAACTTATACAATTCATTAATGTGTTTCATAAATATGTATTGAGTGCCTGTTACACGCCAGCCACTGTCCTAGGTTCTAATGCGGAAGCCACAGTGGTGAACAAGACACAGGGCTCCCTGGAGCTTACGTTCTATAAGGGAGACATACAGGGGATAAATAAGCAAACAAGATAATTTTGGATAATGAGAAATGCTTAAAAGATAACAGAACAGGGTAACGGTGACTGGTGGGGGTTGTACACAACGTTAGATAGGATGGCTAGGGAAGACCTCACAGAGGAAATGACATTTTGAACTGAGACCCAAAGCACAAGGAGGAGGGGGAGACGGGAATGGGAGGAGGGGGGGGAGGAGGCATCGCTGTGGAGACAGAGGGGAACAGCATTTCCGGCAAAGGGAACAACAAATACAAAACCTACGTGTCGAGACTGAGCAAGGGGGTGTCTGAGGGACAGAAAAGCAGCCAATGTGCTGGAATGCAGTGAGCAATGCGGAGCTTTAACAGATGAGGCTGGAAAGCTGGCTGGGAGCCAAGTCATGATGTCAGGTAGCCAAGGGGGGTGGGAAGCCATAGGAGGGCTCAGGCAGGAGGGTGATGTTCCCCATTAAGCCGAGAATGTCTGCCATGGGGAACGTACTGTGGGTAAGGGGGTGCTATGGGTTGAATGTGTCCCCCAAAGTTTATGTGCTGGAAACTTAATCCCCAATGCAACAATTCTGAGAGGGGGGACCGTTAAGAGGTGATCATGATAATGCCGTTATTGTAGGACTGGGTTCTTGATAAAAGGATGAGTTCAGCCCCCTTCCCTCTCTTGAACCCGTGCGCTTTTGCCCCTCTGCCATGGGATGACGCAGCAAGAAGGCCCTCACCAGATAAGGCCCCTTAATCTTGGACTTCCCAGCTCTAGAACCTGAGCCAAATAGATCTCTGTTCATTATAAATTACCCAGTCTTACGTATTCTGTCCTAGCAGCACAAAATGGGGGGAAGAGTGGAAGCAGGGCCAGGCACGGTAGCTCACGCCTGTAATCCCAGCATTTTGGGAGGCCCAGGTGGGAGGATCACTTGAGGCCAGGAGTTTGAGACCAGCCTGAGCAACATAGGGAGACCCCGTCTCTACCAAAAATAGAAAAATTAGCCAGGCGTGGTGGCACACACCTGTAATCCCAGCTACTCGGAAGACTGAGGCAGGAGCATCACTTGAGCCCAGGAGTCTGAGGTTGCTGTGAGCTATGAAGACACCACTGCACTCTAGCTCTTGGGCAACAGAACCAGACCCTGTCTCAAAAAAAAAAAAAATAAAATAAAAACAAAAACAAAAAAACAGTCGAAGCAGGAGGAGCAGTCAGGTGGCTGCTGCAGGAGGTAGATAAGAGACTGCCTTGGAGATTAGTATGAAGCAGTCTGATTGGGATACACATTTGAGAGTAGGGAGGACAGGACCTGCTGATGTGGGGGCAGGTGAGGCAAAGAGGCATCAGAGATTTCTGCTGAGTATGTGGATGAACAGTAGTGCCACTGGCTGAGATTGTGAGTACATGTTCTTACACACGTCCTGAGTAGGTCCCACGTGCCAAGCCCACTGCTGCCTGCTTTGCATTCATCATCTCGGGAAAGCCTCACACGACCTGTTGCCATTCTAGCAAAGACTTTCATGTAAGAAACGCCAAGCTCAGCAGGACTAAATAGCTTGTCCAAGTTCACCCTGCAAGGCTGAGATTCACACAAGGGCTGCTGACTCTAAAGCTCACACCTTTAACCTCCATGCTCAAATCAAAGGTCAGCGGTTGGCAGTGGAGGGCACAGGATGTGACAAATTCCTCTCCCACAGAGAGGGTGCTCAGGGCTGGCCGGAGGAGGCTGGAGAAAGAACCCGGCAGGATTTGAGCTTGGAGCCCACTCCGTGGTTTCTGACTCCACTTCCTATCTAGCCGCTTCACTCTTTGGGTGTCCGCTTCACTCTTTGGGTGTCCGGTTGCCCTGAGTCCCCTGCTGGGTGGCTCCCGGTAGCCACACCTGTCACTTTTCCAGGCCTTTCTCATTGTCCTCTCCCATCCCACCTGTCTCTCTCCTAGGGGGCCTGGTTGGGTGACTGGAGATGATCCGGTAAATTGCATGCTGAAAATACTGGGAGTCATAATGGTTTTTAAGAGTTACAGCTCCTAAGTAACAAATGTTTTCTCTCCTCAAACTTTGTATTTTTAAAAATGTTAAAGAAAAGTTGAAAGTCATGTATACTTTGCCACATTTTCTCTCTATATGTATAGATATATAAAAATTTTAAGTAAAAAATTT
>CM052438.1:123115992-123132367 GCA_028533085.1 Varecia variegata | reverse complement strand
AGATAATATGGACATTTTAACAATATTAATTCTTCCCACCTATCAACATGGGATATCTTTCCATTTATTTGATTCTTCTTCAATTTCTTTCATCAATGTCTTATAGTTTTCAGAATACAGCTCTCTCACCTCCTTGGTTAAATTTATTCCTAATTATTTGTTTTTGATACTTTATAAATGGAATTGTTTTCTTAATTTCATTTTAAGATAGTTCATCGTTCATGTATAAAAACACAACTGATTTTTTTTAACTTAAAAAAAGTCAATAGATTTAGGGGGTACAAGTGTTTTTTTGATACATGGATGCATTGCATAGTGGTGAAGTCAGGGCTTCTAGTACACCCATCACCCAAATAGTATACCTTGTACCCGATAGGTAATTTTTGATCCCTCACCCCTTCCTACTCTCTCCCTTTCTGAGACTCCAAAGTCCATTATAACTAAGTTTAACTATGTTTAAGGAACATACTCTGTATGACCAGGTATACCCATGGCTTTGCTCCCACTTACAAGTGAGTACACATTGTTTTTCCATTCCTGAGATACTTCACTTAGATTAATGGCTTCCAGTTCCATCCAATTTGCTGCAAAAGACATTATTTCATTCTTTATAATTGAGTAGTATTCCATGGTGTATATATATACCACATTTTCTTTGTCTACTCATCAGGTGATGGGCACTTAAGTTGATTCCATACCTCTGCAATTGTGAATTGTGCTGGGATAAACATAAGAGTGCATGTGTCTTTTTGATATAATGACTTCTTTTCCTTTGAGTAGATACCCAGTAGTGGGATTGCTGGATCGAATGGTAGGTCTATTTTATAACTGATTTTTGTATGTTGATTTTGTATTCTGCAACTTTATTGAATTTATTAATTTTAACAGTTTTTGGTAGAGTTGTTAGGGTTTTCTATATACAAAATCATGTTATCTGTGAACAGGGACAATTTTACTTCTTTCTTTCTATTTGGATGTCTCTTATTTTTCTTACCTAATTGCTCTGACTGAAACTTCCAGTACCATGTTGAATAGAAGTGGTGAGAGTAGGCACCCTTTTTTTGTTCCTGATCTTAGAGGAAAAGCTTTCAAGTAAGTGTTCATCATTGAGTGTGATGATGTTAGATGTGGGCTTGTCATACATAGCCTTTATTATGTTCTGATACATTACTTCTATACCTTAATTTCTTGAGTGCTTTTATCATGAAAGGATGTTGAATTTTGTCAAATGCTTTTTCTACATCTATTGATATGATTACATAATTTTTTCCTTCATTCTGTAAAATGTGTGTACCACATTTATTAATTTACATATGTTGAACTATCCTTGCATCCTAGGGATAAATCCCACTTGATTATGGTACATGATCCTTTTAATGTGCCGCTGAGTTCAATCTGCTAGTATTTTGTTGAGGACTTTTGCATCTGTGTTCATCAGGGATATTGGCCTGTAATTTTCTTTTCTTGTAGTGTTCTCCTCTGGATTGGTAGCTGGGTAATGCTGGCCTTGTAAAATGAGTTTGGAAGTGATCCTTCCTCTTCAATTTCTAGGAAGAATTTGAGTAGGATTGGCATTAATTCTTTAAATGTTTGGTAGATTCATCAGTGAAGCCATTTGATCATTGGCTTTTCTTTGTTGAAAGGTTTTTGATTACTGATTAAATCTCCTTTCTCATTATTGGTCTAAGATTTTCTATTTCTTCATGATTCAGTCTTGGCAAGCTGTTTGATTCTAGGAATTTATCCATTTCTTCCAGATTATCCAATTTGTTGGCATATAATTGTTCACAGTAGTGATATGGTTTGGATGTTTGGCTCCTCCAAATCTCATGTTGAAATTTGATCCCCAGTATTGGAGGTGGGGCCTGGGGGCAGGTGTTTTGGCTGTTGGGGCAGATGCCTCATGAATGGCTTGGTGCCCTCCCCACAATGATGAGTGAGTTCTCCCTGTATTAGTTCCCATGAGAGCTGATTGTTTAAAGGAGCCTAGCACCACCTCCTCTCTCCCTTGCCCCTTCTCTCTCCATGTGACATGCCTGCTCCCCCTTCACCTTCTGCTTTGATTAAAGGCTCCCTCAAGCCCTCACTAGGAGACGCCATGCTTCTTGTATAGTCTGCAGAACCGTGAGGCAAATAAACCATTTTTCTTTACAGATTACCTAGCCTCAGGTACTTCCTTTATAGCAGTGCAAAACGGACTAACACAAGTAATTTCTTATACTTTTTTGTATTTCTGTAGTACCCATTGTAATGTCTCCTCTTTCATTTATAATTTTGAAACTTTTCTCTTTTTTTTTTTAGTCTACTAAGGGTTTACCAATTTTGTTTATATTTTCAAAACACCAACTCAGTTTTGCTAATTTTTTTCTATTGGTTTTCTAGACTCTATTTCATTTATTTCTGATTTAACCTTTATTATTTCCTTTCTTCTGCTAACTTTGGGCTCAGTTTGCTTTTTTTTCTAGTTCTTCGAAGAGTAAAATGACATTGCTTATTTGATATCTTTCTTTTTTTCCTTATGTAGGCATTTATAACTATAAACTTTCCTCTTAGGACTGCTTTTGCTGCACCCAACAAATTTTGTTATGTTGTATTTTCAGTTTTGTTTGTTTCATGATATTTTTAAATTTCCCTTTTGATTTCTTGTTTGACCCATTGGTTATTCAGGAGTGTGTTAATTTCCACATATTTGAGAATTTTTCAATTTTCCTCCTGTTATTGATTTCTATTTTCATATCATTGTGGTAAGAAAAGATACTTGGTATGATTTAAATCTTCTTGAATTTGTTAAGATTTGAGAAAAACCTCCTCTTAATCAGTCAAACTAACCAGACATTTAACTAGGTTTTAGGAACAAAGAGTTTCTCTACCTGTCAATCTAGCACATTTAATTAGGGATAAATGGTTTATAGCAAAAATGGAGAATTAAAAGTTCCAAGGGTTTTAAGGCAAACTGCTTGAAAACTTTTTAAGAACTTGAATGAATGAGTAACCACCTCTGCACCTCACACTAAAATCATTACAGAATAAGTCCAGATTAACTTAGTGGCTAGGTCAATATTCAAACCTGGCTCAAATGTTCTACTTAGGGAGGCTGGTTTAGCATCTCAGATTTCACTTCCAAAATAGATGCTGGGAAGCCATTAACAAGAATGAGCTTTGTATGGGCAAGGAAAGATGTTTGTGATGTTACTCAGTTAAAATAAATTTATAGGCCAGGTGTGGTGGCTCACACCTGTAATCCTAGCACTCTGGGAGGCTAAGGTGGGAGGATCGCTTGTGGACAGGAGTTCTAGACCAGCCTAAGCAAGAGCAAGACCCTGTCTCTACTAAAAATAGAAAAAAATTAGCCCAGTGTTGTGGCAAGCACCTGTAGTCCCAGCTACTTGGGAGGCTGAGGTAGGAGGACTGCTTGAGCCCAGGAGTTTGAGGTTGCTGTGAGCCATGATGATGCCACTATACTCTAGCCCAGTTGACAAAGTGAGACTCTGTCTAAATAAATAAATAAATTTATAAAACAGCATAATATGATCTCATTTATATTTGTGTAAATATGTGCTAGTATGTACATATTATATATGGAAAAACATTGGAGTATTATATGCTAAACTTAACAGGGATTACCCCTCAGAGATTGGATGGCAAGAGAATTTTATTTTCCAACTTATACATTTATATAATTTTGAATTTTTCAGTTATTTATTGAATAGATAATAAAAAATACATTTAAAAAAATCTTTTTAAATGCTCCTGATTAGATTAGCAATCTGGCCAGCAAAGTTTAACGTTTAAAAGTTTACCTTTGCATCTTCATTTGAATTCTATGTGAAAACAGAGAGGAACTAAATTTCTAGCCATCTCCCAGATAGATGGGGATAGATAAAGATATCCTCCCTTAAAGAACAGTCACAGAACTGAAGATTTTAGCAGGACAGAAGTCACTGGAACCTGAACCAAAGGGCTTCCTGAAAGCCTAATGTCCTGGAACTCGGGAGACCCTCTGGGAGCTAATCAGAGAGCTGTGGAGAGAAAAAACTCCAAGCACTAGGCAGGTAAAACTATTTACTCAGCAATGGACTGGAATACAATATCAGAACGGTTACTCCTTTTCTTACAAATAAATTACATAAGTTGTGCTTTTTAGTTTTAAAAAATTGTTTATTTAAGAGGGGGGATATATTTCCTGAAATCACAATAAAGGTGCATCCAGATAACAGTCAGAGTGGACAAGAATGACAACTAAGGAGGAGGCAGATACACAGACATGGTCTCTGAGTTTAAGGAGTCATAGAGATACATCTGAATTAGGATAACTCATTTTCACCTAATTTAACTGGGAACCACTTATCTAGAAAAAAGTGGTCATCAGATGCAGCTGAGAAGTAGGAAGTAAGCGATGTTGTCATTGCCATCCTTATCAAGCCTTTAAGCAGCTAGTATTAAGTCACAAAGCCTAGGGTTTAGGAGTTGTTTTTGTTTTTGAGACAGGGTCTCGCTCTGTTGCCCAGGCTGGAGTGCAGTGGTATGATCATAGCTCACTGCAGCCTTGAACTCCTGGGCTCAAGCAATCCTCCCCTCTCCCTCCAAAAGTACTGGGATTACAGGTGTGAGCCAACACAACTGGCTGGGTCGGGGAATTTTAATTCAGAAAACCATTGGAGTGGGGTGGTGAAGTGATGAACCACATTACAAAAGAATTATTTCAAGTGATAGTGAAGTGTAGGAGACACCTGATGTGGGACCTTCTTGCTGGGAGATCTGGAGAAATTCCTTAATTTAGGAGAGCCTCGGCTCTCCCAGGAATGAGGAGAGATGACATGTCTAAGGCCCAGCAACAGGCCAGGCACTGAGAAAGGACATGGCACACGCTGCTTGTTCAGGAGCTGCAGGCCCCCCCACTCACCCTTCTCTGACCACGTCTGTGTCCCTGGCCTCACGGTGACTGACCAACTGTCCCAGTTTGCCCAAGACAGAGAGATTTCCCAGGATGCTAAAAGCAGGACAATCATGGGCAAACCAGGGCTGGTCACCTTATCTGAGACTCAACAAAGAAATGTCAAAGAGCAGAGAGAAAACTCCAGATAAACAGCTACTTATTTCTGAGGCACCCAAGGGGCTCAGCATGGCAGATGCAGAGGCAGCCAGCTTCGGTAAGGTAAGGGAGAAGCAAAATCATCTTCCTTTAACCCTCTGGCTCCCTAACACGTACCCCAGAGGTCAGCATCCCAGGCGCCCCCATTTCAGTTGGGACCTTCCGCTAGTCCCCGAGTCCAGCACCCAGCACCTCACTGCCACAGCTTCCTCAACACCGGCACTGGGTCATCGGGGGTGGCCTGGTGAACATATGATTGATTATCTCCATTTTACAGAGGAGCAAATAGAGGTTCCCTGAGGTTAGGTGATTCGCCCGATGTCACGGTAGGTGGCTCAGCAGAGATTGAAATCCTGGGTACTTTTCACTGTCCTGATAATGAGCCCGGAAGTGTGCCGCAGTTGGGGAAGGGAGAAGACACTCATTTAGGCTGGGGCATAAACGACAAGATGTTAAAAGCGCGGCCAAGGAAGCGCAACCCCAGCCGAGATTACAGGGGCCCACCCAGGGAGGCAGGGGGGATCTGCCGGATCCTCAAGTTTGGGACCTGGTGAGTAAGGTGGGCAGGGTGGCCACTGCAGGAGGAATCTGTCACAGAGGGCCGGGCAGAGGCGAACAGGCTGGAGATTACCCGAAAGAGTTCTCTCTCAGGCGGTGAGCACCCGAGGGTGTTCCCACAGAGCGGTGACCTGAACTGGGCTTTGGGAAGGACAGTCTGGCAGAATTCACGATCTTATCATTTACACACATCACGTGGGCTACCCTGGGCCCACCACAGCTGCTTGCTCTTCCGGACAACCCAAAGCTAGAGCCAAACAGCTGGGGACCGCTTGAGGCGCTGGGTGCAGCGGTGCCCTGTACCTTCTGGCCGCCCTGGGCCTGCGGAGTCCCGGGAGCCGAAGTGCGCACGCGCGCCACAGGTCTGCCTTAGACGGTGAGCTCTTTGTACAGAGTTCGCAACCTGTTCATCTCAGAACCCCCAGCGCCCAGGACTGGGCCTGGCACTTTGTGGGTGCTCAAAATATACTGGTAAGAATGAACGAACGACATGCATGCCCTGCCTGTCAAACTGTTGCCAACTGGGAGAGATCAGGGAGGTAGTATGGGTGTTGAGCTGAGGGACGCTGGACCTGATGGAGGGAGGTGCTGGCAGGACCTCTTTCCCAGCCCCGAGTGTACCGAGAGTTAAACAGCCAGGAGGAGAAATGGCACAGTTTTAAGCCACAACTAAAATATCTATGTTACTGCCCAACTCGTGCCATTCTTGAAACAGGCCAGCCAGGAATTTGGGAAACACAGCTTTGTGCAGGAGGCCAGCACAGCACCCCCAATAATGGCTTTCCTGTTTAGCTGCAAAGAATAGTGCTGATGACTGACATCAATGTGATGTGCACCTGTTTATAGGGCACCTAGCCCTTTGGCTAGCTCAGGTGGTAATTCCTCCTCAGTGCCTGACTGCTCAGAAACCACCACGGCTCATCCTGGAGGAGGCTCCCCTTTGATCTTGCTGCCTAATGGCCTTGGGAAGTCAGCCAGACCCAACGACATGGACACATGCAGGTTTAGGTGGAGGCTCCCACGCTGCTCCCCCTCATCTGGTTTCAGAATTTGTACCCAAATCGGAAAAATCACTCCAAAACAGCAGGAGTCATCATTTCTGTTGGCAACACCTGTTAGGTACAAGATGTTATACACAACTATCACAAGTCAAGGCTGGGAAAGTTGAATGATTTGGCTGTTCTCAGACTGGGAAAGATGAAGAAGTTTGATAACATTATGTTATCAGGAGTGTGTGGAAGTTACACTCAAACGTTACTGTGGTGATTGTAAATGGGTGTAACCTGCTTAGAGGGCAATATGACTAAATCTATAAAAATATTGAAATAGCACATACCTTTTGACCCGGAAATTCCACTTTAAAGAATTTATCCTACAGTTAATATAGGTACATAGATGCAAAGATGTATGTGTCAGTGTTGTCATGAAGCATACTATGGTCAATTGTAATAGCAAAAGATTGGCGATATACCTATGTGTTTGCTGGTAAGGGACCAGTTAAATAAATTATCAATCAATATTCATGCTTTGGAATACTACAGAGACATTCAAAAGAATGAGGTAGATCTTTATGTACTGATATTAGATGATCTCAAAAAATAATGAAAAAAGCACAGGGCAGACCAATGTGTAGAGAATACTCCCACTTGAATAAAGTACTTATATGTGTATACACACATTCACACATACCCAGATGAACACACAATTATCCATATAAATGCATAGAACATCTCTGGAAGGTTACTCTAAAAACCAGGACCTGTGGCTGTCTTTGGGGAGGAGACTGTTTATCTGGAGTGGAAGGAAGCTTTCAGTTTCACTCTATACCCTTTTGAACAGCTGGAATATTTTAGCAAGTTTGTGAATTAAAAAAATAAAAACACTGTGACCCTAAAAATAAAAAAAAAATGCAAAGACTGGGTTTGAGGCCCAGATTTTTCACATTTAGAAATGTTAGTTATTTACATTCACACAATTGACAAAGTACTTCACAAGCATTATCTCAACCTGTGCAGGCAGGCAGGAGACTCGGACCAAGGGAGTATGCATTCTCCTTCCTGGGCACTTGCTTATTTGATCACTACTTTACAGATGAGGAGACTGAGGCTCAGAGACATAATAAATGTCCACATTTTTGCTAAGTAAAAAATCAGAGCCGAGACTGGAACCCAAGTCTCTTTTCACTGTCCCACAGCTGCCTTTAATAAGATAAGGCACTTTAGAGGTGGAGTTTTACATGTCTTTTATATATCCCCAAATAGCCCATCACTCAGTGCTGGTGAAGATTTGACAAGAAGCAAGGGTCTAGACCTCCGCTGTCCAACACAGTGGCTGCTAGCCACATGTGGTTACTGAACACTTGCAGTTGGTTAGTCTCAGCTGGGCTGCATGCAGTGGCTTACACGTGTAATCCCAGTGCTTTGGGAGGCTGACATGGGAGAATAGCTTGAGTCCAGATGTTTGAGGCTACCGTGAGCTATGATTGTGCCACTGTACTCCAGCCTGGGTGACAGAGCAAGACTCTGTCTCTAAAAACAAACAAAAAAGTATATTTATTATTTTAACAATACAAGCTGATAGAGAAGAAAAGATTTTAAAAATTGGCTAGTCTAAATTGAAATGTGCCCTAAGTGTAAAATGCACACTAAATTTTGAAGACTTAGTACTTAGTATGTAATATAGGATGTACAACATCTGATTAATAATTATTTTACATTGATTACATGTTGAAATGATGTTTTAGATATATTGAACAAAATATATTTTTAAAGTTAATTTCACCTGTTTCTTTTTACATATTTAATGTGACCACTAAAACATTTAAACATACATATGTGGCTCACATGTGTGCCTTGCATTGTATTTGTATTGAAAAATGTTGGTTTAGACAACTTCTTGCAAAAAAAAAAAAAAATCCTGTTCCCTTGAGGTTTGTTCCACTCTCCCCCCTCTCAACTATGTGAGCTCTCTGTCCTCGTCTTTCCTCTCCATTCTTTAAGCACGCTGACACCTTTTACTGCAAGTTACAGCGTCATCCCAGGTACCTCCAGCACCCCCATGGACAGTCCATCCAGCAACCTCATCTATAGAAACATCCCCTTCTACTCTACTCAGCCTCCGGGAAAGCAGCATGTTCTGACCACAACCTTCTTTCCTTCCTGTTTAGCTTTTAACCCCTTTTTTTTTGAAATGGAATCTTGCTCTGTCACCTGGGCTAGAATGCCGTGGCGTCAGCCTAGCTCACAGCAACCTCCAATTCCTGGGATCAAGCAATTCTCCTGCCTCAGCCTCCTTAATAGGTGGGACTACAGGTGTGTGCCACCATGCCTGGCTAATTTTTCTATTTTTAGTAGAGACGAGGGTCTCGCTCTTGCTCAGCCTGGTCTCGAATTCCCGAGCTCAAGCTATCCTCCTGCCTCGGCCTCCCAGAATACTAGAATTACAGGCGTGAGCCACCGCTCCCGGCCCAACCCCTCCTCTTGGCCTCAGCAGTCCTTCCACTCTGACTCCCTCTACTTCTCCCCATCCAGCCTCCTCACTGCCCTCCCTACCCAGCCTCGCTTCCATGGCCCACCTTGCCCTAAGCACTCCTGCCAGTTCTTTAAATGCTAGCCTGTCTGCTCATCATATCTACCTGGCAAGCCCCTACCCCTGGATCAACTGTCAAGTGTATATGTACTTTCTCTCTGCCCCTATCTGAGTAGCGAGCCCTGCAGGAGGATGTCCCGCTGCAGACATTCTTCAGAACAACAAAGCACATTGTTTCCAGTGTAGATTCAAGATCACCAAATTCAAAAGGGCCTCCACACTGCTAGACAATCTTACTATGTTTTTCACATAAATTCACTCTTTCTTTGTCCCAGTTACTATGACAATCTCCCTCCAATCTCTTTGTCTTTCTTTTTTTTTTGAGACATTGTCTCGCTCTGTTGCCCAGGCTAGAGTGCCGTGGCATCAGCCTAGCTCACAGCAACCTCAAACTCCTGGGCTCAAGCAATCCTTCTGCCTCAGCCTCCCAAGTAGCTGGGACTACAGGCATGTGCCACCATGCCTGGCTAATTTTTTCTATATATTCTTGGTTGTCCAGCTAGTTTCTTTCTATTTTTAGTAGAGATGGGGTCTCCATCTTGCTCAGGCTAGTCTTGAACTCCTGAGCTCAAAGGATCCACCCGCCTCGGCCTCCCAGAGTGCTAGGATTACAGGCATGAGCCACCTCACCCGGCCCCTCCAATCTCTTTGGACCTTTAAATTCCTTCACATTCTCAGCAGATAACCTCCTCCTCCTGGGACACTGCTGACTACTCTCAGCTGCTTGAGTTGTTTGTGGCTCTGGGCCATCACGCTTCCCAGGTGTTCTTCCTGTCTCTTTCCAAGGCTCATCCTCTTTGCTATAGTATGAATGTCTGTCCCCTCTGAAACTCATGTTGAAACTTAATCCCCAATGTAACAGTATTAACAGGTGTGACCTTTAAGAGGTGACTGGGTCATAGGGTGTCTGCCCTCAGGAATGAATCCATTCATGGATTAATGGATTAGTGAGTTCACAGGTTACTACTGGGTTATCCCTAGAGGGGGTCTGTTATAAAAGCCAGTTTGGCTCTCAGTGAGCCTCTTCACCAGGTGATGGCCTGTGTCAACACGACTTGGAACTCTACAGAGAGTAACCACCAGCAAAAAGGCCTTCCAGATGTGGCCTTTCAACCTTGGATTTCCCATTCTTCAGAACTGTGAGAAATAAACCTTTCTTTATAAATTACCCAGTCTGTGGTATTCAGTTATAGCAACAGAAAACGTACTAAGATACTCTTTGATTTGCCATTGAATGATGGAGTTCCTTGAGGCTTGGTGCTAGGCCCTCTCCTGTACTCTGTATTCTCTCCCTAGGCAATCCCATTCATGCAAACAGCTCTTAGTCCAGTTCCGTCCAAATTCATATCACCAACCTGCACTGCACCTGAGTGTCAGATTCATGAATCCAACTGTCTGCTATACATCTGCACTTGACAGTTGACAGGCACTTCAAAATCAACACCTTTAAAGATAAAGTAAATGCACGCACAGTTGTGTCTATTTCCCTTAACTATCAGGGAAGATACAGAGGAAATTGGTAACTAGTTTGCTCCAGGGGGTAAGGGGAAGATCTAGGTGGCTGGAGGACAAGAGTGGGAGACGTTTAAGTATACACATTTAATTTCGGACTGTGTGCATACTACCTATTCAAACATAAGCAAAATTTAAAAGAATTTAATCCATTTAAAACAATAAAATATATAATTTCTCCTCTAAATTTGGTCTTCCGGTGTCTCTAACCTCAGTGAAAGGCTCTCACAGCCAGTCAGCTCAACAAGACACCATCCTGACACTTCCTCCTTCCTCACCCCCCACATCCCATCTATCAATTTGACCTACAAAATGTAATTTGAATCTGACCTGTGTGCTCTCCTTCCACCATCACCCTAGTCCGAGCCACCACCTCATGTATGGTGACAATGGTCTCCTAATTTGTCTCGCTGTGCCTGCTCACTCCCCCCTAACCTATTGTTTGTACGGTATCCTGAGTGATAGTTTCTTTTTTAAAATTTATTTTTATTATTTTTTTCTTTTTTTAGGTTGTAAGTGGAAGTGATATTTTCAAAACTTAATTGTATCTCGTCACCCTCCTGCTTGAAACCCTTGTGTAGCTCCCCATTGCTCTAGAAATAAAGTCAAAACTCCTTCAAAGGCTTAACTGGTCAAGCATGGTCTGGCCCTGCCTACCATTCAGGCCTATGTGTCCTCAGCATGCGATGCCTTCATACCCTGGGCTCCCAGAACGCTGCCTACCCTTTCTTCAGCCTCTTGGATTCATCATGTTCTCTCCCACCACCAGGGCTTGGCACATGCTGCTCCCTCTGCCCTTGTCTGCCTGTTAACCTTTATTCATTTTTCAGACTACAACCATTACCTTTTCTGGGAAGCCTCTCCCAAACCCAGGCTAGGTCAGGTCTCCCCTTACATGTTTTCATAGCACCTTTCTATCATAGTAACTATCACAGTTTGTCAGTATACACTTGTGGGAGTATTTAACACCGGTTCCCCCTTTAGATTGTAAGTTCCATGAGGGCAGGAGCTTCCTATTTGGTTCCCTGTTACATCCCCAGAACCCTGCAGAGTGCCTGGCACATGGATGGGAATTCTCGAGCAGTGACTTCCCCTTATAGGATTATACATCCCATCTGGGGGTGTGGTGTGCAGAACCCAGGACTATGCCAAGCTGAGCACAGCATCAGGGGTTAGGACCCCACAGCCAGCTCTGGTGGGATCTTTGGGACCCAATTTACCTCCTTTTCCCAGTCTGAAATATATATGTGATCCTCCCGTCTAAACTGCCCTGTATCACACACAGGCATGTGTGTGTACCCATGCTCTGTTGTATGCACTCACGCACAGAGCCCAGTTTCTGAATTTCTGGCAGTTGGGGGCCATATGTGGAAAGAATCCCAAGAGATTGTACCAGGGAAGCAAGGGCTTCCCAGGAGATGAGTCAGACAGATGTGGGTTCAAATACCCATCTGCCTTTTGTTAATATCATGACTTTGGCCAAGTTAGCTCAAAGTCACTGAGCCTCTCTTCCTCATCTGTAAAACAAGGATGGCTACAACCACCTCAAAGATAGGATACGTTAAAAGGAATAAAAGTGAACGCTATATGCCAAACACTTAGCACAGTGGGGCTATATGCTAGCCATGCCTATAAGAATCCCAGGTCTAACGAGAAGACAATCCATGGTGTGAATGAACACACCCATGAAAAATGTAATTTCTAAAACAAAGAAAACAGGCAAACTACTTCTCCGACCCCTGAGCGGAAACTTAGCAGACCGCTCATTTTAACGGCACCACTGATTCAGGGCCACAGGGATGGAGGGACCTGCGGTGGGAGCAGCGGTCTGGGAGGAGGGCAGGACGCAGGCTGGGGACTCCCGGGGAGCACACGCACGCAGCCCCAAGACTCAGGCTCTGTCTCCGTCGCACTCGCCAGAGCTGGCCGAGTCTGCGCCAACCCCTTCGCCTCTAGGACCCGCCATTTCCTCATCTGTAATTAGGGATCAAGGTGGCTTGGCTGTCAGTGATTCAATTTTAAAAAACCAAGACAAATGAAACCATATGGGTAACACAGCTTGACAGCCAGGAACAATTCCGGGGGCACAGGTACTCTTTTCAAGCCCTGACTCCAGGCCTTGAGAACTCAACCCAGTCTCCTTCCAGTCAACAAGCATTTGGGGAGGGGTAAGATCAGCGACCTACACTTCCGGAACACCCACACCGGGTCACAGCACCCCGGCTGGCCATTACTAGCGACCAAGGCCCTGCAGAGAGGGCCTGGCCAACCCGCCTCTCCGCTTCAGGCTATTGGCCCAAGGCTGACCACCTGATCTGAACTGGGCCAATCAGATTCTCTCTCCAGAGAGTCTGGCCTTGGGACTGGGGCCTCCTTGGTCCCTGTGGTCCTGCGAGAGCGGTGATGCTGCATCGAGGTGCAGTAACTGTGGCGGAGAAAGCCAGTCTTGGTGTGAGAGGCTGCCCGGGAGAGACAGTGCTAACGTCGCCCACGGACTGCTGGGGAGAGGGGCTGCCGCGGGTCCAGCTGGCTTCTGGGATCCTGGTTCCAGGCCAGGGGAGAGACCTGGCTCCTCCGTCCTTGGCAGATACCTCTGTTTCCCTCTAAACACACTTTCCCTTGGGCATCTCCTGTTCCTTACAAGTTACTTAGCCTCTTTGAATCTGCTTCTTCATCTGTCAAGTGGGAATACCAAAGCCTATTTTGCATGGCTGTGAAGATGTGCAGTAAGCACTTTTTGAGGTAGATCCAAAAACAAAACAAAACAAAACAAAAATCATAGTCCACCTGTGTTAGCTGGAGGACGTGGTGCAATGGCGTGATCGGGAGCCTGGCAATGCATGGGCAGGAGCTGCAGGCTGCAGGTGAGGATGGAATCTAGGTAGTGGTTGGTCCCACCCAGGCCTGCTCTCTACCCAAAGCTCCCACCTTTTTTGCCTGCCTGAATTGTGTCTCCTCCCAAAAATATGTTGGCATCCTAACCAGTACTCAAAATGTGATCTTATTTGGAGATAGGGCCACTACAAAGGTAATCAAGTTAAAATGAGGTCGTTAGGGTGGGTCCTAATCCAATATGACTGATGTCCTTCTAAAAAGGAGAAATTTGGACACAGAGACAGACATGCACACAGAATGCCATGTGACGATGAAGGCGGAGAGATCAGGGAATGCCTCTATAGGCCAAGGAATGCCAAAGATTGCCAGGAAACCACCTGTAATAGTCTTTCTCACAGTCCTCAGAAGGAATCAGCCCTGCTGACACCTTGACCTCACACTTCTAGCCTTCAGAACTGTGAGACAATAAATTTCGGTTGTTTAAGCTATGCAGCTGTGGTCATTTGTTAAGGCAGCCCTAGTAAACAGATACATTGCCCTTCTGTGGCTTGTGTGTCCAGCCTTCAGGTATCTAGTTTTCCAATTGGAAAGGACTGAATCAGCTAATCCAGTTATTTTCAAATCTTAATGGAACATTAGACCATCTAGAGAAGTTTTTAAAAACACTACCCTATCAAGGTTCATCCATGTTGCATAAAAAAATAAAAATAAAAATTAAAAACACTACCCTGGACTAATGAAACTCCCCGTGTGATTCCCACGTACAGCCAAGATTGATAACTACAGAGCTAATCCACACTAAGGTGTTAGCAGCTCAAGGCCACTTATTATATATAACTTCTTCACAGGGGCACTTTAACAAAGCCTAAAGTCAAAGGAATGTGTGTGAAAGAGGAATGTTTGAGACACTAGTGACAGCCCTTTCAGGGAGATATTTGTGGGAAGTGGACTATTTCTGGTGTCCCGCAAATTTTACTGTATCTGAATGGTCCTATTTCTAGCGATGCTTTGCGGCCTTAGGAGGAAGAACAGGTAGGTTGAGTGATTCTGTTTGCTGCCTCCACCCTCTCCAATACTTCAACTTGGTGGTTCTCAGCATTTAGCTGCATTAGAATCACCTGGAGGTGACTGTCAAAACCCAGATTTCTGGCCCCATCCCCAGTTTCTCATTCAATAGGTGTGAGGTGAACCTCAAGAGTTTGCGTTTCTAACAAGTTCCTAGGTGATGCTGCTAGTGGTCCCAGGACTACAATCTTAGAACTCTGGCAGAAATGATTCTATAAGACCTTAGGGCAAAGGGGGCACCGAGGATGCTCTCAGGATCTCAGCAGGCCAGGCCCCTCCTCTCCTTCACCACTGGGCTTTTATCCACTCAACCTCAGCTCAGATCACCCCTCCCCTTCTCAGGTTCTTGCTTACGCTTCCAGTCTCCTCTGCCAGCCCCGCCAGGCTCCCACAGCAGAGTCGCAGCCTGCCTTGCACTCGAGTTAGATGAATGACTGCCGTCTCCCCTGTTAGAAGGGGCGACAGGCACCTCGTTGTGCTTAGGCCTGAATGACCAGCACACTGCAGTATGTGACATTAGGGATGACTCCTTCACGCAGGGGCTGGCAAACTGACCAACTACCTGACACACATGAGCAAGTTCTGGTTCAAGAATCCCTGAAATCCTATCCCAAAGTACGGAGAAGGCCTGGCGGATGGGGAGAGGAGCGGGGAGTCCTGGTGTTCTGCTTCTGGGCATTGGCTTCCCAAAGGAACGTGATCCAGCCCCACAGTGAGCCGGGGCAGGGATCTCCTATTAGTACAGGACAGTCAGTTAGAGAAGCTTCACGTTAGCTTCCCTTGCCAGCGCCTGGTGCCAAGGGACCCAAGTGTCCCTCCTCCTCTCGCACTAGTGAAGGGTCTATCAGAGGAATTACTCCAGCACCTCGCCCGCAAGACCTTCCCAAGCTCCATTTCCTTAACTGTCAGGCAACTCGTTAGATTGAATACAGGGAAACAGACAGGAGCTGAAAAATCTGGTTTAACTAAAGAATGGTCACCCCTTCTATTGGCCTATGACGAGAGAAGCTGCTAGCGGTCACATACCCCACTGCTAAGAATCTTCTCTCTCCCTGCTCACCTGACTACCGCCTACTTGGCCAGGAAGGCTGCCTCCTCCCTACTCCAAACCAAGCTAACTGCTTTTCTCAGTGCCCCAGGGCATCTGACATTAAATCATAGGTTCAGGCTCTAACTTCCCCTCCGGGCTACTCAATCCCCCAGTGCAGGCCCCAGCTCCTGGCATGCTGTCCCAAGCACGTAGGTGTTCAGCAACTGTTTCTTGAACCGAACCAAACTTCACAGCGAAGCAGCCTTGTCTCCTGTCCTAAGCCTGGTGGAAAAGTATTTACAGGTTTGTCAGGATAAAACCACAAATCAGACATAGGCGAGACTCTACAACACAACGGTGGGTGTTCTGAGAACAGGAGGTGGGAGACATGCCTGACAAGCTGTGTCCATAGGGGCAGACTAAAGGAGGGGACCTGGAGATGGTCTAGTCCAGTAGCTTTCTGCCGGGCCACACACTGGAATTACTGAGGAGCTTAAAAGCAAAACGACACAGTGCCAGGGTCCTGCCCTCAGAAATACTGAATTCAGTGGTTTGGAGTAGGGTGTGGGCATCTGTCATTCTTGCAAGCTCCCCAGGTGGTTCTAACGTGCAGCCTTGGTCGAGAACCACTAAGCTCACCCACTCTCTGCCCTGTGCGCTCAGAGAAGAAGGTTGACCTCACATACAGGGCTTAC
>CM052438.1:123092099-123115492 GCA_028533085.1 Varecia variegata | reverse complement strand
AGAACGGTTGGCTTCAATTTTTCCTCTTTTCTCCACACCACAATTGCCTCTCCTGTTGGTATCTTTGAAGATGTGGGTTTCTGTGGCTTGGGGTAGTGGTGTTTTGTAGTGTCTAATCAGATTAAAATTTGAGGAGCTAGAGAAGATGAGAGTAGGTCTAGAAGAAAGTTTATGTGGACTGGATTTTTCTACTTAACAGTGGATACTACGCTTTCTTCTCTTGTGTGAGAAACCATAATTCAGTCAAAAGATCTCAGTTCCCATTAAATTTCCTTTTTTAAAAACCCTGACATCCAGAACCAGTCCAACAAATTTGCTTTGAGTACAGGCTTTCAATTCAGAAATTATTGACAGTTCTAATGAACAATTACAATTTTTTCTTATTATATTGGAAGAAATTTGAGGGCATATATTCATAATCATGGTGCCAGTCTCAATGTTTTGGGCAATAAATATTTGCCAAATTAATTCATCGTTCTCCTACTTTTACAATCTAGATCCTTATCTTTTAGGAGCTAAATATTTAATACCTTGAAGACCCACCAGGTGGTGCTCCAAGACTACCTAATGTAGCTCATACTCGCTGAAAAAGAATTCTGTGCACAGGGCCAGGGAGCTGAATTCTTTGATTTTTGGTATGAAAAATGAACAAGAAGGAGAAGGGGGAGGGAGGAGAGAAAAACCTTTGGTCTTACCCTTCTTTTCTTTCACAGTTGAGCCATAGTATGGGACCTTCTATGGTTTTACTTAGGCATTTATGATTTCCTCATATTTGATGCATTTTCTAGCTCCTCCAGGGAAAGGGCTCTTCATTTTTCTTTGTACTCAATACAAGGTCCAACACATACTAGGAGCTTGATAAATTTTATTAATAATTAATCTGAGATGGCTAGTTCTGTCTGCAAGCGTGACCCGCATAAACTGTTCCCTGAATTAGGCTTCCTCCTCCTCTATTTCCTGTCTTGGTTGATGGCATCTGCCTGCTTTGGAAACAGGGTTACAGCTCAGAGCCACCCTGCTGCCCCGCAATCCCTCCATGAGTCCCTGCTTGGCACCTGGTCACATTGCTACAGTCACTGTCTCAGACCTTCACTTCTCCTCTCAGTCTTCCCTCCTCCTTCCTTGCCTCCCCCCTTTTCAGGGGCTGACTCCCCGCCAACTCACAGACACAGTGAAAGGCCTGACAACCCCAAATCAGCGACTGAGGCCAGAATCTCAATCAAGGGAGGATTTATTAAGCCAAAGTTATAGATGTGCCTGGGAAAAACACAAACCACAGACAAATCTGTGGCTGTTTTTCTGAAGGGGAATGTGGCAGCTTCAGTATTTAAAGGGGAAAGGGAATACAGAAAGAAAAAAAAGCAGGGGTCGGGTTAGCCCAGGAAAATCTACATTTTGCATAAGAGAGGGAGAATGCTAGGAGAGAAAAAGGGAGTGAAAGAAGCATCAGTTAAGTAGATGTCCCTGGGTAGGTGGAAGAGCATTTGATCCTGTCTTGTCTCTGCTCTGCACCTGGGAAGATAAACTTGTAATTCATTATTAGTGTGCAATTGAATCGAGCAGAGTTTAGTTTTACTACGTAGACGTAGCCTGTGGACCTAAAGTTACAGTTTGCATCTCCTTGCTTATGGGAGGCCAGCAAGGACTTTCCTTAATGAATGGTCTGTGGGGCCAGTCCTTCACAGGTGCCTGAGGCCTTACCTTCCTCATTGCATAAGCAGTAGGGGGGGTGGTACTAAGATTTTCTTTTATGGGCATGTTATGGAGCCTCACTCTCCTCCGCTTCCTAACTCTGCACCTTTGGACTGCCCCATCTCCCATCTGTCCTCCTCTGGTCCCCTCCAGTGATGCTGGAAGAGGGATCTTCTATTTTCATCAATGTGAACCTGACCCTCCATAGTCTTTCGTTTATTTGTTCATTCGTTCTTCAAATATTTCCCAATTAGGGCTACATGGTAGGTTCTGGGAATACAAGGCTGAGTAAGATTGACAAAGTCTATTAGCAGAGACAGCTGTTAATTGAGTAACCAAGCCACCAGATGAAGTGGGTCAACGTTCCCATGCCACACTCAGGTGTGCTATGATAATTTGGCTTTTTAATTCCTATAACTGGTATATTTTCCTCACAAGCCAGTTAAGGGTATCTCAGGCTCAGAGTAAGGAATCACACTAAACCCACCTGGGGAGGCCATGCTCTCCAATAGAGCCACCTGTACCTGCTGGGAAAGAGCCCTGCTTGGCTCCAAAAGAAGCACTTTGCTGGTGACAGTGGCGGGAAGGCCCACCAACAGGCTGGCAGCTCTGATTTGTCATGTCCTGTGTCTGTGTGTCAGAGCCCCCTGTGGACTGTGGTGGGAGCAGAGGAGAGACCTGGGTGGGTGTAGAGTTGGGACGTGTGGTACCCACAGCTGGAAATGGACAGAAGGATTCCAGGAGCAAGTGGAAGTGGGATCCGGTGGGTTCTGGGCCAGGTCCGTGCCCAGGGTTATTAAATCCCAGGGGCTACAACATGGCGATGAGAGAGAGTTAAGACGGAAGCTGAGAGGCTCCAGGCTGAGAGGATTTGAGATGTGAGAAGTTTCTGAGTGGACGCTGGGAAGCAAGGCCTGGTAAAGGGTTTGAGCTGGAAGAACAGGAATCTACTTCACAGTTCCCCAGGCAACTGCCACTCATATCTGAAGTTCTACCCGGAGATACTTTTTCTCCTGACTCAAGATTTCTGCCTATATTCAAAGGGAAATAGCGTCTGGAGGAGGGCCTGGGAGCTGCTCTTTCCTTTCTGTCTTACCATCAGATCCAAGCAGCATTTGCTGAGCACCTGTGATGTGCCAGATGCTACACCTGCTTTCATATACTCTACTTCATTTCATCCCCACAACCACACGGTGGAGGTGGCATCATCGTCTCTTTCTCAGAGATGAGGAAATTGAGGTTCCAAGAGGTTGCCCCATCACACGGCTGGGAAGGAATGTCCAGTGTCGTGCTGTGGGTCCAGTGTCCTTTCTCCTGCATCACACTGCCTTCATGGCAAGAATGTGTCAGATGTCATATATAGAAAGAAAGCCCTAGAATGGGGGCCACGATGAGGTAAAAATACCCCACTGAGAGCCAGGTAATCAAGCCGGACACGCAGTGGCTGCGTGTGGCCCTGCAGCCTCTTTGCCTAAGTACCTCTGAACACCGCAGCTGTCAGGAAGACAGAGAGGAGTTTGGAGCTGGGTGTAACCCAAAAAGGCTGCATGGAGGTGGAGAGGAATGAACAGCATCCAAACCAAACTGCTGCCCCCACTCCTTCACCCCCTTGCCTCCCGGCTTGTCCCCTCCATGAATCAAAAAACTCTCTCCACCCTGGAACTTCTATATGTCTGTAGCTTCCAGGCTTGTGAATTTCATGGATCTGTAAGGCTTATTTATTTTATTTTATTTCAAAATATTAAGCGCCCATCAATACATGAGTGTAAGGTGTTTTTTTTTTTTTTAAAAATAACATATGTTTGAAGATGTTTTATTTTGCTGAGAAAGAACAAACAACAGCAACAGCAATAAACCTTAACTAAAATCCACTATTTTCAGCATTGCATAAAAGATTATTTTATGCACACCCTCCCATTTCCTCCCCCCCTTCCTTAAAAAATTTTTAATACCAATAGGTGGGAAGGAGTAATAACAAGAGAGTCTCATATGTTGAGCGCATTTACGCTGAAAGGACATTGTCTTTATTTTCCTCACCTTGTTGGGGATTGGTGGGGACTCTGTGGATCTGCGTTTGGGAGTCTCTGCATTAGATGATTATCCCATAGAAAGATTGCTGAGCCCCATCCTTAACTGCTCAACCAACGCGTTCATTTGATTGGTAGATAATGTGGATAGGAGAGATACGTAAGCTAAAAAGGATCTTTCCAAAGGGTGTGCAGTTAAATAAAGGCAAGCCCTTCTTTTGAATAATACCCTGGGCCTTCAAGTACCTAACACATTTATGGAAAGTAGTCCAGACAAGTATGGTTCATCATGTTTTCCAGATAATGAACAGCACTTGTGAGTACTTGTTGTCTCTGATCTTGATGGATTGGATGTCTTCCAGGAACTGGGGCTCTTCTCAGGAAGCTGAAACATGTACCTGGCCTGTGAGTCAGAGAATCTTAAGGGAATCCCAGGAAAGGTGAAGCAATTGCAGACTCAACTGTTATCTCATGCTGCTGAGTTAATCCAGCAGATAAGAGACAACACTTGTGAGCTACAAAATGGCCACTAGATCACTTCCGCCCTCCACCTCTTGCACAAGAATTTCTCTCGTGGCCCACCTTAACTGACAACATAGAGGAACAGCCCGGTGCATCACAAAGCTACTATGCCAACTTTTTATTCTGAAGAATTTCAAGCTGAACAGACACTATGGAAAACAGCATGGCAGTTTCTCAAAAAAAATGAAAAATAGAACCACCAAATGATCCAACAATTCCGCTTTGGGCATATACCAAAGGAAGTGGAAGCAAGGTCTCGAAGATATATTTGTATATCCATGTTCATAGAGGTATTATTTGCAACAGTTAAAAGGTGCAAGCAACCCAAGTGTCCATCAGTGAATGAACCGATAAATAAAATGTGGTATGTATGTGCAGTGGGATATTAGTCTTAAAAAGGATGGAAATTTGACATATGCTACAACATGGATAAATCTTGAGGACATTTTGCTAAATGAAATAAGCTGGTCATAGAAAGAGAAATACTAGGCCGGGCGCGGTGGCTCACGCCTGTAATCCTAGCACTCTGGGAGGCCGAGGTGGGTGGATCGCTCGAGGTCAGGAGTTCGAGACCAGCCTGAACAAGAGCAAGACCCCGTCTCTACTAAAAATAGAAAGAAATTATCTGGCCAACCATAAACATATGTATAGAAAAAATTAGCCAGGCATGGTGGCGCATGCCTGTAGTCCCAGCTACTCGGGAGGCTGAGGCAGTAGGATTGCTTAAGCCCAGGAGTTTGAGGTTGCTGTGAACTAGGCTGACGCCACAGCACTCACTCTAGCCCGGGCAACAGAGTGAGACTCTGTCTCCAAAAAAAAAAAAAAAAGAAAGAGAAATACTGTCTTTCTGTGCAAAGTGGAAAGACAAATTCCACTTATGTGAGGTT
The DNA here is from genome assembly GCA_028533085.1 of Varecia variegata. Taxonomy (NCBI): domain Eukaryota; kingdom Metazoa; phylum Chordata; class Mammalia; order Primates; family Lemuridae; genus Varecia; species Varecia variegata. The sequence continues at coordinate 123,110,364 of CM052438.1, read as the reverse complement.
TCTAAAGTAGTCAAATTCATAGAGGCAGGAAGTAGAATGGTGGTTGCCAGGGGTTAGGGAAATGAAGGAATGAAGAATTGTTGTTTAATGGGTACGGATTTTCAGTTTTGCAAGATGGAAAGAGTTTTGGAGATTGGTTGCACAACAGTGTGAATGTACTTAACATTATTGGACTGTACACTTAAAAATGGCTGAGATAGTCATAATTTTATGTTTGTGTGTTTTATTACTATTAAAAAAGGATTTCAAACTAAAGATAACTTGAAAAAATAATGCAATGAACATTTACATGTCTTTTCTCTACATTCACCAATTATTTTGCTTTATCTGCCTCCAAATATTTATACATGTGGTTAAAACATTGGAAAGTAAGTTACAGACATCATGGCACTTTACCCCTAAATACTTCAGCCTGTAACTTTTAAGAACAAGGATATTCTCCTACATAACCTACATCACATTCAAGAAATTTAAATCCCATGTACCCTCAAAATATGTACAACTATAATATATTGATAAAAAATACAAAAAAAGAAAAATAATAGGGTGTGTATAATAACAGTAATATTATCTATAATCCATGTTCAGAATTTCCCAGTTGCTCCAGTAATTATCTTTATACTTTTTTTGGTGGATCAATCAATTTTAGTCAGCTAAAACTGAATACTTTCTATATCTAAGACACTGTTAAGTGCTTTATTCAATAAATATTTATTGAGCACCTAATGTGTACTGGGCACTGCTCCACTTTAGTGAACAAGACGGGTGACAATCCCTGGCTTCATGTTCGAGCGTCCAGAGAGAGTGCCGCAGGGGACAGCGGACAGTAGAGGAAGACAGTAAGCAAAGTCAGTGAGTAAATGGCACCCAGGGGAAGTGCCATGGGGAGAGGGAAGGATAAAGCCAGCAAAGGAAGTGTGACATGTGGGGTAAGCGGAAGCTGCAGTTCTAAATCGGTGGTCAGGAACACGCGACGGCCGAGGTGCCTGAGCACAGGTGTGGAGAGGCCAGGGAACCCGGTTACCTGGGCAAGAGCTGTGGGCAGGGGAAACAGAAGGATGGATGCCCTGAGGCAGGAGCAGGGCTTGCTCCTTGGAAGAGGAGCAGGAGGGCTGAATGTTGGGGCGGGTGGGGAGGAAGGGAGTCAGGGCGGAGGAGAAAGGCCTCAAGCCCAGGAGGGCCCTGGCCTCCCCCCTGGTGAGATGGGGGCCGATGGAGGTTCCCAGCAGAAGAGGGCAGTGGACAGACATATTTTAACAGGGTCGCTCCAGCAGCCCATTGAGAACAGACAGCACGGGTACAAGGACGAGAGCTGGGAGACCAGTGAGGAGGCTGTGACAAAAGTCAGGGAGAGACGGTGGTGGCCGGCCCAGGACGGCCTGCAGAGGCAGGGAAGCAGTCAGATGCCAGAGGTATTTTGAAGACAGAGCGGAGGGGAATTGTCTCCGGCGTGGATGAGGGGATGTGAGAGAAAACCACACAGAGTCCAGGAAGGCTCCAGGGCTTTGGGTTGAGCAGGTGGAAGGAGGGAATTGCCATTTCATGAGAAGGGAAAGACTGAGGGAAAAGCAAGTTTGTCTTAACTCATTTAATTCCCGCAGCACCCTCAGGAGGTAGGTATTATTATTACCCGTGCTTTACTGATGAGGCAAATGAAACGGATATTAAGTAATTTGCTCAAAGCCACAGAGCCAGTAAGTGGTAGAGTTGGGATCTAACCCAGGTCATCTGCTTCTCTTAACCACCGTGCGGTGCTGCCTCTTGGATTTTTAGTTCCTTATAAGGAATTCTGTAGAATTTATTTTTCCTTCTCTCCCTTTGTCCCTCCATTTTTTCCTTTTATCCTTTCCTCTCCCTCCCTCCCTCCCTCCCTTCCTTCCTTCCTTCCTTCTTTCCTTCCTTCCTTCCTTCCTCAATCACCTACATGCAATGCACCGAGTAGTCCTTATGCCCAGAGTACAGTTTATACAGTTCTCTAAATAAGGAAACCTGCTTTTGGTCGTCCCAAGGGTTTCCTCTTCAGTCCTCCTTGTTTGTCACTTTCGCATTGTTCTTTGGTGACCCAACCTCCCTTGAGGAGCACCTCCAGCTCGGGACCCCTGAGCCTCCGTCTCTATTCTGGATTCTGCCCTCTGGCCCCCAGCACCCAAAGCCCACCAGGCATCTTCACTTGCACGCTCTGCGGGCGCCTCAAATTAGCAGTCCCAGCAGAACTCGCATCTGCACACCCCACACCTGCGCCTTCTCCCGGCCTTCCTGCTCTGAACACGCAGAATTGATTGTGTTTTTCCATAGCTCACCACTCTGTAGTGGTGCCCTCTGTAAAATTCCTCCTTGTGGCTCTCGCCACACCCTCGTCCTCCGCACACGCTGGTGTCAGCCTTAAAGGGTTCGGGGCAGTTCCTCACGCTCAGGTGCTCTCACCTCTGGACCCCGTGTCGTCTCAGCCTACGGTGCTTTCTTTCCTCATGGAGGGCCTGGCTTTCTCCTGCTCTTCCCCCTGGCCCCGAGACTACGTTCATACCCCTGCCAGGTGGGAAAGGAAGGCAAGAGCAAAGGGGAGTCGCTGAGAAAGGGAGATTGGTCACAGGAGGAGCTACTCTGCTCTGAGGAACGTCTGCTTGTTCAGATTTTCTCTGGGAACCGACTTTGTGACTCTACTGAACCCAGCACCATGGTGAGGGACCCAGGGCATCCTGGCCTAAGATGGGTCCCGAACATCCTGTTCATCTGCGCATCACTGGCCACATGTATCCTAAGGGACAATGCCCAAATAATGAGAATATTCTGCCTTCATGCTTCAATAGGCCACTTTCTTTTCTCAAGAGCTTGAGCTAAGAGTGATCAATTCCTTTGACTTAGAGGTGGGATCAGAAGAGCATCTTTGATTCTTTCCCAGACCCGGATCCTTCAGTCAGGGGAGCAAACAAGAATAGGGCAGCTCAGCCCTGACCTGGGGGGCAGGAACTGCTTGCTCTGCCACTGGTTTACGTGTGTCCCCAAATAATTTGCTCCTACTCTGCCAGTAGTGGTTTATTCGCCTGTAAAATGGTACAGTAATTTTTACCTACCTCAGAGGTGTGTTGGGAGGTATAATTAATGGTGGTTAAAGTACTTTGAGAGGCACAGATGAAAGGCCTTATTTAAGTACACATCATTATTGTGATTAATGGTATTTTTCTTCTTCGAACACACCAGGAGACAGACCTTTTGACTTAGGTCGTTAATTCCGTCAAAGCTCCTCCGATCAGACAAGAGACATTAGGGCCTCTAGACTGGCCACACAAGAGACTCGTAAAGCCTCGGAGATCTACAGCCGTCCTAAAAGTGATTTTTATTTGTCTTACCCGCCCTCTTTTGACATTCTCCCAAAATGGCTTGACTTGAAAAGTGGCAGTTTTTGTATGTTATAAATTATCTGTTTCATCCAAAGCATTTCAGCAGGTATGAAGGGAGGGGAGAAAATTGCTCATCATGGTTAATCAATATGCTCTGGTTGTCCCCAGCACTGACCCTTGCTCTTCCCAGACCACGGAGAAAACCCAACATCTGCGTGCCAGTGTGGGACTGATTTCCCCAGGTGGAACCACAGGGACTCCTCAGGGGGCAGCGCTAAGACCCTGCCCTGGGAGGCAGGACCCCTGCTGCTGAGACGGGACCTGCTCCCTGGCTCCCGCCCAGCCCCCTCCAGTGCCACCTCACAGAGCACAGTCCTCAGTGCAGGCTGTGGCTGCGACTGAGGATCCGCCTGATCCCCAGTGGGGCCCGTCAGGGGGACAGCCAGGGCAGCCCACCCGAATGCTCACTCCCACCTGCTCCTTATTGGCTGCACAGCCACCCTGTGCTCGCTGAGGACAGCACGTGTCCCTTATACAGTGGTAAGGGGATGGAAAGAGAGGGCGTCGAAATGCCATGGTGCCTGGCAATAGGTGCTCCACACATCTTTCCCTTCCTTCCCCTCAGAGGGACTGAAGAAAGTGGAATATACTTTTATAAAGCAGTTAAGCAAATGTGCCCAGCATGTCTGACTACAAGACAGGTTTCCGGGGAGGCCGCATCCGTGCAAGGACATGACTATGCAGGGTGAAGCGGGGCAGGTCCTACCTCCCCAGCCCGGCAGCTCAGTGGGGAGGAACATCCCAGGGCTCAGGTTGGGAGGACCCGGGGCAGCTGCCGAGGTGGCCCTCAGACCCCCTGATTCTAGACCTTCCAACCAGCAGCGTTCATGACACTCACAGAAATGGAAGGCATAAAGGAACTCAGGAAGGGTGAGAATCACCACTGTATTTTGAAATTGTTTCAAATTATTTTTCGAGTATTTAAAAACGCGCTATCATTTAACAAACTTGTTTAAGTTTCTGGAGTTTATTTATGTGCATGTGTTCAGAAATGGACCCCATATTTGTATCTATGAAGACATATCATGGTGGCATTAGCTGTATTTGTATTCCAGAACATTCCTGGGAGGGGATCACTTTGTTCCTCTCTTTCTGGATCAGAATTCACCCTGGAGTACGGGGTTCAGTTCCAGATACCATACCTTGAGAGGGATGTAGACAAAATGGGAGTGATCTTGGGCTTGATGCTCAACTGGTAAAAGGAATCACAGAGCTGAGAACTCAGGAGAAGTAGGACTCAGGGAAGACATGATCACTGTCTTCAAATACCTGAAGATGAAGTGAAAGACATTGCCCAGGGGTCAAACTACGAGGCTACAGAGAGACAGAGCTTGGCTCATTAGAAGGAAGACATTTTTAACTGTCTGGGCTGCCCGATCTGGAATGGACAGTCTCGGGGACAGATTCCGATCATCTAATGTCTGGATGAACCATTGACAAGGACCATGATCGGTATCTAAGCATCTGGGAAAGTGTGTTGACTTAAATTACAAGATTTCTCTCAACTCTCCAAAATATATGATTTATGATTCTGGCATTTGGCTAAATTAACAAGCCATGTATAGAACATATGACAACTTTCTATTAACCAGAATATTTGCTTAACAGGACAGTCCTCGGCACTGCTTATATTAATAAGCAATATATTATTGGCACTGCTTATATTAATAATATAAGATTTACTATATTTTTTAAAGTTCTGAGAACATTATCTTCTGCTTTATGCTAAATACAGCTAAACATGTGAGCATAAGCTTTAGTGCTCAGATACTCTGCCAGGCCCCACAGAGCAGGGAAGTTGGGCTGCAGTGTAAACTCTTTTTAACAATCCCACACTCCCCAGAACCACCTTGGTCAGTGTAGGCAGGAGCTGTTGAAATAGTTTGACCAAAGCACTTGGTTTAGTGATGCTGGCAACAGACCTCTGAGTGGGCTCACGGGCCCCTGGGGAAATGCTCCGGAAGCAGGTACACCCAGCAAGCCACAAGCCAGTGGAGGCTCAAGGCTAGATGTGGACACTGGAAGCTGTCTTGGTCCACTGTAGGGTCTAATCTGCCTTCAGGACTAAGGTGCAGGCAGCTCAGTGAAGAGAAAGGTCCCACACAAGACAGGATGGTGGTTAGGGACGTGACTCTGGAGCCAGATTCCTTGGCCAACAACTTCACTTGTTTGCATCTGTTTCCTGATGTGTGAAATGGAGATGATAATATTATCACTTGGCTTATGGGATCTTTGAGAAGATGAAAGGAGTTGACAGGGGATGTTCCAATGTCTTAGTGCCAAAGTGTCATATTGCCTTCAGAAGGATAAATGCTCGAACTTAGAAAAAAACATCATTTTAAATGAAATCAATTGAGTGTAATTAAAGCCTTTTGGAAGAGTACCCAATCTAAGCCAATCCTGGAATCTCACAAGGGAAAGATATTCACTAGGTGGTTTAAGGTCTGTGAGAAAGGAGAAAAGACAACTAGGTTCCCAGGAGTTTCTCTCCTGCAGCACCCGTTGGACTTGTTCTTCTCTGAAGCCAGTGGTCCTCAAACTTGAGCATGTACCAGCGTCTCCTGGAGGGCTTACTAATACCAGGTCGCTGGGCCCCACCCCAGAGTGTCTGATTCAGTAGCTGGGGTGGGGCTCCTGAATTTGCTTTTCTAACAAATTTCCAGGTGATGCGGATGCTGCTGGTCTAGGGACTATGCTTTGAGAGCCACAGTTTTGGGGGAATGAGTGGAGGAAGCTGGTCTGGCCTTCTCTTCACCTCATCTTCCCTGGGAGGGAGATGATCAGGAGGCCAGGCCAGAGCAGGCTCCTCTCCACACACAGGCTGTGCTAGGTGTCGACGCACAGCAAGAAACTCGCGAAGGCGTGAAACATCCATGGTGGTGGCGGAGGTGGGAGCGAGAAACCCAGAGGCCCAGAGGTGGGCACAGCAGGGAAAATGCTGACCATCTAAGGCACATTCTGGCAACACATCTGGGAAACACTGGTGGTGGTTGACTTTATAAGTCAACTTGGCTAGGCCACAGTACCCAGATCTTTATTTATCAAAAGCATTATTCTTGATGTTTCTGTGAAGGTTTTGCTTTTGTTTTTGGATGAGATTAACATCAAAGTCAGCAGACTTTGAGTAAAGCAGATTGTCCTGAGTAATGTGGGTGGGCCTCATCCAATCAGTTGAAGGCCTTAAGAGAAAAGGACTGATCGCCCCAGAAGAGGGAGTTTTGCCAGCAGGCTGCCTTTGAACTTGAACTACAGCTCTTCTCTGGGTCTCCAGCCTGCTGGTCTATCTCATCAGATTGTGGGCTTGCTATGCCTCCACAATCACTTGAGCCAATTCCTTGAAATAAATCTCTCTGTCCTTATATATACATCCTGCTGGTTCTGCTTCTCCAGAAAACGCTGACCAATGCAATGCTCATTGAGATGTGGCCACTGGCATGTTAGGAATGCAGATGCAAACTTTTATTATTGGAAAAAAATTTGAAAGCACATTTTATCACCACGGTCATTTGAAATGTTCATTCCTTCCCTGTGCTGAGGGTAGGTGGTGAATATGTCCTTTATCATGGTGTCATTTGAACTGATCTCACTCAGCATGAGTCAGAGAAGGGAAGCTGATGCTACAAGAGCCACAGCCCTGGTGACAAAGCAGCAGGCACCAGTTTGGTGATTTTTCTTCTAATAAATGATGCACCTATTTATTTTCTATTTTGGGATACTTACTCAGCACTTTCAGCTTCAAAGGACCTTGCAAGAAGTAATTAAAATATTCTTACAACAGCGCGAGGAGGCAATGGGTGTTATTACCATTTTATGTCTGGCAAGACTGAGGTAGTAAGGTTGTGACACATTTGAAGATGTGGATGGAGATCAAACTTGCAACTCCCTGACACTTAGGTCTGTGTCTCCTATTGGGTCTTGCTTCTTTCTGAAGAAATTCACAATTGGGGGATCAAAGCTATTCTTATTAATGAAAATAGCTACCATGCATTGGTAGCTACTGTGTGCCAAGTGCCATATAAAACGCTCTGCACACATTACCTCATTCAGTTCTTCCAGCAACCCCATGTAGGTGATGAGATTATCAGCCATACACACAGACAAGAAACTAAGACTCAGGGGGTGTAAAACGTTTGTGCAAGGCAGTGCAGCCAGCAAATGAGAGTGCTGGGGTTTGAACTCAGGTGTCATTTGCTTCAGATCCCATACCTGCCTGACCACACCCTCATGCCTTCTATGGATCCTGGGGATCCACTGGAGAACAAGAGATTTGGGGTTAGTGGTTCTGAGCATTAGAGATTTGGAGCACCACTGGATCATAAACAGAACCAGGGCAAGGACTGGGGCCGGCCTGCTCACTGCTGTGGCCCAGTGCTTAGCATAGAGCCTGATGCCCAGTAGGCACTCAGGAAATACCTGTTGAATAAATGAATGAATAGCAGACAGCTGTGGGGACTTTCTGGAGGAATGCATTGAAATAAATAAGGCAGCTTTCTCTAGCTCTGTAAGAAGCTGCGAATATCATTTTGGTACTCCAAGAATGAAGAAAACCCCATGGAGTTCTACTGTGGGAACAGCAGTTGACTAGTTCTAGGAGTGCTCACACAGCCTGCTTCAATCATTTTCCTAGACTGAATACCAGCTTAAAAGGGACAAAAAGGGAATTTATTGGGGTGTGGACAAACGAGAATTGGTCAGCTTCTCTTTGCCCACCCTGGTCCTTGGGTACAAGGTTTTGATGGGCCTTTTCATGCTTCCCTTTGGACCAGATGTGGTTTATGGGGAACTTGGAGTTAAAGGACTTTCCTGGACAGTATTTTGGTTGGCTGGGTTACCATATTTCATCTCCCAAGAAAACTGGAGAAATAGTACTGAGATTCAATTTGTTATGCCAAAAGGATGAGATAGTGTCTGCTAAAACAGCACAGTCTGTGACAAGGACTTGAACTCTTTTTATAGTGTTTCCCCACCCGTTGCTGTCCATCAGAGCAGGACCAGCTCTGCCCACATGCGCTTCCCCTGCTTGTTACCTTGGAATCCAGAGGTTTATCCCCCATTGTCTGATTCCTTCCTAAGACCCAGGTGCTGGAGAGGAGCTCTACCTGTTACTGGCTTAACAACTTTATCTCACCAAGTAGGGCTGATTGAATACAATTATTTATAATTAATGATGTATTTTAATTAATGATATAGTTTAAATTAATGAATATTTTTATTGTGATTTTATAGCCATAACATAAAATTTACCCTTTCAATAATTTTAACTATACAGTTTCTTTGCATTAATTACATTCACATTGTTGTGTAACCATTACCACCATCCATCTCCAGAACTTTTTATCATCCAAACTGAAACTCTGCACCCATTTTAATGGGTACAATAACTCCCTATTATCTCATTCCCCCCGTCCCTGGTAATCACTATTTTACTTTATGTCCCTATGAGTTTGTCTTTTTTTTTTTGAGACAAAGTCTCTCTGTTGCCCGGGCTAGAGTGCCATGGCGTCAGCCTAGCTCACAGCAACCTCAAACTCCTGGGCTCAAGCAATCCTCCTGCCTCAGCCTCCCAAGTAGCTGGGACCACAGGCATGTGCCACCATGCCCTGCTAATTTTTCTATATATATTTTTAGTTGTCCATATAATTTCTTTCTATTTTTAGTAGAGACAGGGGTCTCGCTCTTGCTCAGGCTGGTCTCGAACTCCTGAGCTCAAACAATCTGCCCGCCTCAGCCTCCCAGAGTGCTAGGATTACAAGCGTGAGCCACTGTGCCCGGCCCAAAGTCTAAGTCCTTAGCATCACACGGCATAGGATGGGATGGCGTTGTGTGCATTCTCTGTATTGTTAAGTGGCTGAAGTGATGGAAAACCATGGTAAAGGCACCCTATTGAGTCTGGGTTGTCATTCTCTGTAGTCCTTGAAACTGACCTCACTCCTGTGGCTAAACCAAACAGTCTAGAGGGGAAGAAGGACAGGCAAACAAAGACAGTCCAATGTATTAAGTGCCATTGTAAAGTCAACACTGAATGTTCTGTAGGAAATAAAGAAAAGATGATTGACTATGCCTGGAGTGGCAGGGATAAGTTGGAAGAAATGATGCTCAAGTGGAAATTTAAGGAATGAGTAGGAATTGAGCAGGTGGTCAGGATGAGAAGGGGCACGCTGGGCCGAGCAAAGAGCATAGTGCGGGTGCAGAGGTGTCAGGTGACACAGGGTTTTATATGCCATGCATGTAAATGTAGACAAATCCTAAGGGCAGAGAGGAACCACAGGAGGGTTTTAGAATCTGATTTGTGTGCCGAAAGATGATTTTGGCATCAATGTGTGGGATGGATTTAGTGGGGATATGGAGGCAGGACACGGGTCAGGAGACCACTGCAACAGTCCAGGCAAGAGGTAAGGGGCAGAAACGATACCACCAGCTAACACTGATTTTGAGCTTACCATGTGCCAGGCACATGATAGGCTCTCATTTTACTTCATTCTATCCTAACATTCCTATGAGGTGGGGAAACCAAGGCAGCTTGCCCAAGGTCACACAGTAAATGGTCAGGCTGAGCTAGCAATGCAGGTGGTAGTGGAGGTCGTGCTCCACACAGCAGAGAGGGTGGATTTTAGTCTTTCAGGATATTAAATAATTAAGGGATAGGATCCCATTTCCTTCCCAGAACCATCCAGCTCAGAGTCCTTAGTTTGGCTTGTGGGAGGGTTACCAGAGGCCAAGCCAACTTCCCCTGGGCACAGTGACATGAGTCAGACCATCAGGGCTGTGGCAGGGCTGGTTTGTGTTTCCTCCGAGCTTTGCTTGCTTTGCTTCTGCCTCGTCACGTGATGTGGATGGATTTCAATTACGAGAGTGACTATGGCAGGCTGGTGCCAGCTTAATGCACGACAAACACTGTCCACGTTGGAAGGAATTTCCCTGTGGGCTAAGCTCCGGGCATATGTTGCTCACTGACAGGTCCTGGGAATTCCAGCCTTCGGAGATTTGTCAGCAGCCTTTGGAAGGCAAAGCAGATGTCTCTGTTTCCTGCAAAGGGCTAGATAAGGAAATAAATTCCCATTACTTACCTGCCCACCAACTGTTCCCCAACAAGGTAGGTTCTGAAGGCCAAAGGGACAAAGAGAGTTCAAGTTTGTATTTCCCCGATCCTTTCTACCTAATGGAAATGTGAGTTAATTTTAAGCTTTAAACTCAGACACATTCATTGCCTATTGGGGTGACAATTTTATCATATGTCTTTCATCAAAAGAGACTGGCTTCTTCTCCTTTTGAGGTTGGGTGAAGCAGGTGACCTTGCCCTCTGAGAATTTCTGTAAGCATCTGAGAAAACTCCAGTGGCTTGGGTGTCCACACGACTGGCTTGCAGGCCTCTTTCATGTGACAACATTCACAGGACCTACCTTCTGGGAGGCAGTAAGTTCACTGCCTCCCAAACTAAATAAACAAAAATTAAATAAGTAGTTAAAATTTAAAACTTACAAAAAGTTTCATCGATGGCATTTTCATCACGTTTAAACTTCTAGATCTCAAAGAACTCACTCCTTCACTCCTTTAGGTCTCTGATGGAAGTCGCCTTGTTTGAGAGGTCTTCCTGACCACTGAACACAAACACCAACATTCCTTGGCCCTGCCCACACCAGTATTCTCTAACCCAGCTGCCCTGATTGATTTTCTCCCTGACACTCACCAGCATCTGATAAATATGTTGTTTGTCCTCCATTTCTCCTTATAAAATCAAAACTCCATGAGGGCGGGGACTCGGTTTTGTTCACCGCTCTATGTGCGGTTTCTAGAACAGTTATTGACACATAGTAGATGCTCAACAAATCTTTATGGAATGATTGAATCGCTAAACTCCTAGCCTACTTCTAACTTACAACAGTCTAATGTGTATTGGAAGTTCATACTCATCTTCTAGCTGCATACTCGAAATCTTCCCCTTTTATCCATCCTTTTTCCTCATATCTTGTTCACTGCTATACTTTTCAGTTATAGCACTGCTCACATGTGGCAGAATTTTCTTTGTTTTTGAGAATCATTCCTATTGTCAAATACCTCAGACATTAGAATGTATAATATTTGCCCTTTTCTTACTACTTTCAACCTCCTTTTTAAAAAATGTCTACATTGATTGATGATTGACTGACTGATTGTAGAGACAGCGGTCTCGCTATGTTGCCCAGGCTTGTCTTGAACTCCTGGCCCCAAGCGATCCTCCCACGTTGGCCTCCCAAAGTGCTGGGGGTACAGGTATGAGCCACTGTGCCCCACCTGTCTCTACTTTTGTTTCCATTGTAAGGATGCTCTTCTTAATAGTCTTCGTGAGTCCTTAAACCTGTCCAAACATAGCAAATGTGCCCCAGCAATCTGGCATAGGGCAAAATGATGGCTCAGACCATGTGTGGTTCAAGGGCACTTTGGCACCAGAGTTCAGTTCTGCTTTGTGTGAGAGCTCGTGCATCACAAGTTCACACGCAGAAAACCTGGATGACCTCTCTTTCCCACTTGTCCAGCTCAGGCCTCTCTCGTCTGGAGCCCTCCCCTGACTGCTCCAGTCGTAGCACGGTGCTCTTGAGTTCCTTTCTCGGTACTGGTCTTCTCTCCTCAGTTAGGTGAGATTCCATGTAAAGAACTTCTGACTTGGAGTCAAAAGTTCAGCGTTGAGCCTCTTATCTGCTTCATCTTGGGCAGCCATCTCTGAGCCTCAGTTTCCTCCTCAGTAAAATGGTGATGACCGTTTGTACGTGGAAGATGTGACAACACTTTCAGGATCAGATATGACCACATAGGAAAAGAGCTTTGGAGATGATTCAGCCTATGCAAAGATCCCAGACATTGTCATTAGAGGATTTTTGTGTGTTATGCTGCATTTAGAACAGCGTGGTGTGTACTAAGAACTTCATATAAATCCCAGCTGCTGGTGGTGGTGAGCGACAGATTGCATTTTAACTACAGTTGCAAAATGCAACCCTGTTCAGAACTGGCTTTGTTCCCTTTTGGGAACTTCTGCATTTGGGATAGGGTGATCAAAGAGAGGACGAGAAAAAGAAGGAAGCTGACTTTTTAAAGAGCTGTGCATTTGGTTTCTATAAACTACTTTGGATAATCACATTTCCTGTTTCCCTTTGCAAGTTTGGAACATTCACTCATTCGTTCTTTTGTTTACTCATTCAGTAAACATTTATTGAGAACTTATTATACCCTGGGTACTGTGGAAACGAATGAGTTACATGCCTGCATCACAGCCAAGTTGAGGGAGCTGGCATGTGACCAACAAGATGACAAGATGGGTGCTGTGCTTAAGATATGTCCAGGGAACAGAAGGCCACTTTGCTCAAACCAGGGCATTGTTTGCATGGAGGGTAAGAGAGTACATCAGGCATGTGATTGCATGTGGTAGGGCAAGAAAACATCTAGTACAAAGGAATCCACTAGACTACGAGGTTGTATTCCTGTGTTCTCAGTCACTTTAGGGCTGAACTGCTGGCTTCTCAGGGGTCAGATGGCATGATGCATGTTTCCACGATGTAAAGTAATTTCTTTAGGCCCACTCTCAGCATACTGCCTTGGAGGAAGAGGCCAAACAGAATCCTGTGTTTCTCCATTGGGTTTTGCTCACTTTAGCCATCTGTGGGTAAGGTCACTGCTCAGGCAGTGCTACTCAGACACAGGAGGAGCTAGTTGAGTCTCTCTCCAATTTTGGACGATTTTAGATTGCTGCTTGGGTAGGTTGGGAAGCTCAAAGCCTTAGTCAAGGAAACCCAGTTCTCTCTTTTCTTTTCTTTTTTAATCAACTTTTTATTTTAGAATTACAGAAAAGTCGCAGAGATAACACAGAAAGTTCCCACATATCCCTCACTTGGTGGTTTCTTCTATTGTGAACGTCTTACATTACCACGGTACATTTGTCACAACTGAGAAATCAGTGTTGGAACATTTCTATTGACTAAATGCCACATTTTAATCAACATTCACTAATTTTCCCATTAAATTTCTTTTCTATTCCAGGATCCCATCCATGATACCATATTACATTTAATTATTATATGATCATGACACGTCATTGTCATGTCCTTAGGTTCCTTTTGGCTATGACAGTTTCTTAGATTTTCCTTGTTTTTGATCACACAGGCAGTTTTGAGAAGAGCTAGTCAGATATCTTGTATTAATAGAATGTCTCTCAGTTTGGGTTTGTCTGATGTTTTTCTCATAGTTAGGCTGGGTTTTTGGGAGGAAGACCACGTCATGTCATATCAGGGATACCTGCTACCAACATGACTCACAGCTGATGGTGTTAATCATATGGCCTAGGTGATGTTTTCTCATTTTCACCACTGTAAAATGACTTTCCCCCACTTTACATATTCTTATTCTTTAGAATTAAGTAATTAAGCGCAGCCTATATTCAAAACAGGGAGGGGGACTAAACTCCATTTCCTAGCAAGGAAGAATCTTCATACACTATTTGGAATTCTTCTGTGAGGAAGATTTGCCCTCCCCAATTTATTTGTTTGTATAATCATTTACTTATTTCAGTCTGGACTCGTGGATATTTATTTTATACTTGGGTTATGATACAATGTTACATTATTTATTTTATTGCTTAAATTCTTTCTGCTTTGGCCATTGGGAGCTCTTTGGGGTCTGAGTCTGGGTCCTTTTGGCATGCCCTCGCCCTTTCCCCTTTTGAGCTCTTCCTTACTGTCTGGACAAGAAGACCCTCCAGGCTCATCTTGTAATTTCCATCTCCATCTACTAAGATCTGTTTTTCATTCCCATAACATTTCTGACATCCACTATGTCTTTTTTGTTTTTTGTTTTTCCCATACCAGCCAATTTTCCAACACCAGCTGGGTGTCCTGCAATTCAATTCAATTCTGACACTTAGAGTCAAGCTTCACAGGTTAAGGGCTCAGTCCCACAAGCCTGCCTCCACTTCAATGCCAATTATGACTCCAAGTCTCCCATACTTCGAATGGACCAGCTATAAACCAGCTGCAGAAGAGATGCACAGGGCAAGGCATGGGGTAGGGTTGGGGAGCTTCCCTACCCTCTTCAGGCCACCACCCTCCCAGCACCTCCGTGTGTTCACCAACCCAGGGGCTTTCCGAATCCAGTTGTTTAGAGTTTTTATGCAGGCTCTATTTTGTAAGCATGGTTGATTAAACCATTGGTCACTGATGATTAACTCAATCTTTAGCCCCTCTCTCCTTCCTGGAGGTCAGGGGATGGGGCTGAAAATTTCAACTATCTAATCATTTGATTGGTTCCTCTGGCAACCAGTTTCCATCCGGAAATCCTGAAGTTATGTAGGGGTCAACCAGAAGTAGTCACCTCATTAGCATAAACTCTGCTATGGCTAAAAGGGGTTCCTTCCTTCCTTCCTTCTTCATTCTTTCCTTCTTTCTCTCTTTTTCTCTTTCTTTCTCTCTCTCTTTCTTCCTTTCTTTCCTTTATTCTTTTTTTGTTAAACACTGATTTTATTGCTTGAGTTCATAGACAAAAGTATGCAACCAGGGCAGAGGCTGTGGATGACTCATACTTCCAATTGGGAGGAAGAACTCGCTTGGTCTTGTAATACCGAGCCAATTGATGAATTTGGCTACCAGAATCAGCTGGAATTTAGCATCCTTATCCTTCTTATTCCTCTCAAGATGCTTTAAACAGCAACTGCTTTCTTAACTAAATGGTAGAGATAGATTCTCAGGAAGATCAGGAGCAAGTCCTTTAGACTTAAGGATTCTTCAGATTTTATTAACTGTCACAAAACGTACTTGTGCAATGCCATGTGGGTCTCTCAGGATCACACTGATCCATGAGGGCATCAGCCCCTTCTTGGCAAGTTTATAAATCTGCTCCTTCACATCATCAGACGTCAACTTCAGCCAAGGGGGCACGCTGCGGTGACAGGGCAAGGCCGAATGGGACAGGCTCTTCCTGGGAGCATGAGTACAACCCATGAGAGTGGCGTCAGGCAGCCAAGGGGTTCCTGATGAATAGTGAAAGATGCTCCTCTCACACTATCACTCAGGAAATTCCAAGAGTTTTAGGAGCTCTGTGCCAGGAACCTGGGACAAAGACAACATATGTATTTCTTATGTCAATGGAAAAACCAAACTCTTTAAAATATTTTAAAGAGGTTTTTTTCTGAGCCAATATGAATAACCACGACCTGGGGAAGCACAAACCCAAGACATCCTGAGAAAGTCCTCCTGAGACAGTAAGGCTGTCATTCTGTTTTATACATTTGAGGGAAGCAGAAGTTACAGGCAAAGCTGTAAATCAAAACATGGAGGTTATGCATTGGTTTGGACCAAAAGGGCTGGATATCTTGAAGTGAGAGCTCACAGGGTATAGGTGGATTCAGTGATTCTTTAATTTGTAATTGATTAAAAGAGGAGGGCCTTCTCTAAAAACATAGAATCAGCAGAAAGGAATCTTTAAGTTTAACTTTAACATACTGTTAGTTAAGATAAGAAGTCTTAAACTAAGTTTGACCTGAGGATGTCTCCATACATGAGTCCTTACATAGCGAACTGCAGCCTTAGTATATGTAAACTCCCTAAAAGTCTAATTTAGGAGTATATGTTTGTAACAAATAGCTGAGTCTCCGCCAATCATAGCAGCCAGGCTTCAGTGCATCACTGGCAGCCAACTGTCCAAGCCATGTTCAAAGGAGGCAAATGCCAAGCTGTCTCCAATTGAGCTGTCTCTGTACCTCACTTCCATCTTCTGTACCTCACTTCCATTTTCTGCCCTTAAATGCCACCTGACCACATGGCAGACTGGAGTTCTTTGAACCTGTCCTGGTTCTGATAGCTGTCCACTTCTAGAATCATGACTACAAGTCAATTAGATCCTTGAGCTCAGTTTGTTGCAGTTTTGTCTCTTAACAAGAGTAAGGAATTTAAATAGATGAGATGTGCTTGAAGACACAGGGACTGAAGTGGACATTACCACCTCCTCCATCTCTGCCTCACACCTAGGCAGTTGTGCACTGGGATTTTCCCCTCTGCTTAAAGCCTTTCTTCCATAACTGAGAGCCCCTCCGTCCCTCCTTTCTCCAGGCACTTTTACTTTGCACATCATAGGAACTCAAGAAAGTAGCTGAATAGTAGACCTAAGCCTTGAAAGTCAGCTGTACCTGCTTATTTTCAGAGATCTCTTTTCTAGTTGGCAATAAACAATTTTTAGTGGATTAATCACGAATCGTGTTATGGTTGGCCCCATGTTTAAAACGTTGGTGGTGCACTTCCCGCCCTCCCCAGCCCTTTATGGAGTGCATTAACAGAGCCCGCCAGCTTTACAAGCTGGGCCCTGCCTGAGGGTGTCTCCGTGCCCCTCCACCTACTTTACTGGCCACAGAATGTTTGTGCTTTGGTGTTTTTAACAGTGAGTTCCTTTTGCTTACCAAAGGAAGAACCACAGGAGGGACTTTTGCCAGAGGCAGAAAACCTTTACTTCCCTTGCTTTAAATCCATTACTTTACAAAGAGAGTATTTTAATGAGGAAAAGCTTATAAAACTTTATGCTTGGGATTTTTTAGAGCCATTCTACTTGGTAGACTGACTGCCCTAAAGACTTCCCTTCCCCAAGCCCAGTGTTCTCACCAGACATAACAGCCTCACAGCGTTGGCAGGGTAGAGGGGACAATCTCAGATGCAGGCAGAGTGCCAGGTTCACTGCAGGGTCCTCAGTCCATCTTCTCTGTGGTCCTGTGTCTGGATTTGTGCCAGCGGGAGAGCTGAAGGGCAGCTGAAGAAGCAGCCCGGGTTGGCAGGGCTGACGAGCACTCGTGGCTTCAGCAGGGCCTCCCTGTCTTGTTGAGCAGGTCGATTCTGTACAAGGCAGCGAGCGTCCAGGGCCTGGTTGGGGGTGGGGGGGGCAGGCTGAGATCCAGCCCGTGCTCTGCTTACTATGCCCTGGTGTGGCTGCTCTAACGGACTACCACCGGCTGGGTGGCTTAAAACAACAGGAATTTATTCTCCCACAGTTTGGAGGCCAGAGGTCTGAAGTCAAGGTGTCAGCTGGGTTTTGGAGGCTCAGAGGGAGAATCTGTTCCTACTTTCTGTTGGTTGCCGGTGATCGTTGGCATTCCTTGGTTGTGTCAGCGTAACTTCCATCTCTGCCTCTGTTTGCACATGGCCTTCCTCTCCGTGTACGTGTGTTTCTTCTCCTCTTCCTATAAGGACGCTAGTCATATTAGATTTGGGGTCCACCCTAATCCATTATGACCTCATTTCAATTATTTGTATCTTACAACGACCCTATTTCCAAATAAGGTCACATTCTGAGGTTCTGGCTGAACAGAATTTTTAGAGGACACTTTTCAATCCAGTACCGGCTGCATCAACCTGGAGGAGAGGTGCCTTTTAAAAATCTGCCGGTGGCTCTCTCTGCTTGCCCAGCTGTGTCCTCTGCTGTTTTCTAATTTGAACAGAGGTGCCATTTGGGCTAGCAGGAGCCCTGGACATTTGCTATGGAAGTGGTCAGCTCTGCAAGACTCATTAGTTTATAAGATTCCTGAAGTGGGGACCCTGTTGAATACCTTTTTGGAAACTGCCATAGCTTCTATTCATAGATTGAGTTCTCAAAAATGTTTGTTCCAATGACAGTAAAGAATTATGACGAAAAAAGTGGAAAGGCCCTTCTGATTCCAGCTGTTGTAGAAAAGATTTATTTTTTCTTTTTTTTTAAAATTTTTAATTTTTTTTTTTTTTTTTTTTTTTTGAGACTGAGTCTTACTCTGTTGCCCCGGCTAGAGTGCCGTGGCATTAGCCTAGCTCACAGCAACCTCAAACTCCTGGGCTCAAGCAATTCTCCTGCCTCAGCCCCCCAAGTTGCTAGAACTATAGGCGTGCACCACC
>CM052438.1:123026081-123091999 GCA_028533085.1 Varecia variegata | reverse complement strand
CTTCTCCGGTGTTTGGGAAAGTCTGTTGGATTCTTATGGGTTAAGAATTGTAGGTTCTACTTCATCCCTGTGAGTCATGCAATATTTCTCAAACGTGCTCCATGGAACATTAGCCCCATAAAAACTGTTCCAGTAGAAAATGGTTTTGTGGTTAAATAAGACTGAGGAATTGTGCATTTGCTATTCTCTTCCTGGAGATTAGCAATGCACACCGTAAATGTGCTTTGTAAAAGTTCTGACAAGTCTTGTGGCAGAGAAACCTATTAAACTTTGTTTTAATCCACTGTATCTCAATTTAATTTGAGTATAGATCCTCCTTTTTTGGGGTCAATGAATAACGTCTATTACAATCCATAGAACTAGTGTTTAAAGAATAAATTTTGAGAACCATTGGAGAGTGGTCAAGAATATAAATATCAGAATCAAGCTCAAGTTCAAAATTTGGATTCATTGACTTTAGATTCATTGAGCCTCCTGAGCCTGAGTTACTTCACCTATAAGATGGCATTATAATGGTACTTGCTTTATAGAATTAACTGAAATAATATAGCTAAAGTGCTTAGCACAGGGCCTGTGATATAGTAACAACTCAATGAATGTGACTATCATTATTGTTAATATGATTTTCATTATCATACAGCCCAATGACTTCTCACTTCATTCTTAAAGATCATTTGGAGAAATGACAGTCTTGAGTCTAACAAAGAAGATAAAGTTTTCAAAGCTGTTGTCATTTATAAAAATCAACTCTGATAAGAAAGCATTTTTTCGCAGCTTTAAGAATTCTAGGAATTGACATTTGCCAAATGCAGTTCTTCTGAACCCAGGGGAACTCTTTTGCATCTGTCAATAAGTTACGATTTCTTCAGGCTGGTCATAAGCTAGTCATGTTCACCTGAAAGAAAATGAAGCCCAGAGAGGCAAATGAAGTTCTACATTTCAAAAGGCATTTCACAGTTACTGCCTTACTTCTGGGAGTGTGGCGCTGGGGCAGCAGAGTGACATTGTGGGGTAGGTCACGAGGGGAAATGACCTGGAGATTGCCGGGTTCCAGAAGCGCTGACCTGTCCTTTTCAGATGCATGGGCTGCAGACGGTGCTGCAGAGTCTAATGAAAACTTGACCAAGGCAGAGCACAGCTGCCACAGCGCCAGTCCCCAGGAGGATGGAGAACAAGACCCTGTTCCAGAGGACAATATGCTCAAGCTCTTTGCAAGAAGCCCAGGGGGGCTGGTTGAATAAGTAGATGCTCCTCCCAGGACAGGAGAGAAAATTCGCCTGGCTAGTTTTCTGTCTCTGCATCAAAGACAGTAAAGTGAGGGAAATGCTACTTACAAGCATCTGAAAAGCACCTGCCTAATACAGGAGATTACAAAGCCTACGGGTCTTCATCGCTCTCATCTTCACAGAGAGAACAGACTTGTTATGTGCCCAGTGGAGAGAGGGATGAACAGACATCTTTCCCTCTACTAGCACAACGTCTCAGCAGGGTGTTGAGGACGCAGATGTAGCCACTCAAGAGAGCACAGGAGGAGATGGGAAATCATGCGAGACAAGATTTTAACTGCCATAAGGATCTCAGAGGCAGTGAGGAGGGATTAAGAGCTGGGACTCCAAAGTCCCACAGACCCAGGTCCTTATCCCAGCTCTCTTGCTACGAAATTCTAGATAAATTTTTAAAATGTTTCTGTACCTCAGATTCTTTGTGTGTAAAATGGGGTTAAAAATAGCATCCATAACATTAAGTGATTGTGAGGGTTAGTAAGATACTAATCAACACAGTGACTGCCATGCAGTAGGCGTGTATTTTAGTCATATCAAGGAGAAATCAGAGAGGCCCAGAGTAGCTGGAGAAGGCTTCGCTGGGAAAAAGGAGGTGCCCTGGCCTTGAAGGAGGCTGGCAGCAGAGAAACGGCATGGGAGCAAAAGCCCCGAGGGAGATTCGGGGCCAGAGTATGCTAGCTGGACAGGGAGAAAGTGGAGTAGGTTTTCCGGCTGTGTTTCACAGGGCTGCATAGTATTTGATACCTCTGTCTCTATCTTTATCTTCTCCCCATCCATGTCTGTGTCTGCTGAGTTCCCAGTGATATTGTAAGTTCCTTAGTGTAAAGATTTCTCAGCCTGACCAGCTCCTTTACGTTTTACAAAAACCCCTTTGGCTGATCTATTTCAAAATGGGCCTGGGACACTTGTTAGAGGGCTGCTCTAGGAGTCGAGGCGAAGGCAGATGGGATTTGGAATAGGGTGAC
Source organism: Varecia variegata (assembly GCA_028533085.1). Taxonomy (NCBI): domain Eukaryota; kingdom Metazoa; phylum Chordata; class Mammalia; order Primates; family Lemuridae; genus Varecia; species Varecia variegata. The sequence goes on along the minus strand of CM052438.1, from coordinate 123,089,751 downwards.
GACAGACTTGGCCGGGAGCAGTGGTCAGACTCAAGGCATATGGTTGCGGAAGAATCCACAGGACGTGGTGGTAAACTGAACATAGGAGTGAGAAGAGAGAAGAATCGAAGATGACTCACAGGTTTTAGGTACCAACTAATGTGCGGGGATGATCTGGGGGAACAGCCAAGGTTTGGGGCATATTCATATTGAAATGCTGCGAGACACTCCAGAGGAAACTTCAGGGAGGCAGTTGGTTATGTGGGTCAGAAATGTAGAAGAAATGTCTGGGCTGTAGATTGACAATCTGGGAATATTCATACAGTGTAATGATCATACATAAATGGATGGATGGTTCTGAAAGCCATGGGGATGAAAGAGATCTGCCAGGGAGAGAGCATGGGAAGAGAAGCAGGGTCTTTCTCAGTCCACTGGTGCTGGTTTTTCCCCATACTCCTTTAGGAAACTAAATGTGCATCACAGGGTCCAGCCACTCTAGAATATTTGCAAAACCCCAAATTTGGTAGTTAAGTCCCCACAGTTAGATTGTGAGCTTCTTGCAAAAGGCAAAGTTGTCAAATCCATCTTTTGTACTCCCTCCCTTCCTCAGCACCTACTCGGTTGAGTTTAATAATTGGGGCTAAGGAAGTCAAGGCACTGGGTTGAACACCTTGGGTGGACTGCTTAATTCATGGGCCCACACAGGGCTCCTTGCCCAGGCCAATCATCTCTCAGAGATTGTTGATTTGGGAGCAGGTAGGGAGAGAGAAATAAGACACTGGGCATGAATGGAAGTTCCTGGCCCTACTACTGGACAGTCAGTACTAACAGCACACACTCTTTGTGGTCATCAGCTGTATCCTCTTTAAATGTGAGACATTGACCCAAAAGTGTGAATGCTACTCACTCCAGGGTGTCATTCTTGAAAGGGTAGGTATAGTTTCCACTGCCCATGTCACAGAAGGGGTCACTAAGCATACCAAGTGAAGAAATGACCACACAGTATATTGACCCCACAGTCCCCTGTGTGGCCAAAAGCACACGGAGCAGCTTCTAAAATGGAAAAGAGCCAGAAATTCAGTACAGCAATGGTGAGCAAGGTGATGGGAACTCAGCTTTTTAAAAGTGTGTCCACTGAGTTTCCTGGTCATATTGAAGAGGGTCCAAATGTAGATGGCAGACTGGGTTAAATGTCTTTGTCTTGTTTCCCAGGTGTATAAAAATGGGGTACTAGAACTGTGAAGCCCTCTGTCCATTCATCTGCCCCAGTTGTAATCTATAGAACGAAATCATTTGCTACAAAATTGTGAGCAGGGAATGAGACTTATCCACCATTCACTTCCGGTGCCTATGCACTGCCCAGGACATAGGAGTAAGTGTGCTGCCAGCTCCCTAATCTACACTCAGTGCAGACATCAGTAATGGATCCCAGCACGCTTGCTCACCAAGCCCAGATGCAGCTTCACAGTCTCCTCAACACAGAGCGACCAAGCCATTGGTGTTGGCACTCTCAATGAAGGCAGAGCGTGTTCAGTAAATGTTTGTTGTATGGTTGGATGAGCAAATGAATAATTGTTTTCCTAAAGCCTGAGTCAGTGACCAAAACAGGGCCTGAGCTGTGTACAAACTCCATAAATATTTGTTGACTGGATGGGTGAGTGTGACGGTGAGGCCACAGGAAGGCCGGTGACACTTCCTGCATATTAGTGCTTTGCTGAATTGGGGCAAAGCTGAGGGATGTGTTTGCTTCAAAGCATGAGCTTTTATTCCTGACATATCCGTGTTGTGTCTTCCTCACCACAGGGAGGGACGGGGGAGCTGACTGGAATGGCTCAGGCAGCTCCCTGACATGGGGTCTAAAGTCTCTGGGGAGGCTCTGACTGGAGGCTGCAAGCGTTGGCAGAGGGAATCTTTGGAGCAGGAAGGTCTCTGGCTATTTGAGTTTTCTCAGTTCTTAAAGGGAAGAAGAAGGTGTCTGAACAAAACTGTAAGAGCAGTGGACAGTTTCCTGTGATCAGAGACATTGGTAAGCAGCTCTGTGTGGGAGGAAAAGCATGATCCCAGGAGTCAGGAGACCTAGACAGAGTCTCAGCCCTGCCAGCCACACCTTCATTGAGTGTGTCCTCGTGTCCTGAGAGCCGACTGTGTGTCAGGCACCGTGGAGGGCCAGGGGTCTAGAGATGATAAGATGTGGGCTTTGCCCCCAGGAAGGGGGCTTTGCAACATACCTAAGGTTAGGTAAATACAGTTAACCCTTGAACAGCATGGGCTGAACTGTGTGGGTCCGCTTCAGTATGGATTTTCTTCTGTTACCTACTTAGATGTGTTCCTCCTCCGATAGACATCAGGCCAAACAAACTCAGCCCGACTCTCAGCTGGTCGGAGCAGCCCTCCCAAGCACTCTGTGTCCTATTTTGCTGAACTGTGGGTGTGAAGCAGGACCTCTGCTAGCATTAGCTTCATGCATGCCATCTTTCCCCGTGTCCTCTCGTACGTGTGCACGCATGAGTCAGATGGTGGAGAAATGGGGAGAGCACAGGCTTTGGAGTCAGAAGTGTTTGAGGCCCCCTTCTGCCCTGCGCCAGCTGTGAGGCCACAGTCATTGACTTAGTCTGCCTGGGCCTCCTTTCCACACCCGTGAGATGGTGATAATGGTACTTACCTCACAAAGTTGGTGTGGGAAGCACATAAAATGATATGTGTGCAAAAATTTAATGTACTTTAAAGCTTTGTGCAAATGCCTGCTACAGTTAGTATGAAAGGAAGCAGCTGTGAATTCTGGTCCCCCCACAGATCCTCAAACAGCGTTAAGCATGGAGCTGATGCTACATAAATGGTTGTGCTCATTATTGTCTGCAGTGCTCCTCATGGCTTTTGAGGTCTTGTTGTAGCCTTCCTTCCATCAGGAAGAGAAGCTCAATCTACTGTCCTTTCTTCCTCCATTCAGAGTCGAGCTTCTGGGGAGATTAGTGCCACAGCGCGCCCCCTGCTCCTCACCTCCATTCATTCCCCTGCCCTTTCAGTCTCAAGCCCCTGGCCACACCCCAGGACTGCTCCAGCTCAGATCCCCGGGACACCTTGCTGTGCACTGGATGCTTCCCAGGCACTTAGAGGGCAAAGCTCATGGGGAGGCACAACATAAACAGATGCTTGCAGCACAGTGTGCCACATGCCAATGTGGAGAGTGTGTATAGCGTGTTGCGTCGTACAGAGGAGCAGCTGGCCATGCTCCAGGGGCACAGGGCGATGATTGCTCTTGGGACCTGAAGAGTGCTTAGGGGCACCCTTCTCCTGGGGGAGGTAAAGTAGGTCAACCTGATTCTTACCAAGAGTCCAGCTGCAGTAAAACCATGGAAAAACCAGACCGGGTCTGTGATCTTGGTGGGCTCCAGCACCGCCCATTGGGAAAGCATAGAGGGGGTTGGCGATCATGGCTGTGGTGGCCAGCACCAAGAGCAGCAAGCCTGTGCACCTCGAGGCCTTGGCAGAGCACAGGCGAATCCTCGCTGGAAGGGAGTGAGGAAAGAGCTGATACCAGGAAGCTGCCTCTCTCCAGCCATTGCAGAATCAGGAGAAAGCGCTCTGGGCTCACAGCCCCACTGTGCCAAGCCCAGCTCTGCCACTGGTAGACAGGGCGACCTGGAGAGCCACTTACGTCTCTGAGCCTCAGTTTCCTCTGTAACACAGAGAAAATATTGACCTCAAAGACAGTGGTATGTGGACTAAAGGAGTATAATAAATGTGAAAGCATCTGGCTTACAGTAGATGTTCAGTAGGCTCTCCTTAAAAGGTTGGGGGAACGGAGGTAATGTTTCGGAAATCACTGTTATCCTGTTCTGATTCTTTCATCTACTTCCAGAGCAATTCCCCTAGTGATGATGAACTTGGCCCTGAGTCACACAAACCTCGGTTCAAACCCCGTCTCCTTCGCTTAGCAGCTGTGTGACCTTGGACAAGTTATTTAAATTCTTTCACCTCAATTTCCTCGTCTGTAAAATGGGGCTGACAGTAGCACTTGCCTTATGAGATTGTTGAGAGGATGAAAATAAGATCATGTGTTCAAAAGGCTCTCAATGCATGGTAGCTGGAGAAAGAAAGAACCAAGGCGATCTGAATCGTCTTGGCCTCTCATTTGATTTTGTGGAAAATGTCCTGTCTCATTTTCTTTATGGGTTGAGTTTACCGAGCCTGGAGATTTTGGAGAAGCCATATTGGAGGTGCGTGGAGAGAAGGGAAGATTTTACGTCTTGTTTCCTTCTCCACACTGGCTTGTGCGAACTTACGTCAGACTGGAGTCAATTCAGTGTTTCATTTGTTGCGTGGAGGCTGCCAGAGAAGCAGGAGATGCGGGTGATTCCCACAAAGTCCAGAATGTGCCTCTGGGACGCAGGAAGAGTTCCTGTTTCACGTTAGGTGGCGCCGTGCCCGTTCTTGGCTCGGGTTCACGCTGAGGTTGTCAACTAACTGCCTCATGAGTAGTGGCTCATTCCCTACTCAGTCCCCAGGCATGGAGCCCTGGTGTCACGAATGGCCCTTCCCACGGGGGAAAGCTGAAGTCCTTTGCAGAGCCACGGACTTCTCTTTGGGGACAAAACAGAAAAATGTCCAGCCTCAGCTTTTTGTGCCCACAGAAGATTTAAAGTCATTCATGAACAATGGCTTAAGCAGGATGCTAATGCTTGGGGTCTTATTTCTATCTGATATCCCAATCCAGGGCCGCAGGAAGCTGATGCCTGAAGGGGTCGCTGCCTGCCTCTGGCTCCTTTGGATGAAGGAAGTTCAAACTGCTGACATCATTGCCCGGTGTGATCACTAAAAGCAGTGATAATGGAAATTTAACACTTATCGGAAATAATGTTCTAGGATATACAAAAATGCATACTGCTACTTGCTCCAGGCACAATATAGGTGTCATTTCATTTAATCCTCAGAGCAGCCCAGTGAGGTGATAGTAGCTGCGTAGCTCCATGAGGAAACAGGGTTGCAGAAGTTAAATAAGATTCCAGGGTCTCCCAGCCGATTAATGACAGAACTGACACTCAGATGTAGGTCTGCTCATTTCCACCTCGACTTCTTCCCAGTCAGGGCTCATGATTAGGAACTGGAAGCACAGAGAATCCGGCCTGTGGAAACTTCTTTTAGCCTGGAAGAGAGATCTTTCCCAGTTCTCAGTGTTGTGCCTGGAGGACAACTGCAAAGCCAACAGCTCTTTGGCACCTGGGTGTTAAAGCTACTGCCGCAAAGAATACAGCTGTGCTCACTTCCCAGGAAAATTGCAGATCTTCTAACAAGGAAAGGGAGGGTGGGTGGAGAGTGGGGCCACATTTGGAAAGGGGGAACAGGCAGCTCCCAAAGGTGGCACTTAGTAAAACTATGGGAAGGCAATTATTCTCTTCAGTCATGGCTGAGAATTTGAGAGCTGCAAAGGTATCTGGAAAACCCGATCCCTTCATTTCCTAGGAAACACAGCCCCAAAGAGTTGAAATTATTTGTTCAAGATTATATGGCTAGATAGTTGAAAATAACAGCAAAAATAGTAAAAGTCATGTTCGCAAGCATTGTCTTATCTGATGCCTCAATAGTCCAGTGACAGGGACATCATTATTATCCTATCTAATGCATTTGCTGCTGAGCATTCTGAGGCTCAGAGAGGCTAAAGCACTCATCTGAGGTCACACAGCTTGTAATGGGGCAGCTTGTTTTAGGAATCTATCCAGTTCCCATATTTTTGGCCCACTTGCTCAACAGGTGGGGTAATCACAAGCCCCTGTGTTCTTTAATCATGGTCTTCCTTTCACATAATCTGCCCCATGCTCCTCATAAAATTGTATTCCTACCCAGACAATTATACCCTAAGTTTGGGGTTGGACAGCATGGTTGCCACACTGAGGTTTTTAGAGTGGCTGTGCAACGCCAGGCTGTAGGAACTTGTTTGCAACATCAGTCCTGCCCCACCCTAATTAGAAACACAGACATACCCATCAACCCAGTACCTGGTCAGTGGGGCGCCGGGGGCACAGGTAGACCATGCAGCCTCCCCTGGGCAAAGTGCCCCAGGCAGACAGCCCAGTAGTCGTGGAGAGGGCCCTGCAGGCCGGGTTGCAGTCCCAAAGAATGCTCCAGCTTAGTCTCTTGGGGTTACTTCTCTGTGCCTCAGTGTCCTTACCTCTAAAATGGGGATCAAAATAATAGCAGGATTCCTGCATAACTCATAGGATTGTGGTAAGAATTAAAGGTTCTGGCCCGGTGCGGTGGCTCACGCCTGTAATCCTAGCACTCTGGGAGGCCGAGGCGGGAGGATTGCTCAAGCTCAGGAGTTCGAGACCAGCCTGAGCAAGAGCGAGACCCCTGTTTCTACTAAAGAAAATAGAAAGAAATTAGCCAGACAACTAAAAATATATATAGAAAAAATTAGCCAGGCAGAGTGGCGCATGCCTGTAGTCCCAGCTACTCGGGAGGCTGAGGCAGGAGGATCGCTTGAGCCCAGGAGTTTGAGGCTGCTGTGAGCTAGGCTGATGCCATGGCACTCTAGCCCGGACAACAGAGTGAGACTCTGTCTCAGAAAAAAAAAATTAAAGGTTCCTGGTACAAGCGAATTATGTTTATCAGCAGAAAGGTACTAGTCACAAAATATCATGTGACAGGGCCTCAGGTGGGTGAAATGCTACTCACTCACGCTAGGCTAGATAGCGCCAACAGTTACAGAGTCCTTACCTGTGCTCTCCGAGGAAGAGCTTATGATCATCTTTGCCCAGGGCATTGCCAAGTCTGCTGGCTTCTCTCCAGCATGGCCTGTGCCATGCACAGCTCTTGGGTCTGTGTGATTGGAATTACGGTCACCTTCACGGCTGCCCTGGGGCAGGAGAAGGAACTTCCTGGGTAAGGTCCAAACTGAAAATGGGTGCTGCACTGCGTACAGCCACGAATACTAGGACAGCTCCTGGGAAATATGTTAAATACCCACTTTCTCCTTCTTTGAGACAATTTAGGAGGGGATATTCCTATTGATCCCATATAGGGTCAGTTTTGAGTGGTAGAATTTAGGTTAAGAGCATAGACTCTGGAACTGGACTGGCTGATTTGTCATCTCAATTCTGCCACTTAATTGCTAAGTGATCAGGGACAGTTATGTAGCCTCTGCAGGCCTCAGTTTTCTCATCTGTAAAGTGGGGAGAATAATAATATCTACCTCACAGGGTTTTTGTGAGGATTGAATGAATTTATGAACGTAAAGTACTTAAAACCGTGCCTGGAACAGAGTAAACACTATGGGAGTTGTGGTTTATGATGCTAGTATTCAGTGAGCATCCTCTAATGGAGCACTGGGAAGGTATTATTGATGTAAAAGTGGTATGTTCCTCGCTTGAACTTTATAATTTGCTCTAGCAATTAGAATTTGCCAGTGGCAGAAACGGCTATATGATCACCAAAACCTATTTCCTTTTGCTCCCGGACACAAAGCTAGACTACCTTTCCCAGCTCTCTTGCAGATAGGTGTGGCCATGTGATTGAATTCTGGCCGGTAGACTACACGCTGATGTGATGTGTGCCAGACCTGGCCCACAGTGATTCCTCGTGTGTGATTCTCCATTCTCTTTTTTCTCCTGTATGCTGTCTGGATGCAGAAGTCCTAGTAGACGCTGGAGCCGCAAGAAATTTTCAGCTCTATCCTTCACGCCCACCTTCCAAATTAGATCAGTCTAGCTCCTGAGCCCTTCCAGACTCCACGGAATTCACACTGATGTCCTCTGCAGGCATTGAGAGTTCGGCTTTCTCCCTTCTGCCTAACTTAGGGACCACACTTTCATTTGCTTTCCGTCTTCCCCAAATACACTGACATCTTCCTACTCTGTGATCTCATCTCCCCTTCTTTTGTCCTTTTAAATCAATTTACTGTGTTTTTTGGAGGGAGTTTCCAGGAGGGAGCAGAGATAAACAGGTGTACAGTTCCTCACCTTTATACAACAGTCCTGTTGGATCATTTTCAGAATCAACACTGAAGATGTAGTCTTTAAAATTACTTCAGAACAAATGATTTTGCTTTTTTTTTTGGTTACTGTTTTTGGTTTTTAAGCACGTACTACATGTGTCTAACTCATTACCTTTAATAAACTATATAATTAAGTAGAAAATTAAAAATATATACAATGCCTTAAAAAGAAAAAGGCTAAATGCAAATCAAAACTATAGTGAGATATAATCTCACCCCAGGTAAAATGGCTTTTATCAAAAAGACAGACAATAACAAATGCTGGTGAGGATGTGGAGAAAGGGGAACCCTCGTACACTATTGGTGGGAATGTAAATTAGTGCAACCACTACAGAGAACAGTATGAAAGTTTCTGAAAAAACGAAAAGTAAAACTACCACATGACCCAGCAATCCCACTGCTGGGTATATATCCAAAACAAAGGAAATCAGTATATAAAAAAGAATCTGCACTCCCATGTTTATTGCAGCAGTATTCACAATAGCCAAGATTTGGAATCAACCAAAGTGTCCATCAATGGATGAATGGGTAAAGAAATTGCGGTACACATACAGAATGGAATATTATATAGACATAAAAAGAATGAAATCCTGCCATATGCAACAACATGGATGGAACTGGAGAACATTATGTTAAGTGTAATAAGCCAAGCACAGAAAGACAAATCTCACATGTTCTCACTCATATGTGGGAGCTAAATATTAAAACAACTGATCTCATGGAGACAGAAAGTAGATGATGGTTCGAGAGGCTGGGAAAGGTAGTGGGGAGGGGGGATAAAGTGAGGATGGTTAATGGGTGCAAAATATAATTAGTTAGAATGAACAATAATTGATAGCACAACAAAGTAACTATAATCAACAATAAGTTAGGGTATACTTTAAAATAATTAAAAGAGTGGAATTGGAATGTTCCTAACACAAAGAAATGATAAATGCTTGAAGTGATGGATACCCCATTACCCTGATTTAATTAATTCACATTGTATGCCTGTATCAGAACATCACATGTACCCTATAAAGATATACAACTATTATGTATAATTAAAAATTTATTATGTATAATTATATATAATTAAATTGTGTATAATTAAAATTTTTTAAAATGCATAATTAAAACATTATTATGTACAATTAAAAGTAAAAAATGTTTTTAAAAAAGAAAGGGTAGCTAGGACTCCCCCTCTCCCGTTTTGCTCCACGCGGGGGTGCCGGCTTGTTTACTTTCATCCCCGACTAGGGGAGGCTGGCGTGCTCCCTGCAACACCTCTGCTATCCCAAACTCTGTGTGGTCTGTCTGAGGTTGATTTACAATTTCATTGCACTTCTGGATCAAGTATGAAAGTCTTATCACCTTATCACCTAATAAGTTACTAAAACAACTTTCATGTATGTTTTAAAATTTTACTTTGGCTCCTTTTCCAAAGATGAGTCGAGAGGACTTTGGATTGAACTTTACCTTTTTAGGTTCTGGTATTCTCTAATAAGAGAAGGTGCCACCTCTGATAGACCACGTCCTATTTATGGCTGCTCTATGCCCCACAAGGGACAGATCCAACCAGATCTCTGGGTGACCTTCAGGAACTCCTTTGTAACCAAATATGACCATTAGAGGGAGCCTGCACCTTGTGAGAACGTAAGACCCTGGCCAGGTGAGGAGAACTGTATGCAAAGAGCAGCAAGGCACAGACTCCCTTATTCAGTTTTCAATTTTATTTATTAAGAACAGATTATGTCTGGGAAACTACATTTCCGTTTCCTGAGTGCTCCTGGACAAATCCATTAACTCTACAAGAGTTCTTATGAAACAGTTACATTTACTACCAACAACCCACAATAAGTGACCGAGGCAAAGGTTCATTAAGCCGCAGTTTGAGGATGCGCCTGGGAAAAGCACAAACCACAGAAGCATCTGTGACCTGTGCTCTGGGATTTGGGAACTCAGTATTCAAGGGGCATACAGGAAGAAATAGGGGAAGAGAGGTGGGCAGTGAGGCAGATGGTTATATTCTTGTGAAACTTTACTTAGTGCCCAGGAAATCTACACTTTACATAAGATAAGGTGAACGTTTGAAGAGAAAAAGAGACTAAAGGAAGAATCAGTTAGATGTCCCTGAGAAGGTGAAAGAATAGTTGATCTTGTCTTGTCTCTGTTCCGTATCTAGGAGAATTAACTTGCAATCAACATTATTAAGGTGGAATCCAACAGTCTTTAGTTTTAGGAGCTGGACTTAACCTGCAGACCCAAAGTTACAATTTGCATGTCTTTATTTATGAGAAGCCAGCAGAGAATTTCCTTATGGATAATCTGTAGGAGCAGTCCTTGTAGATGCCTGAGGCCTTTTACCTTTCCCTGGGGATCTGGCTCATGCATAATGCTAACGACAGCTATTCATTTGGAAGAGGGTGTTACATGACTCAGCCTCCAGGTTTGACCTTCGCTTTCGCATAAGGAATTGAGGGGGTGGTCCTAAGGTTTTTATTTTCCTTTACACTGCCATTAGTAATGATTACAATATAAGTATTTATGATAATTTTGATAATATTAGTTACAACTAATAAAATATTTAGTGATAATGACTTACTTGCTATTTATAATAACTTGTTATTTGGTATATAATAATATCAATCATCTATTTCCAGGAGAGCAGAGAGGCAGGTGTAACAGGCTCCTTCTGGGAACATCAGAAGAATTAGGATATCCTTGCTGTGGAGATAAGAGATGACCCTGAGGAGTCCAGCTCGGGTGTCGGGCCTGCGGGAGGGTGATGACCGGCCTGCGGGAGGGTGATGACCGGGCTCCCCACTCAGCAAGAGCTCTGCAGACTGGGGCTCTGCTCGTTTGTACTCAGCCAGCCTTGTCTTACACAATGAGGAGAGTGTTCCTGAGTTTGGATCTCTACACTTGAACGGTTTGGCAAGGGATGGGCAGAATGGGGCAGTAGAGGGAAGGCATTCAAAAGTTGGGGGGCATCTATGGCTTTTACCCACTGAGTTATGCTCTGTCAGGTGCCACCTGCGGTTCTGGTTCTGAGAAAAGAGAGAGTAGGGACCCATTTCTTTGTCGTATGGAGAAGGTGGCTATAGCTGATGACATGCATTAATCCGTGTGACTTCCTTTCATCCAGCCCGGGTTGTAGGCAGGTCTGGGAGTATTCCTGCTTGGCTGTCAAGCTGAGTTGCTGTCCTGACCCTCTGACTCCTGGCACGGGCGCTGAAACCGAGGGGGATGGGAGTGCAGCACACCCCTTCCTTGGCGAAACCCACTGCCACGTGGACTTTTGCTCCTCTGGGGTCACCTGGGTGATCCGACAGCTCCACTGCCTGGCTCGGCTGGAATTCTATCTGGAGTCCATCTGTTGACTTGCAGGTAAGCCCTTGACCAGACACTGGGGTCCCTTGTCATATCTGAGACCTAACTTTGTGGTGATAGATGCAGTTTGTAGGCAATGAAGTCACATGCAAACGAAAATATTCTTAATAAGGAATACTTTAAAAAAAAATACCGAAAAAGTGGAAACACTTGTCAGGCAGGAGATTTTTTGAGTAATAGGCACTCTCTTGATACCGTGTTAAAAGTCAGGAAGGCAAGAGAAAGACAGAAAGCAGAAAGAAAATATGGACATTTGAAAATGGAGGAGGAGTACTTTTCTTAAACTCAATGAGGCAAAAATTAGTGAAGGGAAGAATCCTGACCTAGGAGAAAAAAACTGAATGACTTCAGGGAAGGATTTTCAAATTGAGCCCAAGCCCTTCTTCTTCCTTGAAGTGTCTTTCCTCCACTGCCTGTGCCTGGGGCTCCCTCCCTCTGGCCAGAGCTCTCCCTGCACCTCACAGGCATGACATCCATTCTGTGGTTAGGGCATGATTTATAGATGCCACTTCCGCGGGGAGGCGTCCTGCCGCACCACCTCTCCGAGACAGGCTGGCTTGAGGGGGCCGTGAGAGCAGGGACTCGGTGCTAAATCTTCCGCCTCTGACACCGCACCCAGCCCTTTGTGGGTGCTCTATGAAGAGACAGGTGGAAAAAGTGCCTGTTCAAGCCACTGCTCACCTTCTTTCCCCCTAAAATCCTACTGCACTTACTGTTCTGTCTCTACCTTCCATGCAGCACTGGTTTTCATTTTGTTCAATGTGTGTATTTCTCATGAATCCAAGTAAATTACAAGCTACTGATAAATGGGCACTAATTCTATTCTCCTTCTTTGAATTCTCTCCAGCGTAGAGCATAGAACTGAAAATCTAATAGGAGGCTTTGTAAATACTTTCTCATCTATTTACTCAATGAATAAGACTCTGCTCACAATTAACTAGACCTTTCACTCTCAGTTCTCCCAATCCTTCCTCACTCTCTGTGACTTATTCCCCTCTCCCCACCCTTGGCCCTGGATCACTCAAAGAAGGAAAAGATGAAGCCCGTAATTAAGCCCACTCACAAGTGTCTTCAGAAACAATCTGTTTCAGGACTCTAAAAAACCAGGTTAAATCTCCCAGAATCCCTTACAAGGGTCCTGAGGCTCAGCAGTTATCCCCTTACTTCTGCAGGACACAGCCAAGCTAGCAGGTTGGTTATGAGAGCTCTTTGCCTCAGTTTTCCCATATGTATAATGGGGTTAATAGCACCTGCCTCCTACCTTCCCTACAGGAACATGGTGACATAATGTTGTAACATTCACTGAAGTCTTCAGATGAAAGGTACCATATAAATACCACACGTTATTAAAGGCTCTTGACCCACGGATGATCATGGAACTTCATTGCTTATGGTGTTCACAGCAAGATGGATAAAAATTACAGGGGTCGTGTCCAAGGACTTAGTGGTGCTGAGGCCTGGGAGTCGACCCTGAGAATTAGGATCTGTTCATGTAACAAGGGACTGAAAGGAATTTGGCAATGATCCCAGAGACAACGTTAAAATCCTTTAAAACTAAAAAAAAATTATAAAAGAACTTAGCCTTTAATAAGTCAAAATAGTATGGAACCTGTGATGAAAAGCCACACTATCTTGCCTCACCCTTTTCTAATTCCTGTCCTTTTCCCTGGGACAGTCGCTTTTAATCTTTTTACTGTTTATCTTGGTATTAATTCCCATATCTCTAAATAAAATGTTTCTACTTCTGTTTTTTGATTGATAAATTTTAGATATCAAATTCTGCCATTGATGTATTAAGATTTTTCCCATCCTACATCCCTCTTCCCTCAATCTTTTAATTTAGTTTTATCACTCATTCCCTTTCTTATTACTTTCCTTTGAAACTTTAAGTCATAAACTTACTACTTTATTTCTTGTTTAATAATAGGCAATATTTTTTTCTACCCTCCTTGCAAGATGGGAACATTTGCATCACTACCCTTCCTTTTAGCTCTCCTTCCTGCCTTCTACTTCCCAGTTTCCATCGTTTGAACTTTTATGAATACATTGTTAGGATGGGTAATATTTACATTCTGTTCTGAAATCATAGCTGTCTTCTGTGGTTTGTCTATGGGGTTAGTCTAAGAGCTGAAGATCATTTTAACTGCTTAGTGCAGAGCCTGATTTTGTACTATGATTGTATTTTCTCTCTTATAGAGCTTTGGGTTTTTCCTATGGTCTCAAATTCCTTTTTATTCTGGCATTGCTTGCTTTTATTACACCCTTAATTTATTTTCAGATATTTGGTCCAAATTCTATTAAATACCCCCCATCCATTTCCCCCAGATACCTCCCTCCCCAGGCCCTCTGTCCTCTGACCAACTGCTCTCTGCACAGTCATCTTTCTGGGGCTTCCTCACTGCTTCCGTTTTTTGGAGGCCACATCTTTCTTATTCTTGTTTTACTCCTTTGATTTGTTGGGCATATCCCCAATAGCTTTCCCCAAAAAGATGCTTATTAAAAATAAATTTTGAGTTTTGAATGCCTAGAAATGTTTTTACTCTGTTCTCAACTTCAGTGGTAATTTGTCTAAGTAGAAAATTCATGATTGAAAACACCTTTTTTCTAGAACTTTGAAGGCGTTATTCCCCTGTCTTCCAGCTTCCAGTGTTGCTGAGGAGAAGTTTGGTGCCAGTCTAATTCTTATTCCTTTGTGGGTAATGCTTTTTTCACTTTAAATCTTGTAGGGTTTTTTTCTTTTTCCGTATTATTTTGGGATTTCACAATGATGTGTCTCAGCCAGGGTCTATTTCATTGTGCTACAGACTTGGTGGGCCCTTTCAATTTAGAATGCATGTCTTTTATCTCTAGTAAATTCTTTCATAGAGTTTCTTAGATTATTTTCTTCCCTTTGTTTTTCTGAATTCTCCTTTTAGATCTTACTGGTGGTAATGGGATGAATTGTGTTCCTCAGAAGTCATTTGTTGAAGCCCTAACTTCAGGGACCTCAAAATGTGACTATATTTGGAGATAGGGCTTTTAAAGAGGTGATTAAGTTAAAATCAGGCTATTAGGGTGGGACCTAATCCAAGCTAATTGGTATCCTTACAAGAAGAGGAAATTTGGACACATAAAGGGAGACACCAGGGGCATACACACAGAACAAAGACCCATGAGGACACAGTGAGAAGGTGGCCACCTGCAAGCCAAGGAGAGAGGCCTCAGGACAAACACCTTCCAATACCTTCATCTTGGACTTGTAGCCTCAAGAACTGTGAGAAAATAAATTTCTATTGCTTAAGCCACTCACTCTGTAGTGTTTTGTTATGGCAGCCCTAGGAAACTAATATACTGGTCAAGTTCAAGTGACAAATAAGCAAACTCAAATTGGCTTCTTTTAGTAAGAAAGACTTCTTGGCCCACATAACTAAACAGTCAAGGCTGGTAGAGCTGCCTTTGACCACTGCTGAATTCAGGGGGCCGAACAACATCACCAGGATATGGTTTCTTTCCATCCTTCAGCTCTATGCTCTACTCTTTTGTCTTTATTCATAGGCTCTGGGGTGGGGTCACATGCTCCAAGGCTTAAGTCCAGTGGAAAAGAGTCCCTACCTCTTTTTCTGTAGCTCCAGGAAACGTCTCCTTGTTTGTCATCGGCCCCATTTGAGTCACATGTTCTGAGCCAATTACCGAGAGAGGAAAATATGGTGCTCTGAGTATTTGGTCCTATATCACACACTCGCCTTTTGAGCTGGGGGTGTGGTGTCAACACCACCCAAACTGCATGGAGTAAGAATGGGAGAGGAGTGATTTTATCACCAAAAGAAATAACTACTGGGAAGCTAAATAGCAGCAAAGGCTTATACATGCTAGGTTAAATTTTGAATCTTGCTTTTAAATGTTTCTGGCAATAGAAGCAGAGTTGTATTCAATTAACATAAATCTAGGGATTTAATAGGATGAGAATGGTGACAGGCAGTAAGGATTTAATCTAATCAGTATTTAGTGAGCATCTGCTCTGTATCTTGGAAGTAAGTGAAGATGAGGACAAAGCACAACTTTTTAAAAAGTCTTTAGTGAAGGTGTGTGTGGTCAGTAATTGCTGGAGAGTTCCCATTTGTGACCAAGTTGAGCATCACATAGCATTTGCCCATAACCTCTGCCTTTGTAGTGGGATGGGAAGTTAAGGCTCATCTTATAATCAACACTCTGAGCCTCTACAAGACAGATCTGGGAAGAGACGTATATTTCAGAGAGTTTATTATCATGAAATCATCATATCATTTAAAAATTTCCTTCATTTCCAACACCCTCTGCAGTTAGTGGACCTGCCCATCTGCCTTTCTTTGGTCAATGACCTTCAAGCTGATGTTAGGGTAGAGAAAGTGGGACACCTTCTTGTTAGGAAATCTCATAAGACTTAATGAGATTTGGTCATCCTTTATAACTATAACCTTGGTTCCAGGGTGCATTATGCCCACCAAGGGTGGCCTTTGGTCTGCAATTCTGCAGCTATTTGCCTCAGTTTCCCAATGTGAAAACAAGCCCCAACTAGACCCAACATCTCTAAGATGTTGTGATATATAATTAGAGTTTTACTTTTCTTCTTCTCCCAAATTTGTTACTTCACACAAGCTGTTCTCACTGCCAACTGGTCTCAATTAGAAGGGAGGCAGTAATAAAAACAAAATACTAACAGCAATGACATCAACAGTGATAGTTTACATCTACTGAGTGCTCTTTACATCATTTTTAAGACAAAAACACTGTGGTAAGTGGTCTCACTATATTATTCCCATTTAACATGTGAGGCAACTGAGGCATAGAAAGGCTAATCTGGGTTTGTCTCACTCTGGAGCTACTGTCCTTAACAATCGTTCACTGCTACCTTCCTGAACAGCATGAAATCAAAAAGCTTATGGACCAACACCCTGCTCTTAGCCCAGGCTGCCCAGCTTCAGTAGCCAGAGAATTAGAGCTACTCAGGGGATTTACAAAGCAGCTTAGTGGTCATGGAGCCTAACACTCAGTTCACAGGTGAGGAAAGCGAGGTAAAGAGGTTGAGTTCTTTATGCATGCTCAAGTTCATGCATAAGAGGATCTCTCTGTCAACAATGATTTCAAAATACCTTTTCTAATCAATATCAGAGCTCACACATTAACTGTTAACTAATAAAATGTTCTGCTCCTATAATACGGGTTTTCAGTGATAAGCAGAAATATTGCAAGCACTTCTTCTTCGTATGGGTACTTTCCATTTCAAGAACTGAAGCATGCTCTTCGTATCAGTATATTTCATCCAACTCTTAAGCAAAATTTTACTAGTGTGCACATGGGCTCACCATTGCTCTTCCATAGTTCACGCGTTGATGTCATCTGATTCCAACAGTGTCTGATGCAGAAATTTTGTCATTGACTATTCTGCTTTCTCTTTAACTATCATCTTGCTTTTTCTGAACTTTGGAGCTGGTTTTTATAAGCTTTTGGAAATATCTGATTTATTCATTTATTTTTGCCACAAAGAGCACAAAGTTGAGCCATGCCTCTGTAGGTTTTCTCTTTTCTCCAATGATTTGATTAATCAATTTCTTTAAAAATAAGGTTATTGGGCTTTGTTTGAACATGGAATAAGAGCATGAAATGCCTTTGTATTTGGGAAGTTTCATAGTAGACAGTGCACTGAGTACTAGAGATGAGTAGATTGCCCGATCATAAAATCAAGTTTTCAGATAGTAATGGTGGCATTTCACATAAGTAATTTTCTTTCTTGAGCTTCCTGGGAAATCCTCACATTCAGAGATTTGATTATCCTAGTACATAACCACAGTCTATATTTATACTAGCATTGTTTTCACTATTTGTATTTATGATTTTATTTTGAAATGTAGTTTTATTTTGAAATGTATTTTAATCATGACTTTTATACTTCAATAAATCATATTTGAGGTCTGGATCCAATTTTGAAATAGGGGATATGATATAATACCATAGTTAACTTAAAAATGCTAATTTAACAAATATAAACAGTAACATGCAAATGATACAAAATACTTTAGCTGAGATAAATCACTTTTTATTAATTGAATTCTGGTCAGAATAGGCTGACTCAGTCCTTGTAAAGCATCAGGAACTTTGAAAAATGTAACTGCTATTGGAAATGTGAGATTTCTGTGATGAAAATAATCAACCCTACATTTCCAAAACTACAAGATAATATAAACAAATTTTAAAAATCCATTGTTTTCCCCCCTGAAATGACAAAAGTGTCTGTAGCCAACTTGATAGACTGCTGACCAACACCTGTGGTTCTTGAGACCCATTTGGAACAGTGCTCTGAGGGTTTATTCTGAAAAGGTCTGATTGTCTTCTGGGAACTCAACCCCAAAAGTTAGATTCACGTACCCCAAACATCCTTGTGGTCTTTCACAATGCCATTTAAATTTGTCTCAGAGAGAAGTCTTGTCCCTGGACTTAAATCTGTGTCCAATACAGAGGTGCAGGTGGGAGGCTCCCATAAACCCTGGAACAGCCCCTTACACAGCAATATTGCCTTCGGTACCATGAAAAGGAATAAACATGAGCTTTGTATGAAACTGCCAGTTGGTGGTGGGTTGGTGTTCTCGGTACACTGTGGTATTGCTGCTGCATGTGGGGCTTCTCTTCTGCCCTGCCCCGCAGTGCCCCTGCTGCATTGCTGGGCTGCTGTTCCTCCTGAGTCCCCTGGGTCTCATAGTCTTGTCACTGCAGAAGGAGGAAAGAAGGATCCTTGAAGAGTCTTGGAGAAAAGGTTTTGTGCCATTGGGTGTGGCTTACCCCCTCACATTCATAATCTTAACATGTACAGTGGCCATCGTGGAAGCAAATGACTCTTGAATTGTTATGTACATAGTACATTTCTGAGTATCATAGATACGTTGTCCTACATATAAATAAAACAAGACTCTTTTTGTTCTTTTATTGTCCAATCAATCAATCATTCAACAATATTGCTAGGTGTAGGGTTTTGTAACTGTCAATTAGCTCAATTGGTTGTTAGGTTGCTCAGATCGTCTATATTCCTACCAATTCTTATCTTCTTGTTCTATGGTTACTGAGGGAAGGATGATTATGATTATGGATTTATCCGTTTCTCCCTTTAGTTTTATCAGTTTTTACTTTCTGTATTTTGAAGCTCTTCTATTAGGTGCATATACATTTATGCAATTTATGATTGATGATTGATGATTTGTGACTTCCTGATGAATTGACTCTTGCATCATTAAGAAACAGCCCTCTTCATTTCCTGTAATACTTTTTTGTCTTGTAGTCTATTTTGTCTGATATTAATACAGCCATACCAGCTTTTTTATGTTTATTGGTTGCATGCTATGTTTTCCCATCCTTCTCTTTTCAACCTACTTATGCCTTTATATTTAAAGTGAGTTTTTTGTGAAATTCATATAGTTGGGTTTTGCTTTTTAAAAATCTTGTGTGACAATCTCTGCCTTTTAATTGGAGTATTCAGTTCATTTACATTTAATATAATTATTGATGGTTTATAAGTCAATCAGCTTACTATTTATTTTCTATTTGTCCCTTCTGTTTATTGTTGTTCTCTTGCTCATTCCTTTTCTTCTTTTGGGTTACCGAAATATTTTTAGAGATCCATTTCATTTTCTTTATTTGTTTCTTAGCTATCTATACCTTATTTAATTTATGTCATTTCATTGTTTTGTGGCTTTCTTTAGTGACATCAAACTGTCTCTAGACAGTTTTGTGGCTTCTCTAGTGTATTCTTAATTCATCAAAGGCTAAGAAGTCAATATTTTACCGCTTCACATTTTCTGCTTCACTTTTTATGCTGTAATCTTCACATTCCAACCTTTTCATTTCATATCTGACACTTTCTACTCCCAAACATAATAATTTTTACAACTATGTAATTCTGTTTACCTGCTTCTCCTATCCTTTGTTCTGTTGTTATCATGACTTTTAATTCTATATACGTTACAACCCCCTTCTAACAATGTTATTATTTTCACTTTAAATAGTCAGGTGTCTTTAAAAAAATTACAAGGAAAAAACATAATATTTTATATTTACTTACAATTTCTGGTGTTCTTTTCTTTCTGCAGAATCAAGTTTCCACCTGGTATTATTTCCCTCAGTCTAAGGAACATCCTCTAGCATTCTGTATAGTGTGGGTATGCTGGTGACAAATTCTCTCAGCTAACTTTTATCTAAAAATGTCTTTATTTCACCCTCATTTTTGAAGGCTATTTTCACTGCATACAAATTCTCAGTTGAGTTTTTCCTTTCATCATTTTAAATATATTGTTTTGTTGTCTTCTGGTCACCTTGTTTCTGATGAGAAGCTATTGGTCACTCTGATCAGGTTTCCATGATGTTCAAGGTTTTCTTCTTATTTTTAGCTTTCAGCAGTTTTCTTTATATTTATCCTGCTTGCAGTTTGATGAGCTTGTTAGATATATAAGTTAATGATTTTCATCAAATTTTGGAATATTGACACTATTTTCTTCAAATATTTTTTCCCCCATTTATCTGTCTTCATTTTCTTGGTCATTATTACACATATATCAGAATACTTAATATTATTCTATGAGTCCCTGAAGATCTGTACATTTTTCTTCAATTTTTTTTCTGTGTTTTTCATATTATATACTTTTTTCATATATATTATATATGTGTGTGTGTGTATATATATGATCTTCACATTCACTGACTCTTCTATTATCTCTAATCTGCTGTTGAGCCCATACAGTGAATTTTTAATTTCAGTTATTAATATTGTACTTTCAAGTTCTAGAATTTTCATTTTAAAAAATAGTTTCTATTTCTCTGTTGAGATTTCCTGTCCATTCACTCATTAGGATCAAATTATTCATTAATTTAAAAAATATATTTATAATCGCTACTTTAAAGAAATTGTCTGCTAGTACAATTTATCTGAATCATCTTAAGGTTTATCTCTATTGTATGTTTTTCTTTCCTTGACTATAGGCCACATTTTTCTGTTTCTTGGCATGTCTAATAATTTTTGACTGCATAGTGGACATTGTTGATAGCGCATTGGAGACACTTAGGAATTCTGTTATATATCTCCAAAGAGTGTTGATATTGACTTTAGTAGGTAGTTAAATTATTGGCCACTTAGAACTGTGTAAGCTTAATTTTATACTTTGTTAAAGGGATCAGAAAAAAGCCCAAGATGTTTCCCAAGATGCTCTATTTTGATGAGATTCAAACTTCAAACTCTGTCTGCCCTTTGAATTTTATAAGAATACCTTTTTTTTGAAAGAATTATTGATGTAGTATAATTGACAAAAAATAATTATGATGACTTGGAGACTTAGCAGGCATTTTCTTAAAAATGAACTCAGTGAGCCTGTCACTTCAAGGAACTACAGCAGTAGTTTTATTCTTTTTTTTGCCAATATAAAATTAAGCTTTGGGGTGAAAATTAGAATTTTGTAAAACTGGTATTCATCATGAGCTTGACAGCTCCCTAATAATTAAAGGCTTTTCTGATGACATTGGTCATGATATTAGCAAACACGTATTTTTGAAATTATACTATGAAATATGTGAACATTTGGAGTATCTTCATAACTCGGTGAATTAGCATTTTCTAAATGATTAATGAATAATGCTACAAAATCATTAATGGGCAAAAGATTCATTTTAAGTGCAAGATACATCAGCGGATTTTAATATAAAACTGTATGAAAGTTCAATAATACAGTCTCAGATTCCACATTGAAATTAACCTTTAAGAATCTATCACTTTCAAAAAATATCCAAAATTATTTGAAAAGAGAGAATGGTAGTTGCCAGGGGCTGGGGAAAGGAGGCAATGGGGAGTTACTGTTCAATGTGAGAAATAAAAATAAAATCCTAAGCCCCCCAACTGACTGAATGGAGCCCCTCTTGGCCAAGGGGACTCCAGAGAAACCTTAAGACTGAAATCCAGGTCATGACAGGTTAGACACCCTCATTATATCCTTCCCTTGTTAACCATTGTTAGGCTTTCTTCCCTTAAGGGTCAGACAGAACCAGCCTTTTGAAAAGACTTGCTCCACCGCTGATTTCAATCCACCACCTAATGCTGCTCCTCCCTTTTTGAGGTTGCTCTACTGTTATGGTCTGAGACGCGAGAAATGACCACCTAAAGACCGAATTGAGCCAAATCAGGAGTCTTTATTAGCTGGCCAGCGACTACCCTCTGCACTGCCCAAAGGAGGCACAGAAAGCAGCAGTCAGCCTTTGAAACAGAAAGTTTTTATATTGTAAGTTTGTGGGTTGACACTTACTAAGACAGAGTAAGCACGTGTACAAAAAGCCTTGAGTAAGCATTCTATCATTTTCTTATCTTTGGTGTAACAGGATCTGGGCAGTTTGGGCTCTGGGCCATATCTTGTTCACGCAAAACATGAGTGTCGTAATAGCTTCACGCAAAGCGTGGGGGCTGTAATTGCTTTACGCAGAACATGGATGCTGTAGTCACTTAGGAATTTCTGTGTTGGGGGTAGCAAGCAGGAGCAAGCAGGTTTACAGAAGCAGAATGGCAGATTAATGATTTTTCAGTGCAAAACTCAGACTGTAACACTACAACTGACCAGCGTTCCTTCCTGATAAGAGGCCACCAACCATGAAGTAGATTCTGGCCAGTCTACTGAAGATGCAAAATGAGGGTTTTCGTGTCCTCTGCTTCACCTTTTAATGGTAGAGGGCCAAAAACTCCACCCTGGAGTGCTAATGCTGCCACCATTTTCTGAGCTTGGATCCCATGATGTAGCATGAAGCTCAATTGCTCTTGTGCATGTTTCTCCTTTCATAAATATTCATAACTCCTCCTATAGCTTATTAAATATGTGTATTTGGCCACCTGCTCACCATAAATTCCTGTTCCCTGTACCAGTACCTTTCCCTTGAAGTATGTTTCCACCTTCTGGCCAGAGGCTATTGCTTCCCAGACTGTTAGAATGGACACCCTGCAGGCCACAACGTTTATGAGAAATAAAGCTCTCCTTTCCAGATTTATGAACCTCATCATTCTTCAGTTGACAAATGGATATGAAGTTTCAATTATGCAAGATGAGCAAGTTTAGAGATCTGTTGTACAACACTGTGCCTATAGCAATACTGTATTGGGCACTTAAGGATTTGTTAAGAGGGTAGATCTCATGTTAACTGAAAAAAGAAAAAGAAGAAAGGAACACAATGATCTGAAAAGGCTACTAAAATACTCCATGCCAACTTTTTATTTTTTCCAACCAGAGAACATACCACAATAAACTGCTTTTACTTACGATACTTCCGACACGGAACGTGTGGATTTTTCCACACCAACAACCAGTTCCTCAACTCTCCAGATACCAACTGGGTGTTCTACAATTCAATTCAATTCTGACACTAGTGTCACACCTGGGTAGTTAGTGTCAGACTCCACAAGTGTAAGGGCTCAGTCCCACAAGACTACCCTCACTTCAGATGTCAGTCACAAGTATTGGGTGCTCAGGTTACTTACACTTTTAACTTTGCTGCAAATTCGGAGGTTCCCATACCCCCTCCTCAGGTTTGATGATTTGCTAGAATGGTTCACAGAACTCAAGAAAGCACTTTACTTACCGGTAACCAGTTTATAATAAAGGATACAACTCAGGAACAGCCAATGGAAGAGATGCATAGGGCAAAGTATGGGGGCAGGTGTACACAGATCTTCCATGCCCTCTCCGTGCACACCACCTTCTAACACGTTGATGTATTCACCGCTCAAAAGCTCTCCAAAACCCTTCATTTAGGTGTTTTTGAGATGGTTTCCTCATGTAGGAATGATTGATTAAATAATTGGCCATTGGTGATTGGCTTAACTTCTGGCCCCTCTCCCCTTCCAACCCTCTAATTATGGGTTGGTCTTTCTGGTGACCAGCTGGCATCCTGAAGCTGTCCAGGGGCCCCAGGCACCAGTCATCTCATTAGCATACAAAAGACGCTCTGATCACTCTGGAGATTCCAGGGGTTTTAGGAGCTACGTTCCAGGAACTGGGGACAAAGACCAAATGTATATTTCCTATTGTATCACACACAAGTTGAATATAGAAGCAGATATGAGAATCCACATACCATATATTAAGCCAGACATTAAAGAAATTTATAAAAATACAAAATACTAATCTTTTCACTAATGTTTTATGGAAATTATAAAACATAAGCTATTTATGTTGACATATATGAATTTATTTTTAAATGAATTAATACATACCTTTAAATCTCTCAATTATAATTTTTAATAGGTCAAAATTGATAGATTAAAACCACACAAACAAAAGCTCTTCTAGGTCATAATACTTTTTAAGAGTATAGATCCTGAAACCAAAATGTTGGAGGAGTTCTGCTTTCAGGGATGGTTCTAGCACCTAGAGGTTTCTCAGCTTCCTGAGGTGTTAACAAGATCTTATCAAGGTCTCCAATGATATGGCCAGGACAATGAGTGCTCCTAACTGCCTGACCTCCCCTCTCTCTTTTCCATCCTCACTCTGGTCACACTGCTCTGAGTAAGTCTTGCTCTGCCCATGCCCAGCATGGGGCAGTTTTTAAAATGAAGTTTTTGTCCTTCAAGGGATAAAAACCCTTTGAGTAGAATTCAGAGTGATACGACTTTCATCCAACTTCGGTACCTTGGGCATTGGTCCCCAACATTTTTGGCACCAGGGACCATTTTCATGGAAGATGATTTTTCTGCAGATGGGGGTCAGGTGGGGATGGTTTCAGTATGATTCCAGTGCATTACTTTTATTGTGAACTTTATTTCTATTATTATTACATTGTAATATATAATAAAATAATTATACAACTCACCATAGGTTGGGGACCCCTGCCCTAGGGTCTTGTAGTGGGTCTTCAGGGTGAGTACCAGCAGGTGTCCTGGGGTGCCAGGGAAACTTTCTTGAGCTAAGCTACCTGATATCAGGAAATAGCTCACTAAAGTGATGCTTGAGGTTCTATGTCTTTGTTCATGAGGACTCCTTGTGCTTTAGTGTCTTTTATTTCCCTTAGCATTGTTCTTATCAAACTGAATTGCGATAAGGGCTAGTTCTTATTTACTTTCTTTATTCTTTTACTAAACTGTAAGCTCAAGGGGAAGAGGGGTCACATCAGTCTCCCTCTGTGCTGTATCCTCTGTCCCTAGCACAGAACCTTGCACGTTGTTGGGACTCAATACCTCTTTTCTGAACTCTGTGTGTGTTATTAGAGATTGGGAGGAATGTCTTTGGACTGAATTTTTTTTTTTTTTAAATTCAGTCTCTGTAGGGACTGTCAAAAATTGCCAATGCCGACTATATTTTAAGTCATCATGGCGGGGTATTAGGAAAAGTTTTCAATTAGCAATAATCACGCCTCTGATAAACCTCATTGGCTATAATACTGCCACTGCGCAAAGCTTGGATTGAAACTTATAAGGAACTTTTCTTCTAAGTCATATTAGCTCAATGTTTCCATTAGACAGCAAATTACAAAAAAATCCCAACAGTGAACACTAATAATTTTGAGGGCGTGCTAATGCTATTGAGTAAAAGGTTGCTTCTGACATAGAGAAATACTAAGTTATCTTTTAGATAGAACACTAATAGCTCCGCTGGTATAAATGGCTGCTCTGAAACCGAGGGGCCCTTATTGTAAGATGCTTTGGATAAATGAAGTCTTTGATGAAGGTGTGTCCCTTCCACAAAAGACATGAAAGATGACATGCCACATGTGGTCTCACACCACATGAAAAACATCTGTAGGAAGAAGTATTGACACATGAAAACTCTATTCTCAGTCTACACATCTCTTTCATTAGGGTTTATTGTGGTATCGACAGTTCATTCATAGCATTTATTAAGCACTGCAGAGGTGTTGTTGGGGATATAAAACATTGAGCAGAGTGGCATTTGTTCTGTAGGAGCTTGGGTGAGAGCTGGGGACACCCATCCTGGGAAACAGGGTGGCTCAGACAAGAATTATGGAACTATGACGCAGCAGTTGGACATGTCGTCAAAGGCAACATTCTATGGCAAATTTTGAAGGTCCAAATAATTTGGCATCTGGGGGAAAGGGAGGAAGGGCTGATATTATTATGAGAAATATTTCTGGAAGAGCTGGATTTTGATATATACCTTAAATTAGGAGGTAGAAGCTGTGGAGAGAAGAGAAATGATGAGATTTGAGAAAAGGAGTGTTGGGGAAAGGAATAAAAGTATAGAACACTAAAATGGAATTGACAAAACATTTGTTTGGCTAGCACATAGGCAGCATGGCAGGCAATACATAGAAGATTGCAAAACTATGGGCCATGGGGAGGTGTGAGCTGCAGGGAGTCAAGACGTAGTTGGAGAATCTTGACTACAAACTGAGGTGTGTAGATTGGATATGGGCTGGGCGAGATGGCTCACGCTTGTAATCCTAGCACTCTGGGAGGCCGAGGTGGGAGGATCGCTTGAGCTCAGGAGTTTTACACCAGCCTGAGCAAGAGTGAGACCCCATCTCTACTAAAAATAGAAAAAATTAGCCAGGCGTGGTGGCATGTACCTGTAGTCCCAGCTACTCTGGAGGCTGAGGCAGGAAGATCGCTCGAGCCCAGGAGTTTGAGGTTACTGTGAGCTAGGCTGATGCCACCACGGCACTCTAGCTCAGGCGACAGAGCAAGACTCTGTCTCAAAAAAAAAAAAAAGATTGGATGTGACAGGTAACTGGAAGGCACTAAGTGGAAGACTGGCATGTGAAAAATAGAGTTTGGACTTTCTGGCACAGAGAGACAAAGGAGCAAAGCTTGGAATCACTGGAGTTTGGAGATCAACTTGGAAGTTGTAATCATTTTAGAGCTGTGCTGTCCAAAAGAAATTTTATGCAAGCTACTTATGTATTATTTTCTTGTAGTAAAAGTTAAAATACTAAAAAAGAAAAAATAAAATTAGTTTAAACAATACATTTATTATTATTCCACAATTTTATGCTGATATTTAAAAAAATGACAGTTAACCATGTAATCAATATATAAATTATTAATGAAATATTTAATGGTTTTTTATAGTAAATATTTGAATCCCAGTGTGTGTTTACACTAATGGCACATCTCAATTCGGATGCTAAATTTTCACTAGAAATACTTGATCTGTGGTTAGATTTGATAAAATTTACAGTTGAAAATGTAGATTTACATATTTAGGTTGTTCTAAACATACTGAAACACTTCCCAATACCTGAACTATATCAGTTATTAAATTTAAATTAATTAAAATTAAAGAAAAAATGTAGTTCCTCCATCATACTAACCATAAGTGCTCATTTAGCCTCATATGGCCAGTGGCTGCCACACTGGATGATTCAGGTTTAGAAGCTTGCCCTGGGGTCTTAGCAGGGAGTAGGGGCTTAAGCGAGGAAGTTTCCAACCAGAATTGTGCTTATCTTGATGCACTAAAGAGCAGAGGGAATACATCCTTTGTTCAGAGAGAGAGAATAATGACAGTCCAGAAGGTTAGCCTCCTAATTTCCCTGAAGGCAGGGACACAGAATTCTGCTCACTTTGTCTCAATCCTTACCCAGCACAGAGCCTGATACATGGTTAGTGCTTATTGGATACTAACTGACCTAAGGAAACCACTTCAACTTAATTCTCAAATTCTTTTCAGCCTTCTCAGAACACAGTGGTTTGCTCATATTTGTCTGAATTTTTTTTTTTTTTTTTTTTAAGTGATGGGGCCTCACTCTGTCACCCAGGCTGGAGTGCAGTGGTGCAATCACAGCTCACTGGAGCTTCGAACTCCTGGGCTCAAGCGATCCTCCTGCTTCAGCCTCCCAAAGTGCTGAGATTACAGGCATGGGCAACTGTGCCTGGCCTTGTCTGAATTTACAAGTGCATGTTTACTTTCTAGTCTATCAGCATCAGGTTGCAGAGAGAGGATATGAAAGCATATCTGACTTCAGAGTTCTGCCTGTCTCTCAGAGGCCCCGAATTAGAGAATGTTGCATAGATTTAGAAAAGCAGGCAGAGCAGAGCTTGAGCTGGGTGTTCTCTCCTTGTTCCCTCTTCTAGCCCTTCTTTCCTTCCTAGCTTGCTTCCTCTTCCATTGTATTATGATTAATCTCTGCACCAAATGCAGAAACTTGTTCCACAGCTTTCTAAAAATCTGAGAACTTCTGATCTCATCCTATTATTTCTGCAGAGAGCCTTACCACTGCTCTGTGAGAGGACAATGGTAAGATCACGACCCTGCCAAAGGTCTGTCTGACTCTCAGTCACTATAGAGAGTGGGTAGCCCTGACACTTCTGCCAGGCCATTGCAATCACTGTTGGGCCCAATTAAATGATGGTCCTACCTGGGACGTGCTATTGGCCCTCAGTAACTGATTTCCAAAGCAACCTTCATGTGTGAGATATATATGTATATATTATATATTTATATATATATTTACACTATTTTTAGGATTTTTTTTTTAAGTACAGGTTTGGATTTACGGAATAATTCAACAGGTAGCACACAGGGTTCCATATACCCACCTCCCTGACCCCCTCACTCCCAGCACACAGTTTCTCCTATTAATATCTTGCATTAGTGTGGTACATTTATTAAAAATAATACACTGATATTAGTACATTATTAATTGTTAGCTAAAGTCCACAGTTCACGTTAAGGTTCACTTTCTGTGTCATACAGTGCTATGGGTTTTGACAAATGCATAATGATGTGTACTCACCATTACAGTCTCATACAGATTAGTTCCACCGCCCTGAAACCCTCAGTGCTTCACTTAGTCAAGAAATTATAAGGACGATAATACTTTGTGACATGTGAAGATTATGTGAAAGTCAAATTGCAGTATCTATAAATAAAGTTTTATTGGGACTCAGTCACACTCATTTGTTTACACATTGTCTGGCTGCTTTCACCCTACAACAGAACTGGGTAGTTGCAACAGAGACCACCTGGCCTGCAAAACTGAAAATATTTACTATCTGCCCCTTGACAGAAAAAGTTTGCTCACCCCTAGTCTAGTTCTGGAAAGTTCTGGAAAGTTCCAGTTGTCATCTCTCAGCACTTATGGAGGGGATTTGAACATAGCAGATTTCTACTCAATCTGACTGATTTAAGATACTGTGTCTTCTGTAAAATGTTAGCAATTATTTCCATAGTCAACTTTCTCCTGGGCTCCTAGATCCCTTCTACCATTTTGCTGATGGGCCTTCATCACTTATGTTTTGATTTTTAAAAAGTGAATCTCTGACCAGAGGTGTGTAGTTCATATGTTCATAAATCATGAAATTGTGTATCAAAGAATTCATTCATTTGTTCATGTATTTTTTTCTCCCTCCCTCTGACAAACATTCATTTAGCATTGGGTGTTTACTGTTACTTATGATTTATTTTATTTAATTGAAAATGTTTTGGTTTCAGTTAGTAATTTCTATAAAGTAGCACTCCTTATATAGGTTCCTAAAAATAACATTGGAGTCTTGAACATTACATTTAAGTCAGCTTTTTTTTAAACTTTATTCTAAAACTGTCAGGATTAAAAAGGTTACAAAATTTCTCTGCTTATTCTTATCCTAAATTCCTTTCCCAGAATTTTAATAGAAAGGGAATTTTCAGACACAAATAGTCACCAGTCAGATAATGTGTTGTAATTTAGCATACTTAGCCAAACAATAAACACCTTTAGAAGAGTGAAATTGATTTATCGTTTACTCTGTGCTAGTATTTCTCCCTAAACATCTTTAGTAGTAGTCACAAATTCTATCCTGATGACTAATCTTTTCTAACCTAAATAGTGCTGACTCAACATTTCACTTCTACTTTTCTTCTAGCATTCAATTTAGATGTCTCAACACAAAAGTTAATAATTTGTTTCATTAAAAATTTGTTTCAAGAACAAAATTTCTGTAAATTATCCTCTAACAAATCAAAGCAGAACCTTTAATTGTAGAACACAAATGGAAAATAATATATAAGAAACTTTGTCTCTTCAACTTGAAGGCCAATACCTGGGTGTTAGAAAAATAAGCCTAAGATAAATAAATTTTATGATTAAGTAGTTTTTCTGCACAGTGTCAAGATATCTATTTTAAATGATATGTTACTTATTATATTGTCATTTGAAAAGAGAAGTTCCTAAGGAGCTTTTAGTAAAGTTTTATGCTGAATATATACTTGGGTCCTGTATGCTTGAATTTGAACTGTTCTAGAATTACTCATTTGGTAAACATAAAGTCTATAAGAAAAAAGATAAAAGTACTGAATCACAATATTTATCAAGTAATTCAAAGTTTTCAGTAATATGTGTAAATGTAGTCTTATAAACCTATACTCTTGATAACATTAACCTATGATCACAAACGTACAAATTTTCCAATTTTCTGG
The DNA here is from genome assembly GCA_028533085.1 of Varecia variegata. Classification (NCBI taxonomy): domain Eukaryota; kingdom Metazoa; phylum Chordata; class Mammalia; order Primates; family Lemuridae; genus Varecia; species Varecia variegata. Next base: position 123,060,033 of record CM052438.1, on the reverse strand, counting down.
GGAAATATTCAGTGCACTGAAAGTTAACTACATTTAAAGTTATTATGAAACAAAAAACTTGTCAAATAGCATTATCATATTCTAAATGGCAATTGAGCATTTTATTTATGGTTTCTGTAGCAAAAACTAAACCTAAAAAAATGTGTATCCAATATGATATATTTTCAATGTTTAGAGCATCCTGAATATGGAATTTTAAAAAGTAATTAAACTAGGTAGAAGCAGAAAATCTATGAAAAGATTAAAAATCATTACTGCTAGAACTGATATTATGAAGTGCACACTCAAAGGCCTCGTGTCTTGGTTGGAGGAAAAGAAAGTAAACCTTTCATATTTTCTGATTTATCCAGGGTGAAAGCTAGTCATATTGTAAAGGGATAGAGAATTATACAATCCTCAGAAAAAATGGAAGCAATTTGTAAGAAAGATAAATTTCAGACTTAGTAAAAATAGTAAAATAGTAAGGGAAACTCTCGGGGCTAAATACTCTACAAGAACCAGAATGCTTCCAAATGCTTCTGGTCACTTTTCAAGATAATTTTTTAAAAATACAATAGAAGATAATAGTATCAATTGTTTGTTGGTGAAAATACAAGCCCAGCACTGCATATAATGCAGATCATAAAATCTTATTGTTCAGTGTACTTAAGGTTGTAAAAAAATTAGGTTTTGCCTGTTTTCATATTTATGTTATCACTCAATTTCTGAGCATTCCAAGTCAATTAATTTAGAACTTTAAAAAGCATTAATGATCCCTACTGTAGGAAACTATGCATTCTTTAGTTCATCAATCTTACTCTTCCAATAAACCTAGGGATTTAAATAATATGAAAGTGATATCAGTCTCCATAATCTTAAAATCTAGGTGGAACACATGTCCTCATGGTCCGATAAATTGTACAATGTAACCAGATCACTAAACCAACATACTAGTGTATAACTTTAATAATTTCTAGCAGCAAAACATCTGAAATAGCCAATAACAAATGTATTCATTAGATCTTGGATTAGTTTCTTTGAGACAAATAATTTAAAAAAATACTCTAACATATTGTTCAACTGCAGGGAACGAGAATGATATCAAAGATCTTGTTTATTGCCAGTGGAATCGGGTACTCCTGGAACCTTATTAGTGTCAATAAAAACACATTCAAAGGCAGCTTCCTGTTCTTCCAAAGAATCAGCAGTTGTGGCTCCTTTAATTAGTGTTGGGGTCATAAAAGATTGTAGCTGCTTGGAAATTTGACCTGATTCCACCATTTTCCCACCTCTTCTTTTAACAAGAATTTTGACACACTTTGTAGGTGTAAGTCCTATTGTTTGATCATCAAGACTAGCCAGAAGCCAACAACATACTTTGGGTTGTTGTTCTTTGAAAGCTAAGTTTAGCATATCACCAGCCCAGAAAGATTTGGCAGATATGGCAGCAAAATCATATTCTGCTCTAGCTACTACACGGTTGGGTTGAAATCAAAGTCTGGCATATATGTAGGTTACGTGGCCCCACCCCAGGATCTTGGCTGATTTACCACCCAGACACCACTAAATCTTCCCCGAACTTGACAAGAAATCCACCCTGTCTACCCAGTGGAAAGATCCAAAAGAGATGAGGAGCTGTGTCTCTAGGTTCAGAAAGTTACAAAGAATCTAGCCCGCTAACAGAGCAATTTAATTCCCTGCTGAGTTGCCTCAGGGAATTTCCCAAGAAAAGCCAGGATTTTAGAACTGGCTTTTCTTTAATCTTTGTGACTCATTCTTCCTGAACAAGCCCATCCTTTAATGGTGCGTTTTGTGATTATAATATTAGTGGTGCTACAACATGTTTAAGAAATTAATGATTTGTGGATGTACAGGGTATATGAGGCAACGGCAGGGGCACCAAACCCAAGCCCAGACATCAACCTGACTTAGAAGCTGCCCATTTCCCAGGCCCCCACTCACTGCTGCACATTGGGCACCAGGAAACCTGTGAACCCTAACGATATATTTTATTTAGTTTTATCTTTAAAATCATTGCTCCAGGAGGGCAGCAGCAGAGTGGACGACAGTCATTTCAGCTTGCAAGATTGTATCTGAATTTGCTGGCAACAGATTCTTCTGGGGGTAGGAGGGTGAAGCCCCTCCTTAGACGAGCATTGGTTTTTGGAAGGCAATGATAAAGTGAGATTCCCCGTGGTCTGCAGGGCCGCTCCTGGTGACAGTCAAGGAAGGCAGCACTGTCCTTGGTTCTCTTCCAAGAGCTCTTGTGATGATGCTCTTCCCCCACTCCAGATCCCAGTGACTGCCATCTGATCCCTTCTGGCTGCCTCTCCTACGTGGCCCCCGGCAGTAGGTACTGCCCGTCGTGGAGCTTGCCATACCGATTGCAGCTGTCTCCTTACTTGTCCACTGGGTGATAAGCTCCTTATTTACTCACTGAGGTCTTCCCAGCCCTTACAGCAATGCCAGGCAAAGATACAGCTTGGCTGAATAAATGACCGGGCTGAATGGTCATGGTAGCTCCTTATCTCCATCAAGGGCACCTCTGTGTTGTAAACAGAAGTCTCAACTCTATTCTCACTTCTTCCCTCTTCAGTGTGTGCTCATTCTAGTTGGTCTCCAAGTCCTATCAATTTTAATCCTAAAACATGTCTGAAATCCTCTTCTTTTTTTTTTTTTTTTTGTTCCTACCTAGGTTGAAACTCTGATGATCTTTTGTCAGGGTTGCCAGATAAAATACAGGATGCCCAATTACATTTTAATTTCAGAAAAACAGCAAATAATTTTTTAGTATAAGTATGTCCCAAATATTGCACAGTACATACTTATGCTAAAAAATTATTTGTTGTTTACTGAATTTCAAATGAATTGAATGGTCCTGTATTTAAAAAAAATTGTTGTGATAAAATATACATAACAAAATTTACTTTTTTAACCATTTTTATGTGTACACTTCAGTGGCATTAAATACATTCACAGTGTTGTGCAACCATCACCACTATCTATTTCCAGAACTTTTTCATCATCCCAGACAGAAACTCTGTACCCATTAAGAAATAACTTCTCACTCTCCTCTCTCTGCATCCTCTACTAACACCTGTTATTTTTTCTGTCTCTATGAATCTGCCTCTTCTAGGTACCTTATATAAGTGGAGTCATACAATATTTGTCCTTTTGTGTCCGGCTGATTTCATTAAGCATAATGTTTTCCAGGTTCATTCGTATATCAGAATTCCATTCCTTTTAAAGGCTGAATAATAAATACCCCATTACATATGTATACAACACACTTTGTTTACACATTCATCTTGCTCATGGACATTTGGGTAGTTTCCACATTTCTGGCTGTTGCGAGTAATGCTGCTATGAACATTGTTATTCAAAGTATTTGTTTGAGTTCCTGCCTTCAATCCTTTTGGGTATATACCTAGAAGTGGAATTACCAGATCACATGATAATTCTATCTTTAACTTTTTGAGGAACTGCCAAACTGTTTTCCATAGCAGCTGCCTATTTTATCTTCCCACCAGCAATGCACATGGGTCCTAATTTCTCCACATCCTCACCAACACTTATAATATTTCCCTATAATATTTTGGGTTTTTTTATGATAGCCATACTAATGGTTGGGAAGTAGTATCTCATTTGCATTTTCCTAATGATTAGTAATGCTGAACATATTTTAATGTGATTATTGCGCATTTATGTACTTCCTTAGAGAAATGTCTATTCAAGTTTTTGCTCATTTTTAAATGGGGGTTTTTGTTGTTTAGTTATAGGAGTTCTTTATATATTTGGAAATTAATCCCTCATTTGACATATGGTTTACAAATATTTTTTCCCATTATATGTGTTTAATTTTCAGGGGTTCTGTATTTTTATTTGCTAAATCTGGCAACTCTGTGTGTGAGTCCCTCTATACCTGTGGTTCTCAATCAGGGGTGATTTTGTCCCATCAGGACATCTGGACGTATCTGGAAACATTTTTGAATGTCTCAACTTGGGGAGGGGTGCTATTGGCATCTAGTCGCTAGAGGCCAGGGACGCTGCTACACATCTTACAGTGCACGGGACAGGCCCCCAGCCCCCAACAAAACACTATGCAGTCCAAAATGTCAGTGGTGCTGAGGCTGGGAAATTTTTCAGATTGCTGCTTTTCAGCTTGTCACCTTCCAGGATACTTTCAAGTGGCAGCTCCTGTGATGACCCTGGCCTTGGAGCTTCTCTCAGAGTCCTTGGAGACTCAGTTCTGCTGCTATTAGTAGAGAAGGGGAAACTGTAGCAATGGCAGGAACCAGATCACAATGAGGGACATTTACAAAAACACTTGTTCCATGGAGATGTGATAGCTGTGAATTTACTTCCTCAACTCTTGGAGACCAGATCACACCCTACTTTTACTATGAAGTATCCCAGACAAAAGAAGTATTTATTGAGCATCTAGACTGTGTACTAGGTACTGTCCTAGGCTCTTTGACAACATAATCTAATTGAATCCTCACAATGATTTTAGGAAGTAGGAACCATTTCCCTTTTATACATGAATAAATTAAGGTTTAGGAAGGTTGTACCTTTCCTAAGTGCTTCTTAGGTTGGATTGTATTTTTTGTTCACCTGTGTATCCCCTCTGCCTAGCTCATAGATTGAAGAAAAGTAGAAAAATAATACATATTTGTCAAATAGGTGAAAACACAGGAGCCAAGTGAAGGAGCTAGGGTTTGACTGCCCAGTTCAATTGCAAGGTCTCTGAGAGCTGGGATCATTTGTTATAATTTTTTAACAGTACTTTGAGTACCTAGCATACTGCTAAGAATATAATGGGGGTTCCATAAATACTTGCTTCTTTGAACTGAAGTGAATTGAGTATCATTTTTGGAGCAAATACAGCTCTTTGGAATCTGAATGTCTTGTGTGAGGCTTCCATGGATTCATAGAATCTCAGAGCTGGAAGAGACCTTGGAAGTTGTCTAGTCCAATATCCAGCCCAAGGGCAAGATATCCTCTCTAGCAGTGGTTCTCAAAGTATGGTCCCTGGGAACTTGAACTCCTAGGTTAGAAGGCAGATTATCTGGCCTCACAGTAGACCTACTGAATCAGTTGCTCTGGGATAGAGCTCAGCAACCTGTGTTTAACACGTTTTGGCCAGGTGCGGTGGCTCATGCCTGTAATCCTAGCACTCTGGGAGGCCGAGGTGGGTGAATTGCTTGAGCTGAGGAGTTTGAGACCAGCCTGAGCAAGAGTGAGAACGCATCTCTACCAAAAGTAGAAAAATTACACAGGTGTGGTGGTGTGCACCTGTAGTCCCAGCTACATGGGAGGCTGAGGCAGGAGGATCTCTTGAGCCCAGGAGTTGGAGGTTGCAGGGAGCTATGATGATGTCACTGCACTCTACCCAGGGCAACAGAGCGAGACTCAGTCTCAGCAACAACAGAAATGCAAAAAGAAATGCAGCAACTGATATTTCTGAAATACAAAACAGATAAAATCTTTAGAAGGCACACACGAAAAGCTCTACTAAGCAGATGGACACAGAACTAGAACATTTGATAATTTTACTAATCATGTCAATGGAACTCCAGATGTTTCCAAATGAACTTGAAGTCTCATCTTAGGCTTTGTATTTTGCTTTTCCGGTTTCACTAATGACACAAACATGATTAACATCCTTGAAGTGTTCATTATACTCAAGGGTATATCCTGAAACAAACTTGTCTGAAATTTCAAATGCAACCAAGTCTGGCCTATATCCAATACTTTCACCAGCAAACTGGCGACCTTGGCCATTATCACTTGAACAGGAACTCAAGGTTTTTGTTGGTTTGCTGATGTCTCTTATATGCTCAACAGTCAAGACATTCTTTCCAGTTAAAGTTGGGAGAGCATTGCCACCACTTACTCAAGTGCCCTGTTGACTGGTTATTACAGTAGCTCTTCAGTCTGATAAAATCTACAGTCACAGGCACGGATCTATCCTTATTTCTAGTTGGTGCTTTGAGGTAATCCAGCAGGTCATCAAAAAATTTATAGCCTCCCTGGAGCACACAGAGGGCTACCATGTGAAGGGCTCCTGTCTCCTTCGTCACGTCTTGAGCAAAACATTGGTCCTGCCATGATTAGTCCATGAGGAATAAACACCTTTTCCAAATTTTTGGCATAATGATTAGGTATACAAACTAAGTCTAGATCATGACCTGGGTCATTCCCTAATCATGATGCTGAGGCTGTGGGTCACCAGAATGGCCTTTTATTTCTTATTTTTGTACAATATTTACTGGCAGTTTTTATTTTTTTGTTTGTTTTTGTTTTTTATTTATTTAAAAAATTTTTTTTTGGTTTATTTTTTTGTTTTTTATTGGCAGTTTTTATAAGACTTCATTAAATAGGATTGATAATAATGGGTTAGTTCAATTTAGAATATTATAAATTTAAAAAATGCCTTATTCTTTAAGTAAGATAAAGACTTCTCTACATTAAGTATTGTTTATTTGGCTTGAGACATTTTAGCAACATTGCCTCAGGTTCTGAGGTAAATCTTGGCTTCTCAGGCATAGTTCAGAATGAACGTAGATGGATAGAGCTTAACAGCTCTTGGTAATTCCAGTGACCTGACTCTACCTATAATTTAGAGAGAACATTTTTACAACTTAGATCCTGATCTGATAGTGAGTTTCTTTTATCTGTCTGAATGGGAGACATGGCCACAAGAGCCAGGAGGACTAAACACAGGTGAATATAGGCTGAGCAGGCATTACTTACTTAGTGTCTTTGTTGATTAAGCCCAAGTTAAAGCAGAAATCACTTTATCGTGAGCACTGGCATGGCTAGCGACTCAACAGACCCTGTAACCTAAACTCTTGACCAATGACAAGGAACCTGCCACAGGCATGTGAACAGGTGTTTGGGGTATGGCAAGCTGGAGTTTGGAAGCTTTTAAAGTGTGACTTGAGGTCCTTGTATGTATGGTTGGGCCCTGGGCACTAAGCATGCATATTCCTAGCATTCTATTTTCTCCAAAAAATTTTTTTGAAAGTGGAGGTTATGCCACTGGTAGTAGTAATGTCACCAGATTTCAGCCCATATTTAAGGAACTCCTGCTGTGTGCCTGTCACTGTGCAATGCAGTGGGGAGGCAGAGGTCATCGAGATCCCTCCACTGCCCTCAGAGAACCCAAATGTTTTTATGAGAGAGAAATAAATTTTTGCATGCTTTAAAAAAATGAATAAAAACAACTCAGAGGTGCCATTATAACTCCATTAAAATAACAGAACCAGTGATAAAATCCAATGATGACAAGTCTGGGAAGAAATGGGTTGGTGAGAAATCATGTATCCGCCCAGTCCCTTTGGAGGTCATTGTGGTGATCACTTTCAGGGGCTATAAAGGTATTTATATGTTTTGACCAGACAATTCCTGCTGCCGTAAGAAGACATTTCTTTTTTAATGCCAAAGATGTTTATAACAAAATTAATTATAAAAATACAAATAAAAATGAATAATCATGTATAGAGCTTTTAAAAATTACATAAATGACAGAAATATAAAGGAAAATGAATAAATATGTATACAACCATTAAAAATTTATAAAAATATGGCAACCTAATTCAGGTTTCAGGAAAAAATTTACAAAAGTAGAGTAAAAGATCAGCATGTGAAATAGTATTCTTTGCTGATTACTGTGGTATAAATCTGTGTATGGACTTTGACAGATGATAGAATTTTAAGCGATATAAAGCATTGGTTCAGTTTGTAGAGCTCTTGCTAGTGAACAGGAGGTCGGCCATTCTTGGAAACAGAGAAAAAAGACATTCTCATGTATGTGTAGATAAGTGCATAGGTATTTTCAATGTGGTAAGTGCTACCAAAATAAATATAATAGCTAGAATGTAGGGAGTGATTAATATGTGACAAGCATTATTCTAAACACTTTACATATGTATCTCCAGTAATTATCCTGATAAACCTGTGAGGCTGAAACTGTTATTATTCCATTTTACAGATGAGGAAACTAAGATATATGAGGTCAGGTCCTGTGCCCGAGGTTACGTGAGTATGATAGAGATAAGCCTAAAATTCCTGGGAGCTCCAAGGTGGCGAAGCTAATTCAATCTGGGAAGGACTGGAGGTGTTCCCGGAGAAGGTGGCACTTGTTCTGAGTCAGGCAGGCCAGGAGTTAGATGGGGCAAGTGCATTCCCAGCACAGGAGTCAGGCGAGTAAGGGCAAAGGGTTGAGAAACAGCGTGGCACAGTGCATCCAAGGACCACTGGCAGATTATATTGCTGGAACATAAAGTTTCATGGGGGGAGTGGCAGATTGCAGGTGGAGGCAGGGGTCAAATCAGCAGGGATGTACATGGCATGCTGAAAACTCTGGCCTTAGTTTGTCAGATTTGGCTTTAATCGCAGAAGGAAGAAGAACTAGCATTTATTGTTCACTACCATGTGATAAATCCTGTTTTAGGTGCTTGACCTAAAATGGGTTATTTCAATAGATTTTCTTCTTTCTACAAAGTTTCCTTTGTTAATAAGAAATAGGTATCACAGGCTATTTTAACAGGCAAAATTTCTATGGACAACCTATCCTATTTCATACTAATACCATAAAGAAGATGCTACCAAAATTAATGTTATAAAGAAGTACTGTTTTTAGTGAGAAAGTGATGAGAATAATATCAATGCATTATGTATACTAAGAAAAGATTTTTAAGTATTGTATTATTAACCTTAAAATGACAGAACCAATGAACCAGGTATCAGTTTATTAGAACCACAAATTATCTCCATCCTGTCCTATAATTCCATTTTAAGGAAAAATAAGCAAGACAAGACAACAATAGGTATTAAAGACATACTAATAGAAAAACAACTTCTAGGTCAAGTGCCAAGGTTAGGTCTCTGTCTCTACCTTACAGAGCACGCAATGAGGCCTGGCGTCTGGAGCGAAGACTACTTACTGGCCCTGTAGGATGGCGGTTAGCAATTAGGTTCATTATACTATGCTAGTAAGGCAGGGGCATTTAACAGACACCATACCATGCTTTTTTTCAAATAAGGGATTCATCCATTTGTTTAACATTTACTGTATGCTTAGCTCTGTACTAGGTCTTCCTTGGAGCTGAGGTTTCCTTTAGAAGAAGGACGTTCTTGAGCTGAGACAAAGTATGGAGTTAGGCAGAAAAGCAGGAAGGAAATGCAGTCCAGGCTGGGAGAACTCCAAGCCCCATGTCGAAAGGCTCCTAAGCCCCCATGCCGGTGGGTTTGGAGACATGACAGGAGACTTTACGGCGGAGGATAAAGTTGGAGAGCTGTGTGAGACACTGGTGCCGGTTAGGTCCTCAGAGGCCGGATTATGAAGGAACTTTTATGCCACAAAGAAGGCTGAGTGGGGTGGATCATGATCAGATTCATGTAATGGAAAGATTACTCAGGGGGAAGAGTGGAGCCACGATGGAGGGGATGAGAGGGGTTGTGAGACCAGTGAAGACATGGAGGCCATCTCCACGCAGGAGATAATGACTGTCACAAACAGAGGCCATTGCAATGAAGAGGAAAGGAACCAGGGCTGCCATAGGAGGTAGCCATGGGGAATGTGACTGAAGGCGAGAGGAGAGCGGGGAAGAGGAAGCCAATTTCTGGCCTGGGCTCCTGGGGTGGTATCCGTCACTGAGATGGACGCAGGAGGAGCAGGTATGGGGGTTGAGAAGCAAATCCGGGTAACACCAGCCCCAACATCACCCCTTGACACCCGCAGAGCTGGAGTCCCTCGTCCCAGTCTTTGGTGGTGGAACAACTCAAGTCAGACAGATCTTGAAGCAGTGTGAAGGAGTCACGGGGCCTGCCACGACACAAGGCCTCACTTTCTGTTTCTTTCTAAAGAGCAAAAATGGAGTCCACGTTCCTTTTTCTTTTTAATTGTACAATTATACACGACTATATGCTTGTTGGAAAAATTCAAGTAATATAATTTACCTTTGCTAGATTTGTTAGAGTAGCAATTCTCAAACTTTTGAACTCAGAACTTCTTTATACTCTTAAAAATTATTAAAGACTCCCCCAAAGAGCTTTAGCTTATGTGGATTACATCTATTGATATTTACCACGTAAGAAATTACTGGCTAATAGGGATTCTTTTTTTAAAGGAGATTATTCCAAATTGAGAGTTGCTTTGTTATGTCTTTAGCAAATAGCTTCATTCTGCCAACACTTAGAATTATTAACTTCATGTAAATTAGTTTTTTCAATTCATATCAAAAAGAAAACTGTTTATAGCAAGAGCCTTTTACAATAAAAATACTAAGATTTTTATTAAAAAAGGAAATTAAAATTGAGAAGTTTAAAAATACTTATTAATTAATTTTAAAAGAATAATAAGTGTTAGCATAAACCATTAAACATTAACATAAATAACATAACATTTTTAAATAAAAATATATTTTCCAAAAAAACATTTAGTGAGAAGAGTGGCATGGTTACACAGTTACGCAAACTTGTTCAATGACAGGCTTAATATTTTCATCTCTGCTTCTGCCTTCAATCCCTTGTGATACCACACACCATGCACCTCTGGAAAACTTCAGTGTATATTCATGAAAGAATGAGAGTGACAAAAGCAAATAGTAGCCTGGTGTCATTATGAAAATAGTTCTGACCTCGCAGATCTCCTGAAGGGATCTCGGGGATCCCAGGATTGCCTGGATGACACTTTGAGAATCATTGAACTGGTTCCCTTAGGGGAATTTCCTGGTCAGTGTGTAATTAGATGTCGGGGAGATGCTGGGCAGTCTCAAGTGAGACAGCCAAGTCTGGCCACCCGGCTGTGCTTCGGAGCAGCTTTGTGGGGTTAAGCAAGTCATGCAGCTCTCTGAGCCTCAGTTACATCACCTGGGAAATGACGTAGTCAGACTAGAACATCTCCAAGCCCTCTTCCTGCTCTAAGCTCTCTTCCCACTGTAAAATTCTATGTGTTTTTCAGCCTGTCTATCATACGTGCTCAGTACATATTTTTGAATGAATATATGAATCAATAAATGAATACATGATGTTGTTAAAAGGGCTTTGGCATTGAGTGGAAAACTGGACTAGATTCAGAGGTCATAAACTCACCCCCCTGCAGGCCAGGTGTCCTGAACAGTTGGAGTAGACTGAGGTGAGACAGGACGGAGTGGTGGGGCCTGGGATGATCTGGAGGAACCGCAGCCTTCTTACAGGAAATCAAATTCAGATTTTTCATTAGACACTATTTTAGACCAACAAAACAGGCTGGAGTCAGCCTGTAGGCTGTGAGTGGCGACTTCTGAACTATATGGCCCTTGGGTTCCCTCTGACTTAGAGCAGTCTTACTGGTGCTTGTTCTCAGAAGGCCAGGCTCCTCACGCTCCCTCTGTTCTTCTTCCCAGTCTAATTCATGGGAAAGGATCTAATAAACTCACTCATTGAAGGAAACCACAGCGGTGAGACCAATATCATGAGATATTTGCATTTTCACAGGGTTAGTCTTAAGCCAAAATAAGGAAGCTCTGATTGTGGAATTAAGGCATCAGTGATCAGGCCAGAGCAGGGAGCCTTGGCCATCCTTCAAAATCCATGCCACATGCATCTATGTGCCCAAACCTGGGAGCTGAGGCCTTGCCTATAAAGCTCTTTCTACAGTATGGCCACATGCTTTGATCGTTAGAAGCATTTCTCCTGGGAATCCATGTCCCAGGGAGGTCTCAGCTAAAGCTGCTCCCACCTGGAGCCAGGGCCTTCCTTTATACCAGGATTTCACTTCCTGCAGCCACCCCCATCCAGAAATTTGCTGCAGTTAATCAACATCTTTGATGCCATATAGCAGGGTTTCCTGATGAGCTGTACTCCTCAGGAGGGATTTTTAAGAAGTGCTGGTGAACAACCTGGTTCCTTCCCAGAAAATAGGGAGTCTGTGAACCCCTTCCTGGGTGCCCTGCCCAGCTCCTCTGCATTCCACAGGCCTCGGTCACTGGAGGTGTACTAATGACAGCCCTACTGAGCCATTTCTAGAAGGATCACAGAAGGGTGGGAGAAGGGAGAGGGGCTTTTCCATCTCCTAAGAAGGGGGGATCTTAGAGAGTCTGGACTGACCTTCGACCAATCAATCCTAGACAATGTCCTGATTTGCCAAATGCCTTCACACCGATATCACTCTAAAACCTGCAGTTCTCAGACAAGAGAACTTGATTTGTCCCTAAGTCTATTTCTTTGGTCACTAATGTTAAAAGGAAATGGAGATTTCTCCACCAGTACAAATTAATGCTATTACTACCCAGATCATCATACTAAATAAAACAAGTTTCAAGGATCAGGGAGGAATCACCTATTTTAAGAGATTATTGGATACACATACAAAATTCTAGGTCCCACGCAAGAATTCTGAAAGTTCTATTGCAATGGAATCTGACTTTTACTGACCACCCAGGTAGTTGTCACACCATTGTCTTCTTTGTTTCTGAATTGTGAACACATTGGAAGTTAGAAAGTCTCAAGAGTTTTTGATGACTGGGTTTAGGAGAAGTTATAACCACGTGCCATGCACCCAAGTAATAACACAGCTGGTTGTGAGACTTGAGCACGGAGGGTAGCAGGGCATGGTTAGGGTATGGAGGGACTGTGAAGAGTAGCCCTGGAGCAGTGAGTGAATGCCTACCTTTTAGTTATGGAAAGAGGCAGGGGTGGGTTCTGGGATCATTTCTGCTCTTTGCTCTGGTTTCTCTCTTTGAATAAGAAACATAGAGTATAGCCCTGAAGGGTCCAGAAGTGTCACCCATGAGATACTGTGGGAAAATCCTATGTCCAGACCACAGTGCCCAGATTATGCCTTCCTCCTCCCACGCAGAAAAACTCAAATACTGGAGTTGGGAGGAGACCTAGATGCATGAACCCAGGACTGTCCTTAGATCTGCAGTGGGACAATGGGGTCCTGTACTGAGCTGCTGCCCTCAGGGGTCCCATGTTTGGAGTGCCTCTCTCAAATATGGTTCCCGCTGGAGTCTGGGACTACCTGGGCCCAGCAGTGCCCTCTGGGGAGGCTACCCTGAGCCCAGACGGGAACCTACTTGGGCCTTGGTCTCTAGTCCCATTTTTTCCCTTTGGGGCTTTCTCTAATGTTCTAGTCTGTGCATGGGGATGGGGTCATCCAGATGCCCTGGGGGCTCCAGGTCTTGTGTTACGGGGTTGTCCTGGGGCCCTCTAGCCAGCTCCAGTTCCAGGAGGGTGACCTTGCAGATGGACTGTTCCCCTTGTCAGGCATGATGTTTCTTTTGTGGGATTATGTACAATGGGCATGATACTGAGATTGTTCATATAGGCCCCCTCCTGCCCATGCACACCCTGGAGGGGAGGCTTTGGGGTCAGACAGACCTGATTTGAATCCTGGACTGGCCATTTTCTAGCTGTGTGACTGGGGCAAGTTGTTAACTTCACTGAGCCTTACTTTCCCCATCTACAAAATAAAGACAATAACATCTACCTCATAGGTTACTATGGTCGCACAGAGTAAAAGAGGTCAAGGATGTAAAACAGCAGTACACTGCTGACATGTAACTGCTGTGCTTGTGAATACTGTTATTTCCTCAGGGCCTACTGAGTGCCTGGTTCTGTGCTAATCACTGAGCATATGGAGAGGAACAAGCTTCCTTTTAAATCTTCTGGTCCAGATAAGAAATGGCTTAAGCAGCAGCGAGGGGAGTGAGCATGAGGCAGGGCTGGCCCTCAGCCCTCACAGACAGCAGTGTGGAGGCAGGGGTGAGGCCGAACCCTACCTGGGCAAGTCAGCAGTCCAAAAAGGCTGGGCAGGGGTGAGACCATGGTAAGAGTGGGAGTTGCAGAAACCGGGGGCCCACAGGATGGGGAGTGGGGGCTGTAGCAGCCCCTGAGCTGCAGATTCTTTTAACAAAACCTTGAGACCGTGGGTGTCTCGGGAGGGCGATGTGGAGGAACGGTTAGACTGTTTCCAAGGGGTCCACAATCTTGCAAGGGAGCTGACAGGTAAACAAACAACAATATAAACAGGGATAGGTGTGTGCAGTGTGGAGGAAGCACAGAGGAGGGGAGTGAGTCATTGGCAGGGCTGGAGGAGGGAGTGGCGGGTGTGGCAGGAACCAAGGAAGGCTTCTGGGAGGAAGCGCCCAGGACGATTCGGCAGGATGAGAAGGAATTTAGTGGGGGCGAAGGGTGGGGCGGGTGAAGGGTCCGAACACCAAATGGAGGAATGAAACAGAATGGTAAGTTTGGGTGTTTTTAAGGTTCTGAATGATTAGGATTTTATCTGGATTGTTGGGGTGCCCCGGTTGGCCTGGAGGACATCATGGACTCCTCCTCCAATGGGCAGGTCCTTGCACAGCCCTGGCCCTGATTTCTCTACAGAGAGTGGGTCCCTCACAGTATGAAGCAGGCACCCGTGGCCTCTGGTGCCTTCGTTCTCCTCCGTCTGGGTGGGCTCTCTCTGCAGGAATGCTGGCTTTGGAGTCTCACGGAACGCCACCGCTTGCCAGCTGGGGGAGGGCACCAAGAACATTCCCTAACCTTTCCAAACCTCAGCTTTGTCATCTGTAAAGCAGGGTTAAAACTCCTGTGTACCTGGTAGGGCTGTTGTAATACGTAAACGAGATAATGCATATTAAGGGCCTAGCACAGAAACTGCTACACAACACGCAGTTGATACATATCTGTAAGCACCTAATATTCATTTGCTCATTCATTCATTCATTCATACATGCACTGGTTCACCATTTCCCCAGTGCCTACAATGTGTCAGACCATGGGGACAATGACAGCCTGTGCTGAGTGTGCGTAGGAGGGCAGACAGATGAATGGGTATTACTGGGCTGTACGAGAGGTGCTATGGCAATCCCCAGTGCTGATGGGCGCACAGAGGACGAGCACACTGGTTGCCCTGGTGATGATGAGGACTAGCGCACAGACCAAGCATTGGCATGAGCTTCCCCAAGCCTTGTTCCCAGAAGCCAGATCAGGACCAGCCCTGAACGTCAAGCCAAGGCCATCAGCCCTAATTCTGAGGGCAATGGGGAGCCACTGCAAGTATCAGGCAGTGGGAGGACCTGGTCCTGTCTGCATTCAGGAAGGCTGCTCTGGCGCGAGTGAGAGTGGTTGGGAAGCTGTGGGGCTCCAGTGGAGAAATAAGGAGATGCCATCAAGGGACTAGGGATCCCAGTGAGATTTGAGAGCTGTGATCAGCAGGGCATTCATTGGGCTGAAGGAAGTTTGTAGTCAGAGCTAGGCATAGCAGGAATCTTTTGAGAAGTATTTAATGTATCTCTCAAAAAATGCAAAGTCTAAAGAATGGGACAGTTAATTTTGTCACTCAAGTTTTACTTATTTTTTAAAATGATGCTTCAACTAAGGCTAGATAGGATATTATTTATCTGAATTGGTTTCTTGCACTGAAAGTTTTATTTGAATAGTCTGTACAGGCATACCTCAGGTATTGAGCTTTTTACAAATTGAAGGTTGTGCCAACCCTATTTCAAGCAAGTCTATTAGTGCCATTTTCCCAACAGCATGTGCTCACTTCATGCGTCTGTTATGTTTTGGTAAGTTTTGCAGTATTTAAAACTTTTTCATTATTATTATATCTGTTATGATAATCTGTGATCAGTGATTTTTAATGTTAGTATCATAATTGTTTTAGGGCACCACAAACTGTGCCCATTTAAGATGGCAAACTTAATCAATAAATACTGGGTGTGTTCTGACTGTTCTACCAACTGGCCATTCCCTCATCTTTCTCCCTTTCCTCCGGCCTCCTTATTCCCTGAGACACAACAATATTGAAATTAGGCCAATTAATAACCCTACAGTGGCCTCTAAGTGTTCAAGTGAAAGGAAATGTCTCATATCTCTCACTTTAAACCAAAAGCTAGAAATGATTAAGCTTAGTGAGGAAGGCATGTTGAAAGCCAAGATAGTCTGAGAGCTAGGCCTCTTGCACCAGTAAGCCAAGTTGTGAATACAAAGGAAAAGTTCTTGAAGGACATGAAAATTGCTACTCCAGTGAACACATGAATGATAAAAAAGTGAACCATCTTTATTGCTGATATGGGAAAAGTTTTAGTGGTCTGGCTAGAGGATCAAACCAGCCACAACATTCTCTTAAGCCAAAGCCTAATCCAGAGCAAGGCCCTAACTCTCTTCAATTCTATAAAGGCTTAAAAAGGTGAGGAAGCTGCAGAAGAAAAGTTTGAAGCTAGCAAAGATTGGTTCATGAGATTTAAAGAAAGAAGCCATCTCCATAACATAAAAGTGCATGGTGAAACAGCAAGGGCTGATGTAGAAACTAGAAGATCTAGCCATGGATCATGGTGAAGGTGGCTACACTAAACAGATTTTCAACATAGACAAAACAACTTTATATTGGAAGAAGTTACCATCTAGGACTTTCATAGTTAGATAGAAGTGAATGCCTGGCTTCAATGCTTCACAAGACAGGCAGTCTCTCTTGTTAGGGGCTAATGGAGCTGGTGACTCTAAGTTGAAGCCAATGCTCATTTACCATTCTGAAAATCCTAGGACCCTTAATAATTATGCTAAATCTACTTTGCCTGTGCTCTATAAAGGGAAAAACAGAGCCTGAATGATACTACATCTGTTTACAGCATGGTTTATTGAATATTTTAAGCCCACTGTTGAGACCTACTCCTCAGAAAAAAAAGATTCCTTTCAAAAAATTACTGCTCATTGACATGTATTTGGTCACCCAAGAGCTCTGATAGAGATGTACGAAGAGATTAATGTTTTTTTAATGACTGCTAACACAATATCCACTCTGCAGCCCATGGATCAAGGAGTAATTTCGACTTCCAAGTCTTATTATTGAGGAGATACATTTTGTATGGCTATAGCTGCCA
Source organism: Varecia variegata (assembly GCA_028533085.1). NCBI lineage: Eukaryota > Metazoa > Chordata > Mammalia > Primates > Lemuridae > Varecia > Varecia variegata. The sequence goes on along the minus strand of CM052438.1, from coordinate 123,043,177 downwards.
TAGTGATTCCTCTAATGGATCTGGGCAAAGTAAATAAGTTGAAAACCTTCTGGAAAGGATTCACCATTCTGTATGCCATTAAGAACATTTGTGATTCATGAAAGGAGGTCAAAATATCAACATTCACAGGAGTTTGGAAGAGGTTGATTCCAATCCTCCTGGATGAGTTTGAGGGGTTCAAGACTTCAGTGGATGAAGTAACTTCAGATGAAGTGGAAGTAGCAAGAGAGCTAGAATTAGATGTGGGGCCTGAAGATGTGACTGAATTGCTGCAATCTCATGATAAAACTTGAACAGATGAGGAGTTGCTTCTTATGTATAAGCAAAGATAAATATGTTCAGCAAAGTCTCAGGTTACAAAATCAGTATACACAAATCGGTAGCATTTCCACATACTAATAACAGTCAAGCTGAGAGTCAAATCAAGGACTCAATACCATTTACAATAGCTACAAAGAAAATAAAATACCTAGGAATATTCTTAACCAAGGAGGTGAAAGACCTCTACAAGGAGAACTACAAAATACTGATGAAAGAAATTATAGATGAGATAAACAAATGGAAAAACATCCCATGCTCATGGATTGGTAGAATCAACATTGTTAAAATGTCCATACTTTCCAAAGTGATTTGCAAATGTAATGCAATCCCCATAAAAATACCACTATCATATTTCACAGATCTAGAAAAAAACAATTCTAAGCTTCATCTGGAACCTAAAAAGAGCCCAAATAGCCAAAGCAATCTTAAGCAGAAAGAACAAATCTGGAGGCATCACATTACCTGACTTCAAATTATATTACAAGGCTATAGTAACCAAAAAAAGTGGTTTCTAAGGATGGAATCTATTCCTCATGAAGATGCTGTGAACATTGTTGAAATAACAACAAAGGATTAAGCATATTACATAAACTTATTTGATAAAGCAGTGGCAGGGGTTGAGAGGATTGACTCCAACTTCGAAAGAAGTTCTGCTGTTGGTAATATGCTATTTAACAGCATTGCATGCTGTAGAGAAATCTTTTGTGAAAGGAAGAGTCAGTCAATGCAGCAGACTTTACTGTTGTCTTATTTTAAGAACTTGCTGCAGCCACCCAACCTTCAGCAACCACCACCCCAACCTGTCTGCAGACATCAGCATCAAGGCAAGACCCTCCACCAGCAAAAAGATTATAACTTGCTGAAGGCTCCGATGATTGCTAGCATTTTTTAGCAATAAATTATTTTTAAAATAAGTTATGTACATTTTAGACATAACATTATTTCACACTTAGTAGAAACAGTATAGTGTAAACATTACCTTTATAGGTACTGGGAACCCCCCCAAAATCTATGTGACTTGCTTTTTTGTTATATTTGCTTTATTGCAGTGGTTTGGAACCAAACCCACAGTATCCCTGAGGTATGCCTGTGCTATATTTCAGAGAAATATGATTTGATCTAGGATTACATTTCTTTTCTATTGATGCATGATATCAACTTTACCATATATCAAACTTGGTGAGTGTTTTGAGGAACGGAGTGAATATCTTGGGCTGACCATCTCACATGCTTGATAAATGGTGGGTTTCTCTGCTTTGTTTATGTCTGAATAATATTTAATGGAGTTGAAAGTATTTATTAACATTTTTACTTTCAGGTTTCCTAATGGACTTTTAGACATTGTCAAATACATCTTGTATGTAACAGTGTTTTTAGAAATGAGCATTCTAGGAGCACTGCATTGTCTTACACCAGTTTCTTTTCTTTAGCTTTTTGTGGAATTCAGATGCTCTTTGAGTAGCACCTGTATTGTCCTAGAATAAGGAAAAATTTAAGAGAACTTTCCAGGAACCCTATTTCACTGTTTTCAGTAAATTATTTCTTTCTTTTGTCCCCCAGTAACCAAGTTATCTGCTGCAAATTGATTGAATGCATTTACTTCCTCTGTTCTAACCACTCTGGTTTTCTTGCCCATGCCCCTTCTCCTGAAGATCTAGTTTTTAGACTTTAGCAATGCCTTCTCCAGGGTTTCCATTATATGCATTCAGTATCTTGGGTAGGAAAATTAACTCTCTTGTCTTTTTCATCTGTATCACTTATATCTCTTGTTTCTTCTATCTAAACGAATTTGCGGGGGGGAATATATCCTAATGAAGTTTTTCATAGGCCCAAAATAGCTTGCTTCTCTGGTATGTAAACAAAAAGCTGTTTGCTCTGAGATATTTCCAAATTCCCCAAACTCCTAACTCCCTAATTCTTTTGAGCCCATGCTCAGGTCTACCCAGTGTGTCTTTCTTTATAGTGGCTATTAAAGTGTCAAACTCATACAAAGCTCCCAAACCCACATCGAAGAGGAGATTGAGTTACAGGGAAAAGCGCGATGGTAATTATTCTACCAATGTCTTTGACATAAAACAGATCAATAAATCAGAGATGTTAAGAGCCTGGCTACGAAGCAGAATACTCAGTATGTATTTTGTCAGTTAAGATGGATGTTAATTCAAAACCTTTGCTATGGAACATTTATAGAGTAGCTACAATTTAAAGAAAACGAATTCTCTTAGCTGACAGTAGTGGAAGTCATGGTGGATGGGACTTTGGGAAAGAGTAGTGGAAAGAAAGTGCAAGAATGTCAGTGGAAATGCAAGTCCCTTGATACACAACCAATGTAGTCTCTCTTGCAGGGTGTGAATGGGGAGGAAGGACTTTAACATTTATTGAGCACCTATCCTGTGCTTGGGGCTGTGGTAGGCACTCTGTAGATATCATCTTTTTAAATCTTCTTAAGAATCCATCAAATCCTTGTTTTACATCCGAGGCTCAGAGAGGTTAGGTGATTCCTCGATGCCACTAAAGGAGTAACTGGTGGGGCTCAGATTCAAACCCAGGTTTGTCCAACCTCAAAGCCCACGAGGCTGTTTCCTTCATTCCATGGCTGCTGCCTCAAGGGAAACTGCACAGGGATCACACTGATCCTCTTCCAAGGTTGAACCAGGTCTCTTTCAATACCAAGAACACTGGACACAGATTAGAACACACAGAACGTCACTCCCTTTCCAGCCCAAAGACCTGCTGCTAAACTTTGTCTTCGTGTGCCTGAAGGGTGCTCCTCCCTTAGCATTCCCATTCGTCCTGAGAAAGGCAGCTCCCTGTTTGGAGGTGATGACCTTTAAAATTTTGGCTGAACTGAGCAGCCAAGCTTCTCATTTTCTCTGGGATTTGAGAGAATTTGGGGGAGATGTTCCATGAACCAATGCAGAATTAGTGGGTATTTACGATGTTGTTGCGAACTTTATGATGTGAGTTGATTGTTTCATGTAGCCTCATAAAACATGTTGGAAGGTGATTATGTCACTCCCTCTGCCCTCCCGGCAGAAACGAGGCCTTCTTTAGTGCTTGAAATATTTCCTGATGCTCCACGCAGGCCAGCCCACTTTGCAGATTTTAATATGTTCCTGTAATAGTTGTGGAGAAAAAAGGAAGAAGGAGGGGTGGGGGAAAGCCATCGGCTCAAGTTGTCACGCTACCGTCATGGCAAAGATGAATGACTAATGTCAGAGCGGAGTACCGAAACTTACAGAAACAGGCCTGTTTGGCTCAGGCAGTAAATAAATAAGCCATTTACACATTTCTTGGATGGCTGGTACAAGTTTTGTTGTCATAGCAACTCCCCCATCCAGCTTGCTTTGCTTACACAAGTCCTCAGCCTCTGTCCTAACTCCAAGCTACCTGAGAAGGAGGAGCCGAGTGAGGGGGAGGGACCAGGCAGGATTGTCTTCCCGCACAGGCCGCAGGCCCAAAATTACATCCACAAATGCCTCGGAAGCTGCAGGCTGGCTGCATCCTCCTCCTCACATTCCTGGGTCTGGCCCGGCTGGTTGGCACAGTTACCAGAACATACCACATTGGGATTGTGGAAGAATACTGGAACTATGTACCCCAAGGGAAGAACATTATTACTGGGAAAAGTTTCGCAGAAGACAAGTGAGTGAACTTGGGGTCCCCGCAGACCCCCAGACTTTGGCTCTTTTTTGAGTCTGTCTGGGGAAGGTTGTATTCCTCGGGTGGTTGTAACAGGGGTGAGTTGATCTGAGTCTAGACCGACAGGAGGGGTTTTGTTTTTGCTTGAAGAGCCCTGGTATGGGTGGGCGTGTGGTTTGGAAGAGATATTCCTAGCTCCATTTATTCATTGAGCTGCTTTTTAATAGACTTGTCTGTGAATAAACATGTACACAACCAGGTGTTTTGAATAATGGCTTATTCTAGCAAAGGACAGTTTTCACCAGGCACCACGAGTAACTTCTAGGGGGGGTGTTTGTTAAAAAAAAGAAAAAAATGAATGCTTGAGATGAAAATTTAAGAATGTTCAAGGACTGTTCACTGTTAAAACATAGTGTTTTCTAAACTTTTATTTTTGGAATGAAACATCGTACTTAGAGATACATATGCTAAGTTGCATTTTGCTATGTTTAAAAGAGGGGGAAGTCACAGTAGATTTGGCTGGTATTTCAAGGTTTCCTGGAGTCTACTTAGAAATGGCCCTTTCACTGTCGAGAGGTTTTATTCCAGCCCCGACTCATTCGTTCTGCGGGCAAGAGCCTATCCCAGAGCCCCTGGCACAGCTGGGTGAGATGGTGCTGGATTGTTCTATGGCCCTGATTTTTAATATTTGTAGAAAATATACCCTATCCCCCCAGGCCTAGTGTCTTAAATATCTTATTTGTTCTGTGGATCTCCCTCTAAAGTCACTTCTGACTCTGGAAGCTGTCATGCTTATTTTCAACTTTGTGATTCTTAGAATATCTTTTGAGATGTTTTGGCAGCCTCTGTTGGATATCTGAATGCTTCTTTCTTTTCTGATAGGCAGAGCCCACTGCATTCAAAGGCCACGCTCCATTTCCTAATGATGAGGTTAGTTGTTAAAATTCAGGAACGGCACAGGGTCTGCCAACAAGTCTTTAGGAGTCAGGTCCTCCTGCCCTGGAGGAAAGACCAAAGATGTAGTTGGCTTGGACGCACAGCTTCCAGGTTTTCCAACAACGCAAAGGTGGCATAGTCATGTTTTATTTACTAAATAAAGAAAGATGATGCACGCACCAGGCAGGCTGCCAAGGAGGACTTTTCCTTAAGCTTAGTATCAGGAAATTGAATGTCTGTAGGGCCATTTCCAAAGAAAACTCTTGATTACCTTCAGCCCCACACCTGCTGATCATTGGTGGTGGGAGTCTTTACCGTGACAGATAGCTGTGTGATGGAAAGGGCACCCTAACTGCCTTCTCTACAGATAGAACCCTGCTGGCCTCAGAGAGGGCTCTGTAGAAAATGGTCAATGAGCAGCTGTTGGACATAAGAATGTTGAAATATGTACATCGAGTGCAGTGAGTATAGTCTTTAAGCTGAATGTGTTATTGGACTGCCTTGCCATTTGATTGAGTAAAAAGCACAGAAATCTTTTCTCCTAAAATGCCAGGTCAGTAGAGCTGTGTTTGGGCATTTATTCTGACCCAGGAATTCCACTGGAGACTTTCAGCTCATGACTTCCTGCAGATGTTATTATTCCCATTTTATAAACCAGGAACCGAGGCTCCAGGGTGAAATACATGCCAGAATTTACAGAGCCAATGACAGCACCAGGCTCACATGGCTTTGGTTCCAGAGCCCATCTTTCTTTTCACCACGCAACCTGTTTCTTGGTAAAGGTGATCCTGGGTTAAAGCCAGCTTTAAGGGAAGACAGGGATTCCAGTAATAAGAACTTTCTAGAAAGTCTCAATTTTTACTAAAGGCATGTTTAGTCTCACTTGTCACTCTTCCAAGAAAGATGTTGAATGTGATCACTGGTGGTTACCTGGGTTCATTCAAATCCCCTAAGCAGCTTAAATACTCAAGTACCATACGCTGTTTTCACAAAGCTGGGTACAGAAGAAGTTGGGGGCTCTCTGTTGATCATTTCAACCGGAAGGTAGTGCTTTGAAGAAGGTACAGTAAAATATATGAAAATCGTTATGGTGGAAAAGAAAATAGGCGTGATGATGACAGTCCATTTGGCATCAGATTTGAGTGAGATGGTTTCATCAATGTCGGGGTTGCATGGGAGAGCACCCCTGCCCTTAGGAGCAGCTGGCCTCTCAGATGAAGCTTCTCCCCACGACCTTGGCTTATTCTGATCTGTTTCCTTCCTAATCACTCATGGAGCTTGGGGTCTTTATCATCCTCTTGGACACAACATTCTCTTCTCTCTGTATTGTTCTTTAGCTGTTTAATGTACAGCAGTTAAGCTACAGTAAAAGCACCATGTTGATGCAGAAGAAGGCCTGGAATGTATTTGATAATTCCCCTTCCCTACACGAAGCTTTGTCAATGACAATATTTCATGGAGAACTGAGCACAAGGCCAGGCATTTGGAATCATAAAGTAAGAATGAATCACTTTATCAATTTAGTTGTTCTTGTTTAATCTTTGAATAAGGAGAATGGGCAAAAATTAAGACAATAAGAGGATGGGTGCCAAAGTTTCAGTGATGTAAAAATGTTTGGAAACCAAAATTCAGCGGGGCCAGGAGCCTAATAAATCCTGATGCACAACGATGAAATAGAAAATAAATTGAAGGCATTTAACCAAGACTCCATAGCACTCAGATGGTGCAATTTAACTCTCCAACGTGGTACCTTTGCTTGATTATAGGATCCCAAAATATAATTGAGACTGTATCACTATTATTTCCTAGAAAGTAAGGATTTAAGGATTCGATTATATTTATAAATATTTTCTCCAGATGAATATTCTCCTCTTCCTACTCACTGGGCTTAATGGGGACACTGAGCTCCTTTGATTTGCCTGGAGATGGTGTCAGCATTTTGATCTACTCATGCCAGTCCTACTCAGGCTCATAAAGTGTTAATTAAGGTGTGACTGTGCTTCAGGTAAAGCTTGGTCTTTAATGGAACCAGAGTGGGGTCACTTTATTTAAAGCCACAGTTCTCACCATAGACCTCATTAGGCAACCAACATGCATGCAGGCTTCTTCTTCTCAGTGAAATGCAGGGGTTTTCATGGATGCTAACTCATGGATGGAACTGTCCTTAGTCATGAGAGCTGACCACTGCTTAAACCCCAAGTGTGTAGGGTCTGTTAGAAGGAGTTTACCTGACCATATCATTGCATCAGCCTAGTCGATGGCAAGGAGTTTTGAGTACTCGTAGGAGCAGGCCTCAGTAAGTTATTGCTTTTAGCTGCCAGTAGAGACTGGAATATAATGATTTAAACAAATTAGGATTTTATATTTGCTTGTGGAAGAATCCAGAGGTGGACAGTCCAAGGCTGGTGGGATAGATGGTATGATAGAATCTCAGGGGCTTTCTGTATTTCTGACCCACCATCCTTACCATGTGGTTTTTCTCCTTCCTTAAGGATGTTCATGGTCACAAGATGGCTGCTGGAACTCCAGCCATCATGTCTGTGTTTCAGGAAGGAAGAAAGGAAGGGAAAAGGTAGAAGAGGCACAATTCCTGATGCATCCTCTGTTTAAAATGTTGTCATGGAAACTCTACCCAACCAATTCTACTCACATCTCATTAGATACTCATAGCCACAAAGGGGACTTGAAAATCTAGCCATTTAGCCATGCTCTTTTCTGCCTGAATAAAGACAGAATTTGCCTTTATTACTAACAAAGAATGGGAACATAAATATTGCAAGGCAGCTGGGAATTCCTGTCACCCTCCCCTGCCTCAGTTCTCCCTGTGTCCCATCATTTATAAGTACCCTCTTAGTCCCCCTATTCCTTTTCCCACCTTCATATAGTGGGCCCCAAGGCCTGATTAGTGGGATCTGAGTGAACTCATGGACAAAATAATAGCTAAGTGTCACTGAGTACTTACTGTGCTCCAGGCATTTTACTGAAAACTGTACATGCCATGCAGAGGGGTGACCAATCTTCTGTCCCTGGTAGGGAGACCAGGAGGCATAGGGAGGGGTTCCCCAGCCAAGTGTAGCCCAGCAGTGGTCCCATGGAGACGCCAAAGCAGCCTAGCTTGCTGGTGAAATGTGGGGCTCTGGCATCACCTGACAAGTTTAGAGTTCTTGCTCCACTGACTGAGCAAGTAATTGAATCTCTCTTTGCCTCAGTTTTCTTATCGGTAAAATGGGGATAATGATAGTACTTGCTTTGGGGTGTGTCAGTTTCCTGTGGCTGCCGTAACAAATAACCACAAACTAGGTGGCTTAAAACAACAGTCATTATTCTCTCCCAGGTTTGGAGGCCAGAAGCCTGAAATGAAGGTGTTGGCAGGGCCACACTCCCTCTGGGAGCTCTAAGGGAGAGGCTATGCCTTGCCTCTTCCAGCTTCTGGTGGCTGCCTGCATTCCTTGGCTTGTGGCTGCATCACTCCAACCTCTTCCTCTATTTTCATATCGCCTTCCCCTCTGTGTGTGTCTCTTACCTGTCTTTGCCTCTCTCTTAAGGACACTTTCGATTGTATTTAGGGCTCACACGATAATCTAGGATTACCTCCTCATCTCAGTATCCTTAACTTAATCACACCTGCAAAGACTCGTTTTCCAAGTAAGTTTCTGTGGATCAGGACTGTGGAGTTTTTGGGAGCCGTTGTCTGCCCACCAGAGCAGGTATGGAAAGACTCAAATGACAGGGGATCTGTAAATTCTCAGATATGATGCCTGGCACTTGGTTAGTGCTTAATAAATGCTGGCCCTCATGATAGCTCTCCTGTCTCCACGGGTTCTCTGGAGAGCAAGAGTTCTGTGGAAAGACCTCAGATGATCACATTTCCCTCTTTGCTAAGAGAGGTTTGTCAGAAATCATTGTAAGTACCATCGATTGAGCGCCATTCTCCTGGGTGCCATGTGTGGGGCTTCCCACCTCTTCTCCTTTAATCCTCAGGATGGTGCAACTAGGTTATTAAGTGTGAAATGTCCAATTTCCTTAAGGACTAAGTTTGACAATTGATATCTCTGACATTTCATTTTGACACTTCTAGTTTTATTTTTATTGTGAAGGTACATCCTCAGTCTTTCAAATGCATGTTTTGGCTTGTGATTATCTTTCAAAATTTTTTTTGGAGTAGTTTTTATGGAACCATGGATAAGTAAAAATTTTGTGTTCTTTTTGAATATGAGTTCTGTCATGGAACCAATGCAGTGCAGACAGCTGGAAATATCAACAAAGCGTGTGGGAATGATGTGGCTAATGAATGCTCAGTATGGCTATGGTTTGAGAAATTCTGTTCTGGTGACTTTAATCTTGAAAATGAGCCACATGGGCGACCTGAGACCAAGGTGGATAATGATGAGCTGAAAGCTGTTGTGGAAGTGAATCCATCTCAACCTAGGCATGAATTAGCAGCAAGGTTTGACGTTACTATTCCAACCACATTGGACCATTTGAAACAAATTAGCAAGGTAAAGAAGCTGGGTAGATGGGTATCACATGAATTAAATAAGCATCAGAAGAGAAAGCGTCTCAAAGCTTGCCTTTCTTTACTGTCACGACATAAAGGTGAACCATTTCTCACCGTATTGTTACGTGTGATGAAAAATGGATTCTTTCTGACAATTGCAAGCATTCGGCACAATGGTTGGATAAAGATGAAGTGCTGAAACACAGTCCAAAACCAAACGCTCGTCAAAAAAAGTTAATAGTGTCTGTTTGTTGGTCCAGCGCTGGTATTATCCACTACAGCTTCATGAAACCTGGTCAATCGATTACAGCAGATGTCTACTGCAATCAACTGGACAAAATGATGAGGATGCTTGTGATTAAGCAGCCAAGATTGGTCCACAGAGACAGGCCAGTCCTCTTGCAAGACAACACTTGACCGACCACATGTTGCACAAACAACAATGCTCAAACTACAAAGGCTGGACTTGGAAACTCTCTGTTGTCATCTACCGTATTCACCAGAACCTGTACCAACTAACTACCACTTCTTCCAGGCTTTGGACCACTTCTTGCAAGAAAAAATATTCAATAAGCTGTGAAAACGCCTTTCACAATTTCATTGCCACTCACTCTCAGGCTTCTTTGCTGCTGGCATAAACAAGCTACCATTCAGATGGCAACACTGTTTGGGTGTATACTTCGATTAATTGCACTGCTTCTTGTTTGAGATGAAATAAACTACACTTTTGGTTCAAAATTGGACATTTCATCTTTAATGACCTAATATGCTGGGCACCAGCTACAGCTGAGGAAATGGGTTCAGAGAGGGTAAGTCACTTCCCCCAAATCTCGCAAGCAGCAAGTGGCACAGTCAAGATTCAAGCTCATTCTCCTTCCCCTTCACAGCAAAGATTTGTTTTGAACCCACCTATGTGTGCTCCGAGGGGCTTCTGTCAAAATGTCCTTCCCTCCTTGGAAGAGGGAAGGATCCAAGACTTAGGTGGTGCCAGAGGAGCCAGGGTGAACGAACGTGTATGGGAGCACATTGCCTGGATGGCATGAAAAATGACTAATCACATTAGGCAGGGCGTGGCCGCACCGAGTTGCACTGTGTGATCTCTGTCTCCACCCTCCTTTTGGCCAGGTGGCACTTGTCCCCATCTGGTCCTGTTTTCTCCTCAGTGAAGAACATCTCAAGCTCAGACAACGTTGCTTGTCCTTATTATGACTCTAATGACCTCACACATTTGCTCTGGTCACACCCTCGGCTGGTGTTACTTTGCAGCTTGTCTTTGTCCTGAATTACCTTGCCCTCCCCCAAGACACGCAGGCTCTTAACATACACAGTTGGCACTTAACATACACAACTGTGTTGCTATTTATTCTCCAATGCATGTGTTTTGTCTTCCCAAGTCTCTTGAGCACAGGGACTGAAACTAGTACATCTTGGCCCCAGTTTCTAAGTTTCATGTCTCATGTCTAATAGACGCTCAGCGATTGGTCCATGGCGAGTGATGGGGAGAACATCCCTCTAAAAGATCCCAGGGACGTGGAATTGCTGGTGAGGTGCATGCTCCTGTGAGCTACGAACTCCTCGGAATCTAACCTGGAAGTCCACCTCTGCACTGTTTAGGCGATTCCCACAGGCTGGTTTGTTTGGGAGGGTGTCTCTCTTTACCACATTGCCCCAGGCCTTGGCAATGGGATGTCCTAAATCTCCTTCTTGTCTTTAAGGCAGTTGCTAATGTGACACTTCCCAACCCCACTGGATTCCTTCACAGCAAGAAATAGGCACCTCCTCGGCTTGAGTCAAAATGTTAGAATGTAGGTTGGGGATATTTCTGAGGGACGGTGGTTGCTCAGTGCCTCACAACGGGGCTGTCCTGTGGCTGTAAACAGTTGACAGCTCACCAACTCCAGCATGCTAATGAATATGCTCCATCTAAATCAGAGGCTGCTTCCTGTGGACAGTTTCCTTAAGTGACTCCCTTGCTTTGGTTCTGGGGCAAGACTTGCATCTTCTAGGATTCATAGGAGCTGGAGTTTCTCTTCTACGGTTACAGATGCATGATGTGTTCTTAGGGCTGGTTTGCTGCAGACACTAAAAAAACCCTGCTTCCTCTCTCTCTTACTTTAACCCTCCCTTCCTTTTGCACTTTCAACAGGTTTTTAATCAGTTACTATGGCTTTTATTTTGTGCTAAGTACTATAAAAATATGACTTGCAAACTTGGATGCACATCAGAATTGTATTAGTCAGAATAGGTCAGGTTACGCTGGAGTAACAACCAACCCCCAAATCTCAGGGGCTTAACATCACAAAGGTTTATTTCTAACCCTCTCAAGTTCACAGAGGGCCATGTGACTCCAGGGCGGCTGTCTGCTCTGGGCAACCGGGCACTGCTGGATGCTTTGGTCTTGGGTCTTCACTCCCTTGACAGGAGGCTTCCCCTGCAGCAGCAGAAGAGAGGGTCTTGCAATAGCAATTAAATGCCCTAGCCCAGCAGTGACACATGCCACTTCCATTCACAGCCTATTTCTAGAACCCCATGGCCCACCTTACTGTAAAAGCAGAAGCTTTGTGCCCCCCTTCTGCTGGGAGGGAAGAAGACTCAGCATGGGAAGGCCCTAGAAAGCTCTACTGCAACAATCGTTTTGCGAGCTTAGGAAAAATATAGATGTCACGGCCCTGCCACCAGAAAGTCCAACTCAATGGCCCTGAAATGGGGCCTGGAGCCTAAAAATTTGTCAAATGTTCCAAATGATTCTGATGCAGGTGGTACTTGGGTGGACATTTGGGAACCACTGCTTTAGAAGATCTAATCCCCTCCTGGGGTGACTATTGACTGTTTAGGTGACAAGACAGATACATGTCCAGGAATGTACAAAACAAATCAATATATAACTCAGTGGCAAAGTATGCAGCAAATGTAATAAATGCTGGAGGGAGTGAGCGAACACTTCCCCTCCTCTGCTGCTCCATCTCGCCTCTTGTTTGGGTGGCTTTGCCAGACAACTCATGGTAAGACCTGGTCTCCTGGAGGTGATGGAGAAAGATCTTGGGCAGGGTGGAGTCAGGACCCTTTAGCAGATTAAAAGCAGCAGTGTGTGTGTGAGCATGTGTGTTCAGCATGCGTGTGCACGTGTGTATACTTGTGTATGTGCTTGTGTGTGTCTGAATGTGCGCTGGGAGAATGGGGTAGAGAAGTACAGAGAGTCAAATGTCCTTCCCTGCAGAGCCTGTTGGAATGACAGGCCCTATAAATAACCTTATTACAGCTTTTTACTCATCAAGCTGAGCCCAGAGAGCTCACCAGGGACTTGGAATATAATCCTTGCTCTGCTGCTGTCTTACCGGGCAACCCAGTGTCAGCCATAACGTGAAGCAACTCTGCCCACTCTGGAGCTAATTAGCCAGATTGTGGATGATTCAGTTCCTCCTCCTCCTCCTCCTCCTCCTCCTCCTCCTCCTCCTACGTTTGAACAGCCTGCTCAATCAGGAGTGGTATTCAACTGCTAGTTAACAGAAGCTTGAAAAACAGTGGTTTAAATATGTTAGAGATTTATTATTATTGTAGCTTACATAAAAGAGATCCAGAGGCCAGACACCAGGGTTCCAGGTTCCTTTTGGCTTTCACTTGACCATCCCCAGGATGTGCCCCTTTTCCTCATTGTCTCAATATAGCTGCTGGAGCTCCAGTCATCACGTCTTCATTTCAGGCATGAATAAGGAAAAGAGTAGAGGACAAAAAGAGTTTTTGCCAGCTCCATCTGGAGAAGCACCATCAAGTGACTTCTGCTTCCCGGACTTTCTTTTCTAAATAAAATGTGGGTTTGTTTTTGCTGTGAAGTTGAATATACAGGCACAGAGTAAACACCCTCACAGTATAAAAAAGGAGAATGAAAGTAAACTTCTCATCCTTCCTCACTCCCATCTGTGGCCTCAGTCCTGTGGCCCAGAGGCTACACTTTATGGTTTTCCTGGCCATTTTCTAGATGTTTTCTCGCACATGCACACATGTACCTTGTTAAAAAACCAAATGGGATCATACTTTATCTGCTGTTCTGAAATTTGCTTTTTCCATTCCTGTATTGGCGCTCATGCCATATCAGCACCTGGAGAACTACCTTATTTTTTTTTATGGCTATGTGGCGTGATTGTGCAATTATGTATTTGCTGAATCCCCAGTTGAAGAACTTTCCAGTCTTTCCAGGGTTTTGCTATCAAAATCATTCTCCAAACACTTTAACAGGATTCCTGTCTTAGTCCTGTTATCCTGGTTGGAAGCTGAACATGGGAGCTGCTGGTGGTGGGGTGGGAGTTGCTGCCTCTGGAAGGTCTGGCCCTCTGGTTCCTGGCTCTTCTCTGGTCAGGCTCATCTCTGGCTCCTCCGTGTGGGGCCCGAACCCATGACTTCCTCCTTGTCCCGGGGACTCCGCATCCCACACCAATGCTGACTCCATATCAAGGGTAGGGCAGGGTTGACGCACGGAGGTGGCCTAGGCAGTTAATAGTCTGGTGCCCTGGGCAGGTGAATGATATGGAGCTCCTTCAATTGGAGGACAGGCTGAGTGCTGAGCACAGGAAAAGGTGGCCTGCTGGTGGCAGTTCTCACCGAGCCTTTGGCTGCAAGCAAAAAGGAGCCCACCCTACCATTCAATGGACCAATCCTCTGTGGAATAGATTTTAGTGACCGCCTGTTATTACTTGAGCATAACCCTTGGGGTCTCCCCACCTGCTTCCCACACCTCATCTGGAACAGCTAATCAAAGCCTTCTGTCCAACCACATACAAAACTCACCCCAGACAAGTTCTGGACTTTGCAATTTTCTCCACCCTCAATGTCATTTCCAGTGAATTTTATCTCTCCTGTGATGACTCCTGCTCTCCAGTCATGTTCCAGTGCCCTTTAGAGCTGTGACCCAGCTGCTCTAGTCCTTGGTCTGGCTCAGCTGAGGACCCCTGGGGGACCCCTGCCTCTGAGGCTGAGGCCAACTTCATTGAAAGGGGCTTTGCTGCTGGAAGGTTTGACCTGGCTTATGGTCATATTAGGTCTAGGGCAGGCCAGATGCCTCAGCTGGCCAGAGAGAGAGAGAGAGAGAGAGAGAGAGAATAATAATCACTTTTTTGCTTGACTTTATTTTTTAAATTATTTTTTAATTAACGATTTGGAGTCCCATAGCTTGACTTTAAAACCTTGCTATGCTCTCTTTAAATTCTTTTCTTCTTAGTTTTGCTGTGCTGTAAGCTTCAGTTTATAAATTAGAAAAAGGCAAGGTGGCCATAAACCTTATCGTCAGCAGGTCCTTGGGAGGAAGAAAAGAGTCTTTGGAAGGCAGGCGCGGCAAACTGAGGTCACGTGTTGGATTGCTGAGAGATGTGCACTGGATGTTTCCCAGTGGTCACAAACTGCACTCTGGGCCCAGATAGCACTGGATAAATGCCTTAGGAATTTTGGTTACAATCCACCTAGTAAGTGAACATTGGTGGATTTTTCCCTAACCATTGCTACTATGAGAAAACAACTCAGTGTATGTTCTGCCAGTAGTGGGATAGTATGAGTACAGAGGGCCATACCCAAAGGCCCCGGAGAGCCGTGTCACCTGGCCATGTGTGGAGCAAGAAGAGCAGCTATGTGCCACTATGCTCCAGCCCTACATGCACAGCAGACGCCTGTGTGGAAGCTCACGGAAATTCATTAGTTAGTACAGAGGCCATCAGACCTGGTGTGGCTCCATCAGCAAAGAAGTGTCTCTGCTTGGATAGGACCCAGGAAGAGGGAAGAGGAATGGGAAGAAGACATTGGAGTAAAGAGAGATGGTGAAACTTCCCAAGTTGGCCAAAGAAAGACCCAGACCGGACCAGGCAAGCAGATGCCACATCTGGGTCCCCGGGAGCGGGAGACTCAGCTGAATCAGATACCAAGGACCAACCCCCCAAATCAGACATGAAGTTAAACAGAGCCTGGGGCAGCCATACAGGCACATGACTCAGTGTTGAGAGGCGGAAGTTTCGGAAGGGGGTTGACCCAGTGAGCAGAGGCAGATGGGAAGGTCACGCGGGCAGCTCTGATGAAGAGGAGTCAGATATGGGATCTTGCCAAAATTGTCTTCCTGAAACACAGATCTGATCAGATTTCTCTGCTCAAAAGTCTTTAGTGGCTCTTAATTGCAAATATCATTATATCTAAGTACCTTAACGCAGCACTCAAATTCCTCCACAGTTTCACTCCTATCAAGTTTTCTGGCCAAAAACAGCTGCTTGTGATTTTCTGTAATCCCCTCACCTTGACTCCTGCGCACACTGTTCCCTTCACTTGGAGTCCCCGTCATCCCTCCCGCTCTGCTAGACCCACAGAGCACTCTGCTCCCTTCTTACGACTCTTAGCCATCTCTTTTGTGCAGGTATCAATGTCTTTGTCCCTTCTTGATCATAAACATACTTATTCAGGGTTGTATCTTGTTCATTTTTGTATTCAAAACAACACCTAAGCCCAGCACCTTGCATGCTATAAATCCTCAGTCTGTATTTGTTGGGAGTCAGCAGAATGGTTTTCAAGCTCACCCAGGACTGAAGCAGAGGAGAGGCATGTGGGACCTTCTGGGAGAGGGCTTACAGAGGTCATGTGTGCTGATGGGGGCAGCCAGACCCCACCACACGGGCAGCAGGGCCTTCCCATTGGTCCCCATCCAGAGTGGTGTCCTCTCTGGGGGTGAGGCCACATGTTGGGATGGCTGCACCCAGGAGTAGTGGAGCTTTTGCTCAAGCTGAAGCCAGTACTTCTGGGGTTGGAGCTAGAGTTGGAGCCATGAGCTAGTCACATAGACTGGGAGTAGGGAGGGGGACTTCACTTCCCCAGGAGAAAAAAGATGGTCTGGCCACTCTGAAGTGAACCATCAGTGCTGCTATTGTCTCAGTCTCCCTGACCCCAGGGACTGAATCTGCCCTTCACTCCGGGGTCCCCAAGAGGTGTCATCAAATCTTAGAATTCTGTTTTTTCCACACTCACCTTTCTATTGCACCACCCCCCTCTGGTCTCCTAAGAGTCTCTCTGCCCTCATCTTTGCTCTCCCCTCTGCCCGACTCCTCTAAAACCTGCACACCACTGCCATAAGAATGGTCCTTAGACACTGATTATCATGTCACGCACCTTATGAAAAACCTCAGTGCGTCCTCAGTGCTTGCAAGATAAACTCTAAATCCTTCAACCTAAAATTAAAGCGTATTGTTGCTCTATCCCCAGAACTCACACGCATCCTTATTTCTCGCTCCCTACCTTCTCGGACTGGTGCCAGCCCCTCTGCCCGGACTGCTTCGTCCTCCTGTTTCGTGCTCTGTCCTGCTTAGTGTCCTCACTTTCCCCTTTTGTTGTCTAATCCCACTCTGCCTTATTTCTTGCATTTGTCATGAGGCGTTTTCTGATCTCTTCTACCCACGGCAATCTTTTCCTTCTCTGAACGACTGTTTCTAGAAAAGTGGAACCTATGTCTGTTGTATTAATCACTCAACTGATGCTTAAAAAACATGTAATGCTTCGTACAGGTACTTAATTTCCCCATTGTTAGATTACAGTCTCTTTTATATCCCTCCTAGCCAAGTGCTGGGCATACAGCAAGTGCACAATAAGTGTTCATTGAGTGAAAAAGTGAAGGGGAGCATGTCAAGTGAAAAGAGGAAGTAGGTAGCATGTCTTTAGAGTTCTTTGGTTTTGTTTTAGT
>CM052438.1:122960109-123025581 GCA_028533085.1 Varecia variegata | reverse complement strand
CATTCTTCTTTCAAAGCCTAACTCTAATGTCTAGGCTTCCATAGCATACAGTATTTTTTAATTGAATCTAGCAAGTCATTAAATGTATGTGGACTCTATGATTTGTTATAGAATCATAAGCAATGATTCTGTAAAAGCATCAAGAAATGTACAGTGTGATATCAAGAATGCTTTCCCCTATAATCCTTTTTTTATATTTGAGGGAATGTTTTAAAAATTCCCTTTGTAATCAATGATAACACATCATTTATTTCTTTAGTTGTACATTTCACTTATTTGTTCATTCATTCATTCATACATACATTCATGCATTCATTCATTCTTTCACCAAACTGATGTACTTGAACCTTGCTTAAAGGATTTGTGTGAACCACACATGGAAAACTCTTTGATATAAACATTCTCTACTGACCAGTATTTCTCCATGAATAGAATAATGAGAATTAACATTTAAAATTATGTCTTAGAGGCCTTCTAGAATTCTGAAGTACCTTCTGAAATATGAAAGATTAAACTATGTTCAATTAATATTTAATGTGATATATGAAAGCACAATGTACAAAGTGACGTGAGAGATGCAAGGATATCTAAGACAATGTTCCCATCTTCAGTTGGAGAAAATAGCTGGGTGCATAGGAGAAGAAAAATAACTTTGCAAGTTACCAATATGGGTTCTCTGGGCATTCAGAGAGAGCTAAGACAGCCAGGGAACATTTCACAGAGAAAGTAGGACTTAAGCACGGTTTTGAAGAGTGATAGAATTTATACAAGTGAATAGTGAAGAGAGAAATTTTAGATGCAGGAATTAATGCAAAGCACCCACTGGACAGGGGAGCGTGAATAGGTCAGAATGACTGGAGTAGAGGATTTGCATAGAGGAATGGGCATTTGCATAGATAAATAGGGAGGGAATGGGGTAAAGTAAACTGGATATCAACTGCAGAAGTCCTTTAATTCTTTTGAACTTTATTTGATTGGCAACTGGAAGCAATTGAAGATTTTGGAGCGAGTAAATGATAATGAAAACTACCATTTTAGAGACTAATGCTGTAGCAGTGTGTATGTTAAGAAAAAAATGCGTGAGCCAGTGTGAAATCGAAGATGCAGAGTGTGCAGTTAGAAGGGTCATATAATGGTCCAAACCCAAGCTCTTACGGCATGAACTGGGGTTGTGTCAGTGGAAAGAAAGGAAAAGAAAAAAGGCACAAAGGGCATAGAAAAGGAAGGGTGCAAAAAATTTACAAAGTAAGGATGAATGAGATAAGGGGATGAGGCAGAAAAAGAAGACAAAGCCAGTCTACATGACTGCAAAAGTGGTGGTACCATTGATGGAAATTACATGGTGTAGAGACAGTATTAGGCAGAATTTATAGTGTCATCTTCACAAATTTGGTATTTCATGTATATAATTTATACGAAAATGCTCCACTGATTAAACTATTTAATTAACTAGACATTCCATTCCTTAACCATGCCAGATATCAAAGAGCTTACTAGATGCAGACACTATTCATACTAACAGCAGCAAGAGAGAGAGGGATGCTTATCCTGCAAAGAAACCAGTTAGCTCTTTGTTACTTTGTAGGACACCATTCTGGGATGCCAGTATTAGTAATTTCTCCTGTGCCTTCATCGGTTGCTGGACCTCGGGGGAAGGAAAGTACAATGGCTAAGAGAGAAATGAGCTTAAGCATCATCCAGCTTCTTAAGACTGTTGAGGCTGGTTGACTATTTCTTGGAACTTTGATGAAGCCTGTGCTGTCTTTTCTCAGGAGATGGGTGGGTGAGTGGGCTAATGACAATAAAATGAAGCTTCATAACTAAGGCATTTGGTAGATATGTTGACGTGTGTTCTCAGGCAGGTTCCTGTGTCTTTCCACAGTGATTCTGAGCTCTACTTCACACAAGGGGACAATAGAATAGGAGGAAGATACTGGAAGGCTCGGTACACTGAGTTTGTTGATGCAACTTTTACCCAAAGAAAGAGACTCTCTGCTGCAGAAGCCCATCTTGGAATTCTCGGTACAGTAAAACCATCCCTCATGTTTTGAACCCCGGGAGATGTTAGCTGGGCATATATTAATATCTCTACACAGAATGACTCTTCTGTTCCAACTCACTTCTTTCTGTCTGTCTCTTTTCATTCCCCTCTATCTCCTCTTGCTATTTTTCAGGCCCAGTCATCAAGGCAGAGGTGGGGGATACACTGTTAGTGACCTTTGCCAACAAAGCTGACAAGGTCTACAGCATTTTGCCCCACGGTGTGATCTATGACAAAGCGTCTGATGCGGCCCCAAACATAGATGGTAAGTCTCAGCCTGGGCTTGGGGAGCAAACAGGATGAGGGAGCAAAGGTCTTAGAACTAGACAGACCTGGTTCAGATCCTGGTCTTTTCTGTTACCAGCCTTGAGAGCTTGGCAATTATTTAAACTTTCTGAACCATATTCTGTTCACCAGTCAAATGAAGATGACAACACCTCACAGGGCTTTGGAAAGGGATGGAGAGAATTTAGGACAGGATCTGGCCCACAGTAGGTTCTTAGGAAACATTAATTTTCCCTCAGCAATGTAGTAAATCTCAAAGACAGCAACTTTCACAACCACTTCCTCTTCTCTAAGATGGACAGCTTTTCTGTTGTAGGTTGCATGGGAGTCTGTGGGTGAAGCCAAGGGGAAAATCTGATTTCCAATGTTTCATTGACATCAAAGCCTTACACATGGTCTCTGTATCTATCAACAAATATGTATTTAAAACCAGCATTATGTACTTACCATCATATGTGGCCTCTCCCCAGCACAGAGGACACAGCACAGGCTTGCTGCATGGAAGGAAGGCGGATGTTGCCCAGTGGCTGCGGGAACTATCCTTCCATTCATGATACTGCTCCTGCTTCCTTAGTACCCGTCCCTCTCACCGTAACAGACATCAAGGCCCCCTGGGATACTTCATACTTGCATGGGAGGCCATGCCCAGTCTGAGAACAGCTTTTGTGGTGATGACAAGGGCACAGAGGAGGAGGGAATGGGGCACACACAGAAAGAACACTAGGGACAGACAAAATGTTTATATTTTCCTTTTTTAACTAAGCAAACATATTGGGCACCTTTTTGCAAAGCACTGGAAAAGATGCACAGGGAGTCTCTGTCCTCACCTAGTAGGGAAGATTCAATGTGTTTTTTGACAATACAAGGTGAGGATTAAGTGCACAGCCTTTGGAGTCAGACAAAACTGAGTTTCAATCCCAGATCTGCTTTTTATCAGCTTTATCACCTTGGGTGCTCACTAATCTCTTCTATCTTGTAGTTATTTGAGTTATTTCCTAGTTCAATCTTCTAGATTTCAAACTCTTTAAAGATAGATCCCTTGCTCAACCTTTTTTTGATATCTTCTGCAGGGCCAAGTAAAATACATTCTACATAGAAGGCACTCCAGTGATATTCATGGATTTTCATTGAATTATCGAATGGGCCACTATCACTCTTTTAATATTTGCTAAGCCTGGTGTTTGAGTAAAAAATAGTATGCAATCTATGAATAAGAAAATCCTCTAAGTACCTGTCTCATAAAACAGCAGGCTGTGGCAGTGGCCTCCTCTGGTAGGATACATAAAAGGAAGCAACCGTCCTTGTGCAAAATTCATCGTCATCAGGGAGAGGGAAGACCCAGTGTGACAAGTTTAATGTTCTTGGCTGTTGCTTTGAGTAACTGTTTCATTTATATCCTCAGGATTTCTGAAACCGGGGGCGCATGTTAAACCAGGTGAAACCTTCACATACAGGTGGACGGTGCCTGAGAGCGTAAGCCCTACAGCTGACGACCCGCCCTGTCTGACTTATCTTTACTTCTCAGCAGTTGAGCCAATCAAGGACACAAACTCTGGCCTTGTAGGGCCTTTGCTAGTCTGTAAAAGGGGCGCTCTCAATGCTGATGGGACACAGGTAGGCCATCAAATGTCACCAGTTCTTCTCAGGGTTGTATGGGGGAGAGAGCCACAATATGGCTAGTGATAGAGAGTCAGCTACAGAGAGTGATTTCTCCTGCTTCCTCTTGTCATTGACTTCTACATAATGGCAACTTTATTTTAATTTTTTGGGTAAAAATTTAAGATCTGAATTTCTAATTACAAATGCCTGTCCAGGAACCTACGATTTCTCCTTGCTGTGGCTGGAATTTGGTGGGCTTTTCCTGGTGTTGCTTTCATTCTGGAATCGTCAGAAACCCACATGGAATGCTAACTGGAATTATTCTTCTTGGTCAAGGCTTCTCAAACTTGGCCACCATCAGAATCATCTGGGGACCTTTTAAACCTCCTTTATCCAGGTGCTCCAGACCCATCAGTCAGAACCTCCCAGTGATTCCGATGTGTAGCCAAGGCTGAGAACCACTGTGACTCATTATGGTCAACCGGAGGTTAAGCACTACTATGGCTAAAGGAAAGAGAACACGTGTAGATAACTTCTTTCAAGTCCCCACTTAGAAGCTCGAACAGTTGCACTGATTAGAGTGGCAAAGCATAGCATTTCAAGCTATGTCTGCATGGTATTAAACACACTGATGAAAAGAGGAAAATCTAGTTTGCTTCAGCAATTAGAAATTGCAAGGCAATTTATTTAAATGGTATGTTTTATAATTTTTGGTATTGTATGGGCCCACTTCTGGGCTCAAAAGAATTTCCAGGCTTAGAGGACACAAAATATCTTGGTTCACTTCCAATTTTAATTTCCCTACCCGAAAGACCAATCCTGGAAATGTCTATTACATGTGTTATAAGTCTGAATATTTACACTGTACCTCAACAATCATATAAGGCAAAGCAGAATTATTATCCATATTTTAAAGCTGGAGAAACTGAGGCTAATAGACATTGAGTGAAATCCCAGGAAATATACCAAGTAGTAAAACTCAGGAGTAAAACTTAGGACTTTGAGCATCCAACTTTGTCCTTTTTCTGACATACTAACTTGCTTCCTACTGGCTAAATACCTAAGCCAAGGAGATTAAATACCAGATAATGTTTGAAAGGTAGTTCGGATTTTGTTCCTGTTGAATCCATTCAGTGCTAACTTTGAGGCTTGCTAGAAACACCTATAATCTGTTAGAGTTGTTGCCTAAGTTAAATACTGTTCATGGTCAGTCTACTTACACAAAGTTCATTAAAAAAAAAATAGTAACCTGAAGCACCCTATACTTGAAATTTGGTTGAGAGAGGAGTTCATTTGGCCAGATGGAAAGTTATTTTCAACACAAGAAGAATTTTGAAACACCTACTGTGTGCCAGGCTCTCTACAGGCAAGGCCTCTTCCAGGCAGGTGGAGAGATAAACATGAAAAGAGGTGTTTGCATCTCTTTCTAATAAATTCTCAGTGGTGAATGGGTATCACAGGGTATGGTCAGGTGATACAAGGCTGTTTTCTAATACTCATATTCTTCCACAATAACTGTTCAACCAAACTCCTAACTGCTCCCCTCCCTCCCTCCTTTCCTTCCTTCCTTTATTTCTCTCGATCTCTTTTCTTCCTTCCTTCCACTCCCACCCATCTGTATCCATCTCATACTTTTTATTTTGAAATAATTTGACTTACGGACAAATGGCAAAAAAACCCACAAAGAATCCTCATATACCCTTCACCCAGATTTCCCAAATATAAACATTTTACCTCATTTGCTTTATTATTCTATTTTTTTCTGCATTATTTTTTTTCTGAGAGTAGTTTGAGAGTTTGAGAGTAGTTGCAGACCTGAAGTTTCTTCAGTGTGTTTCCTAAAAATGAGGACACTCTCTGATAGAAACACAGCAAAACTGTCCAAGTCAGGAAATAACGTTGATATTCTCAAATCTATATGCCTTTTAAAATTGTGCTAATTGTCTCAATGATGTTCTTTATAGCAAAAGAAAAACACATTTTTCCTGGTCCAGGCTCTGATCTAGGATCAGGCGTTGCATTGCATTGTCTCCTGTTCACACCCCCTCTTTCCCCCATGATTAATTTCATCACAGGGCACCAAACATGACTTTTCTCCAGTGAAAATAAGATCAAGTCACTTCCCTGTTCAACACCTCCAGTGGTTTCCTATCACATGTAGAATAAGAATCTACACTTCTTAGCCTAGGCCCTAGGTGCCCCGGCCTCTGGTTCCCTTGATACCTGTCACCGTGCTCCCTGCCCACTTGCACTCCATCCACATTATCCTTTCTGTTCCTTGCATGAGCCAAGCTTGTCTCCGGCTTAGGGCCTCTGTACTAGGCTCTTTGTGCCTGGAACATCTCCCTTGTCCTTTGCATAGCTAGCTCTTCTTGTCACCTCCTCAGAGTCTTCCCTGATCACTGGGCTAAAGTCACTCTCTAATATATCATCCAATTTTACTATCACTTACCACCATAGGATATTTTCCTTATTTATTTTTTTGCTTATATGTATAATATGTTTCCTCCTACAAGAATGTAAGTACCATGGAACAGGGACTTTGCTTGTCTTATCTTCATTTCCTAGAACAATGCCTGGTACATTGTTAACATTCAACAAATATTTATTTATGGATGAATAAACAAAATACAGGGTAATAGCTCTTCCCCAAAGTTAAGCTTAGTTAACAGAAAATGCTGTCACACACATCTTAAACATTAAATGCATGGCCTGCAAACAGACACTGAAAATTCCAGTATGATCTCATTTGCAAAACTCATTTCCTTTATCCACATTTCAGCATGCAGATTGGTGTGATGGTTTATGGTTCAGACCTCCCAGCTTCCCGGCTGCTAGGGGAGCTGAGAATGTTCTTACTTAGATGCTCTTCACAAAATGGTTTTGTGCTGCACACACCAGCCATCACTCAGAGGCTCCAGAGAGGCTCCCCTCAACATTCCACACAGCTGTAGTGGTCAGGGCTCTCCACGGAAACAGAACCAACATATATGTACAGCGAGAGAGAGAGAGAGGGAGACTGATTATGAAGAATTTGCTCATGAGATGATGGAAGCTAAGTCCCAAGGTCTGCAGAGTGAATCAGCAAGCAGGACACTCAGGAGAGCCACTGGCGCCGTTCTAGTCTGAGAGCCGGCAGGCTCCACAACCAAGAAGAGCCGACGTTTCAGTTCGAGTATAAAGGCAGAAAGAAGCTGATGTCCCAGTTTGCAGGCAGCCAGGCAGGAGGAATTCCCTCTTACTTGGGGGAGGCTCAGACATTTTGTTATACTCTGGCCTCCAACCCACATTAGGAAGCACAATCAGTATTACCCAGTCTACTGATTCAAGTGTTAATCTCATCCAAAAACATCCTTACAGAAGCACCCAGAATAAGGTGTGAACAAATATCTGGGTACTCTGTGGCCCGATTAAGTTACACATGAAATTAAGCATCACACAGGGTTCTGTCACCTTCCTTCTAACGTGCTATGAAGAAGAGTAAAGCAGGGTAAAGTGAGTGAGTGTGTGGGCTGAGACTACATTTGTGCAGGGAACCAAATCAAACAAGGGACTGAGACAGGCAAGAGCGGGGAGGGAACCCACTAGGCAGTGGGGGCAGCACATGGAAAGGCCCTGAGGCAGGAATGAGGTTGGGTCATGGAAGGGCAGAAGGCCAGGGTGGCTGGAGCAAGCCAGGGGGTGAGTATAAGGAGATGAAGTCAGAGAGAGAGAGAGGGAGAGATGGAGAGAGGCTGGACAGGGGCGTGGAGGTCAGTGAGCACCAGTCTGACAACAGGAGCATCACAGAGTGGAAAGACTTCTGAGCAGGGACTGATTTCCTTGGAGGAAGTCATGGGGGGGGGAAGATATAATGAGAAAGACGAATGTTCTGGATATGGAACAAATTCATCAGCGTAAGGTTCTGAATCCTGATTTACAAAATGACCTGGTGCGTGCACAGCTGACGTTGGTAGCCCTAACCCACTCTGTGTGAGCTTCGAGAGCGAAGCAGTGCTATGAACTCCTCCAAGCCACGCTTTTTACGTGTTCATTTCCTTCTTCTCTGTAGAAAGGAATAGACAAGGAGTTTTACCTACTGTTCACAGTCTTTGATGAGAATCTGAGCAGGTATTTTGATGAAAACATTCAGAAGCTTACCTGGCGTCCCTTCAGTGTTGACAAAGAAGATAAAGAGTTTGTGAAATCCAACCGAATGCACGGTATGACAAATGACTTTCCCGCCTGCGAATGAAAGGCGTAATTGCACATGAAGTGAAAACATTTGGAATGCTTTAATTATCTTAATTTTGGTGTTTGGTTATTGGTCTTGGTTACAAGTAAGTTATTTCATGCCTTCATCTTCACACGGTATGGGGAAACCTCACTGTCTCCCAGAGATGTTGTGAAACTTAATACTTCTAAAACGTTTTATCGCCCTTAGATGAAGCAAAACAAAATTAAAACTAGCAAAGATCATAGTTCATCATAAATGTAGAAAATTACTGACAAAATGCCCTCTGTTGGGTTCACAAGAACATCATTAAGTTTGAAAACCAAAGTGATAACAGAATATCATCATTATACATCAAAGTCTCTCTAATTAAGCAGTACAAGTGACTGCTGAAAGTGTTAATTTGTAAAACACTACCACTCCTATCCCAGATCTTCATTTGGGAGGAATTATTTAATTCTCCCTCCCTGTCTCTCTTTATATCAAGTGTTACGATAGCAAACCACATGCTAATTGGCTGTGACTAACACAGGATGCTCATTAGTCCTGGGCATATTACCTAAGGTGGTGGAGTAATGAGCAAGAGTTCAAACTCAACGCCTGCAAGAGTGCGAGGTCAACAAAAGTGCCTAAATCAAGTATTATTAAGATAACGGATGCTAATCTGCTTGTTTTAAGACCCAGCATAACATCTATTTATTGCCTTTAAAAACATTATGAAAGAATAACAAAATAGCTCCCCGCCTCCTTCCCTGCCATGGAAGTCCAAAAATGTCCACGGTTACAAGTGATGCACAGTAACCAGGTCACAGACCCCATGGTCCCAGATGCTCATTTCGGACAGAGTCCCCTCTTGGACTGATGGAAAGAATGGAGTAGTGCATTTTCAGTATCATCTTCTATAAAAAGAAAAGTTTTGGTATAACTAAATATGAAATTTGTTTATGAACTTCTTAGTACACAATACAAAAGGGCAACTATGCTAGAAATGAGGAAACATAGCAGTTCCTTAGCGGAGAAGCTAAATTATAAAAGAAATTTATCATCAGAGAGGCCTTTATTTAGAAAATATTAAACAACCGATTGGACCATGTCAAATCTAGCCCCAATTTGGTTTGGCAATGAGAAACTCATTTTCACATCTTAGAAAGGCAGGATGTGTTGTTTTTAAAGCAAAGTTCAAGGAAAATAATGTATCTTAATTAAATTTCACGTTAATTATAAATTAAGTTCTAGCTTCAGTCTTGCTTGCATGTAATGGGAGGGAAAAAAGCAACAAAGCCAAAGAGAAAGGACCTCACATGCTATAAAAATGCTTTGCGTTGTGTCTATTACGTAGGCTGTGTTCAAAAGGTGTTTGCTGAATGAATGAATGGATGAGTGAGTGAATGATCCAGGAAGAGAGGCTTTAAACAAGAGTTCCAAGGCAAGAGAAGATTCTCTATCAGCCAGCCAAGGACTAAATTTATCATCATCCTGATTTACACTCATACCTTTTAAACATTAGATGGACAAGATTGAGACTATTTATTTGCCAAAGCATTATCAAAGATTTTTTTTCTAGAAAATGTGGTGTTCTCAGAAGCCCCAGGCCTTCTTGAAATTTCTAACACTAATCCCAGATTTGAGTAGAATTACCAAGCAACACTGGTTCTGCAGACACAGATATAAAAAGTAATTTTGTTTGATAATGGGATTATGACAGCAGGTCATTTATGCGTACAGTGGTTGTTTCTTCCTACTATGGGCACTGGCAGAGAGTACCAGAGGGATAGAATGTTTATGTCTCTAAGGGACATCAAGCTTGAGACATAATTATGTGCACTCACCTGTCAGACATTGTTACGCAATCACGGCGTTCCTCCCTACAGGGTGGGAATGTGGTTTCTAAACTCTTCTCAAGGGGCTGCTTCAGATAGCCAATTGTCACTGGATTGAGGTTGATGTAAAAGATAAAAACAATTTGCCACTCTGGAAGCACAGAAGGTCTTCATATCTAATTAATCATTATCAAAGTCCCTGCAGTTATTTTACTGGGGTAAGGAAGTAGAAGTTATCATAAAGCAAATTTATTTATTCAAGGACTAACCTCTTATAAACTTAGTGCTCTCGCCCTCCCCAAAAATCCCTCTCTACTGACCAGACATGCAAATACGGTGTCAACTGATTGACAGTCTTTCGAATGATTCAGAATCCATGAAATCAGTAAAATCAGTTTGATAACTTCTAGATTCAAATGCAAAGCCACTGGCAAAGGACGGTCTGACAGCATTAAATGAATTAATAACTGAGGAAGAGACATTTAACACGGGAGATGATAGGATAAAAACCTCAAAAGAAAACGATTTTCATATCAAGAGGTTTAGAGAAGAATATAGGGAAATTGATGGAGTCAATAAAATTTTTTCCAAGAATGATACTCTTTATAATCTGTAAAAATAAAACATAAAGTGAAGGAAATCATATCATGCCATGAAACAATTTTGTCAGAAAACAACCTGATTTATTTCTTATTGATTCTTAGAATTGGTGTCCTTGCATGTGTTATTAAACATAACATTTTAATAATTTTAGTATATTTTCATTATTCATTGTTAACTTTGGTCTCCATTTTAAGTTGATTTACCATGTGGCTTTTCCGCAGTACTATTTATTCTCTGTTAACAAAGATCTTCTATCGATAGTTTACATACTTGAACACCCCCAACCCCCCACTAATTTTTTTCATTAAGATGGTATGTTTTCAGTGTATCTGCATAATTATAGTGAGCTCTGACTATCTTTTTCCTTCCATTTAGCTGTTAATGGCTACATGTATGGCAACCAGCCAGGCCTAAGCATGTGCAAAAAGGATAGAGTTTCCTGGCATATGATTGGATTGGGCACTGACACCGACATGCATGGAATTTCTTTTCAAGGGAACACCATCCACCTCCGAGGGACTCACCGAGACTCCCTGACCTTGTTTCCCCACATGGCCACAACAGCATTCATGCAGCCAGACCGTGCAGGTAAACTCGGTGGGTCCGTCTGTATCTTGAGGCCCCATCCTCTTAGAGTCCTCCCTCAGAAGAAATTGGTAGACTTGGGTTACTTCAGGGAGTGTAGAAACAGATACAGTCTTGGTTAGAATCAGAGATTCCTCAGTATATTAGTCCAAACACATAGTGTGAAGGACAGAGGAGAAGTATCTAAAATAACATCCACAGAGCAGAAGTAGAAGCTCTCTAAATGACTTTGCTGCAAAAACCCTAGGAGAATGCTCTTGATTCATAATCCATGAAAAATTCAGGCCTGACAAAGAGGGTATGTTTTGTGCTCATTGAGCATGAACATCATTCCGGTTGCTGCTCTGAAGCACCTACCAGGCATGGACAGCCCCCGGGATGCTGCCAGAGTACAGATGCAGCCTACCATAACTGTAGCTAGGTCTCCCTTCTCTAGGGACTATAGTGGTCTCTTGATGTGTTATTTGGGGATTTCCCTATTTTCATTCTGTTGGGCACTCTTGGTTTCACCACAGGGCAAGCTGCACTGGGTTTGCAGTCCATGGAAATCCCCATAACATGCCAGTACCTGGAACTTCTCTTAGAGACTCCAAGCTAATTAGATAATTTGGCATTTTATACAAGATATAGAGCAAGATATGGTAGCATGTGCTAACTGCTGCATGAAGAGTGCAGTTAGCAAGTGCTATGGGCATTGAACATGTTTTTCCAACTCAACTTTTTCATCAGTTTTAAGAAACCACTTTGCTACCTACAATGAGTACTTGCCATTTATTAAGTGAATGCTCTACTTTGCTTCACATTGAAATTGCAGTTTCGATGCCTCTGTGTCATCAGTTAGGAACTTGAGGCTTGGGTTTCAAAACCTTTGCCCAAGGACTGCCCGAAACTAGGAGCTCCATATCTTTGCCTTATAAAACTTGTAAACTTCCAGTGTTCTACCTCTCTACATTAATATAGTTGATCAATTACGAATCACCCAAACCAAGGAATGCCTTGGACACAATAATTTAAAAAAAAATACATTCTTCAAGGAAAAAGAGGACAGGGAATGGGGAAATAGCAAAATCATTTTAATCCATAGAAACAAGCACTCAAAGCTAAAGTTGGCTGGAATAATTTTAGAGATTTGGCCACTCACTCCAGTGTCTTGATCATTACTCATGTGCTCTACAGGCTTCTAAAGAGCTTCAAAACATTGTTTTCTGGTTTATGTTTGGTGATGAGCATAAATTTGTGACTGCTTAAAAGCTTGATCATTTCACCATACCTGTCCCTTACCTATAAGCCAAGAAGGGTGCTCAAAAGTGGGTAGAATAGACCATAGGCTGTAACTCAAACATTTGCTCATCTAGGAGGAGTAACTTGCAATATTTAGACAACAGAGTTACACATATAGCAAGATAGAAGCTATATCTGTGCATTGCAAGTGGTTAGTGAGTGGCACACTAATCACTCACCTCTAGAGGAAGGGAAGATTTATTGATCCAATAATTTCATTGAGAGTTAACATTTTCAATAATTTCATTTGTTTCATATGATTTTATGGTGAGTTCAATTAGGATATATCTACCTGATGCCAACTCATCTAGACAATTCAGTTTAAAAAATTACATAATTTTCAGTCGACATGATTGCTGGTATTATATAGAAAAATCTCATTGGTTTTTCTTCTTTTTTCTTTTTCATTTTCATCTGGCATAATATAGACCTACCATTGGAAATGAGAAACTCCTTTGCTCAAAGGCTTAATGAAATAATACCTTTGGCTTTAATAATACTACTACTTTATGGAATTATTACACTTTATACTTTGTGAAATCCTTTAGGGCAAAATACACGACTTCAGAGAAGTGGCCTAATTTGCATTTTGTTTAGGATAATCATCTTACAGGTAATTAGATCTTTTTAAACTGGGCTGGGCTAAGACAGTCACACCTATTGGTGATTTTCCAGGAGACACTGTTTTTAAATAGATGTGTATTATGGGGAAGACCCAGAGAAGCCATTTCTTGGTACCAACATTTTAAGTTTTATTTTTCTATTACAAGCGAATTTTAAATAGTAACTTCCCCTCCGCCCCTGAAGTAAATATATTCCAAGGAATTTATTCCGCTTGGGGTCTGATTGTAAATTACTATCAAATTGATATTTTAAAAATCAGCCTTATCGGTTATTTATTTTGGAATAAAATATGCAGGTCTGCTAAAAACAGGCCCATAACAACAAAAATATGGAGCACCGCACACAATGCCAAGCCGTTTCTCTTTCAGGTATTTTCAGGGTGTTTTGTGCCACCTTGTACCACCTGTTGAGAGGCATGGGTCAGATATATGAGGTCAACGGCTGTGGCAACAAGGACGCTTCTGAGCAGCCGTACGGGATGATCAGAACGTTTTACATCGCCGCTGAAGAGGTAGAATGGGATTATGCCCCTAACAAAAACTGGGAGTTCGAAAAGCTGCCCTTGGACGCAAGAGGGGAAAGGTACCACAGGCGCCGCCGCCAAGTCTCTTCCGTGGGATTGCGCACGCTCCGTAGGCGCTCGGCCAATGCGGAAACCTAAAGATGCCCTGGTTTTGTCCGTTTAGCCCCGGCAGACAGAGACTTTTATTCTGTGCACAGATTAGGGAAGCCGGCCAGCTCCAGCCCTGGAAGGCTCCGCGCACCTCCTGGCGGCGGCTGGTTCTGTGCGCCCCTGCGTGAGCGCGGAGTGCAAGGTGTAGGGAAAGGCAGGTCCCGCCGCGATAGTGGGACTGGGAAGACAACGGGGGCCGGCGGGGGCGGAGATGGAATACAGTTACAGATCCGGGGTGAGAGGATGGGCTGTTGAGGGTTGAGAACCCGGGGAAGGGGAATTGAGGCTGAGCCATTGGCAGAGCGCTGATCCAGGTGGGGACAACGGAGGAGGAGTCGGAGGCCATCGCCTGCGGAGAGATCCCCGATTGGGATAGGAAGAACAGCCTCACCACTAGGCCCTGTACCCAGAAAGTCCGCAAGATTGACCCTCCCTTGAAAGTGCCGTGGCCAGTGCTGCATGCCAAAGAATCAGTAATGCTTAAGCCAAGAGCAGGCTTGTGAGCGTTGGTGCTCTGCTGCCCTAAGCCGGCGAGTCCAGTGACCAAGCTCCCCAGGGTGCCCTGGGGACACAGTTAAACAAGGCAGGAGTCAGGTGCAGACTGCAGACCTCCGCCCCTAAGGTTAATACCTTGGGCTTGGCAACAACCCTCTGCCTGGGTCTTACTGTCCTGATAAGCAGATGAGGAAACTTGGGTGCAAAGAATGAAGTCGCCTGACTAGTCATATAGGCAGAGCTGGAACTGAACACAGATCTTTTGAACGACAA
Source organism: Varecia variegata (assembly GCA_028533085.1). Taxonomy (NCBI): domain Eukaryota; kingdom Metazoa; phylum Chordata; class Mammalia; order Primates; family Lemuridae; genus Varecia; species Varecia variegata. The sequence continues at coordinate 123,011,089 of CM052438.1, read as the reverse complement.
ATCCGTGTTCTCTTGCACACAAAGCTGCCCTTCATTGCCACCTGCCCAAAACCCTTCCCACCACACTCCCCTCCCCACACCTCATACGAATCCTCCAGGGCTGTGACATACACAAACAACTCTACATGCTACTGTTCCTAATCTCACCACATTTGTTTCTTACCTGTTGTCCTTTGTTGGTTTTTGGAGCGGGGTAGGGGGTGGGGAGTCCATACTCCTGGAACAGGGAGTATAACAGTGCCACCTTCTGGATAAATGAAAAAAAACAAACAAAAACCCCAAATGACTCCTCACTTTTTTGCCTCAAGAACAGGAGGATTTAAAATCCATTCAATTATTCACTAACCTATTTGTTAAACCAGACACCTCTCTTCTGCAAAACTACTGCTGCCAGCTGAAGACTGATGCTGGTGCAGTGGAACATGAAATGAATTCTAATTTGGCCTTTTCTAAAATGATTATTTCATTAAAAGGCTGTCATAACCAAAGAAATAACTGTATAATAATTTTGTCACGCGTACAATTTTGGCCTGTGGGTGTATAAAAATATAGCCTTCATTATTTTCTTACAACTTATTTTAACTCCTGCTTTTAAGCCTCCGTCCCTCTGGGCTAGCAGGGAGGTCTAGCCTCAGTCTTCTGGAACTCTCCCAAGTGACATAGAGAGATAGAAGGTTCTGGTAGGGAAGGGGGGTAGAATGCCATAATCACACTCTTCCTATGTCACTCTGGTTATTGCCCATAAATAGATAAAAGCAAAGTGAGATAAGGACATGCTCACGGTTCACCAGATGCTGTAGATAAAAACTCAATATAGAATTGAAATGCCAAGTGCTCCCAGGGCACATCTGTGGCACCTCTGTAAATGGGAGCCCAGGGACAAATGTCCCTTCTGTACCCATCCCAATTTCTATGTTTCTGCCCTTTCCCCCAAGGCCATGGTGGGGCACATCTGGTTTTTGAACCAACTCTTGGTACAGGTTATCCCTGAGACATTTGTTGTCCTGGTTAGCACAGACCCTCTGCCCCACCTTGGGACCTGGAAGTCTTTCTTTTGGGGCTTCCTAAGAACATGCTAGAAGGCCTCAGGACCCTAAAAAAGCAACAAATAGGACTAACAGTACAATGCCAGGTGGAGTTTGTGCAGTAGGTGGGAATTTGAAAACAAAAATTAAGTTGGGATAGAAAAATAAGGTTGTATTCCTAGTGCTCCTGAGCTTGTGGACTGATACACGTGTAATTTAACCATCCACAATTACCACCATCTATTGAGCACCCACTATCTATGCACCAGGCATTTTGTTAGGGTATTTGCAAACCTTATCTGACATAATCCTCATGACATACTTGACCCATTCAATCAGCTTTTGCTCAGCACCTCATGCACCATCCTCACAAGATGATGATAAAGCAAGTGCTTACCTAGTGCTTAATATGTGGCCAACATACAGGCTTTGCAGATATTAATTCATATACTCCTCACACCAATCCCATGAGGCAGGTGCATTTTGCAGAGAAGGAAAGGTGGAACACAGCAGAGCGTGGCTCCAGGGGCTGTGCTGGTCACCACCACGCATGTTTCTAGGGATCCTGGAAAGTGAAAATAAAAGTTCTCTTCCCCTGGGAAGCATACAGTCTAGGGTGGATAGTATATGTGCGTTTATTAAATACCTCTATTTGCTAGGCATTGTGCAAAGTGCCAGTGAAACAGTATAGAGAAGGGTAGACAAGGTCCTTTCCCACACAGAATTCCTGGTCCACAGGAAAACTTTAGAACAAGCAAGTGGAGTGAGGCAGTCATGAGCGGGGAAGGGCAGAGTGTGGCCACAGCTTATGGCAGAAGCACACAGCCATAAGCTTTCCTTGGGGAAAGGTGGGCAGTGGGTCGGTGGTCAGGGAAAGCTTCCTGGAGAAAGTAGTCTTTGAGCTGAGACTTGACGACTAGGCCAGTTGAAGAGGTAGGAAGCATGTTCTTGGCAGAGGGAACACCGGTATAAAGGCTTGGAGGTGAGGGAGAGCAATGGAGGGAGATGGAAGGAGGTGAGTCTCACTGTGTTTTGGAGATAAAATTGATAGATTGTTTTAATCTACCTTTTGTGATGCTCCACTTGGTGAAAGATTAAGTGTGCTATACGTGTACAGTCCATCCTCTGCTTTTGCAAGTTTGCCTACTTGCTAAAATTTATTTGTAACCCCCAAATCAATTCTTGTGACTCTTTTGTGTCACAGATACGCGTAGGGTGGCAAAAAATGTAAGTTGCCTGATGTACATGTTTCCAGCTGAGGTCAAACAAAGAGTCTCTCTGCCTCCTCATTTTAGCTCTCATACTGTAAACAAGTGTCCTTTTTTGGGTCTATTTAGTGCCACGGTTTTTGCATTTGTGTGCTTTGTGTTAGTGCTTTCACTGTTTAAAATGACCCCCCAAGTATAGCAAGAAGGCTGTGATGAACCTTACAGAGAAAATATGTGTTAGAGAGGCTTCGTTCAGGCATGAGTTACAGTGCTGTTGGCTGCAGAGTTCAATGTTAATAACTCGGCAGTATATATTAAATAAGGGGTCTTTCAACAAGAACACACATAAAACAAGGTTATATATTGATCTGTTCATGAAAATACTGTGACCAGAGATTTGTGGGAAACTAGCCCTATATTTCCCCTAGGAACAATGGTTCAGTGTTCCTTAACTCGGTATTCACAGTGACTTTCTAGAACATAACTACCATGAATTACAAGAATGAACCGTATTACCTATATTTGTATATGGGTATATGCACAAGACACAACCTCAAAGATTGCAGGCCCTCTTGAGATCTTTCAAAGTGGAAAAGCTTAACAGTATACAAAATGATACATAGGAAATATGGAGGGACTCAAGGTGGTAAGAGGATGGATGTGTGTGTGCTTGTGCACAGGTTCACGTGTGTGAGGTTAGTTTTTCCTAAGAAGAGAAGTGCAACCTCACATGGTCCTTAGGAGTCTCTAAGGTTGGTCCCACTTAGCACCCAGCAAGAGTTCCCAAGGGTGGGCTATGGGCCGGTGCTGGGCAGCCAATAGCAGAACCCAAGGAGCTTTAAAGTGCAGATTCTCGGTCCCACTCTTAGAGTCTGGTGCAAAAGGCCAGCTCTCCAGGGAGCCCTTGATCACAGCCAGATGTGGGAGCACTTTTCTGGAGTCCCCTTGCATCACTCAGGAGCGCTCAAGGTTTTTCTGTCTTCTGACAACTTTAATCTCTGGTGCTTCTGACTTACAGACATGGAGATATATTTATGAACCATACTGAAAATTGGATTGGCTCTCAGTACAAGAAGGTGGTTTACAGGGAATACACCGATGGAGAATTTGTGGAGATCAAAGCCCGGCCGCCGCGAGAGGAGCACTTAGAACTCCTGGGTATGGCTCAGCTATCAGCCATGCACTGTCAGCCCTAGCATGTGCATGCACACACACACATACACACACGCAGACACACAGGCACACACATGCCCTCTTAGGTTTGTGCCTGAGAAGGGACGGAAGGAACAGAGTAGCCTGACTGCATTTGTCCAAGTGCAGTATCGTCCTGCTCTGCCATTAGCAGGGAGCATGCTGTGTGCTCAGTTCGTGCAAAGAATAGTCCTAATAAGGCCACCAGATAACACACTAGCAGGAGTCCACATCATCAGGGCAGCCTAAACGGTGTCCGATATTCTAAAGCTTCTTTCCAACCCCTCTGCTGGGCCAGGAAATTCTAATTCGAAACAATTTGATGTCTGAGAACCACAGGCAGAGTGACTGCATAACTTCTTCAAGGTCCTGGATTATTCAGGCACAGTGCCATGAAAATAATTACGACAGAAGAGGAGCCTCTGTGTGAGATGGGGCTGAGGGTGGAAGGTCTGGTTTAAGTTTGAGAGGCCCTGACTCATGGCCTTCTCAGAACCCAAGCTGCGGACCTGGTGATCAGATAAGTACTTCCTGCTTTCCTTCCCCACTTTTGTTCACCTGGGAGGCACCAGACATGACCCCATCTTGGAAGACTTAAGGCAGAGGGCTAATCTAGAGGACTTTTTAAAATCCTGTTCTGCTTTTGAACATACAAGGTAACTTATATAAATAGTATGGCCTTATACAGTGCTTTCCAATATTAGAACAAGACCCCACAACTCCTAGCTTCATAAATTATTGAATGCTTCATCCACCCTTCCCACACCTCCATGGTCTATTAATATTCGCATGTGAGCTTGTTTGTCACACCAAACGAGTAAGTCAGCCCTGATGGAAACATTCCTTCACTGGAGCTGTGTATGTTGACAGAGCTCATCTCCATTGGCACACGGCCTTGTTGCTGCCAACAAGGTGCTGGTCCTGCTGAGGGGATGGAGTTGTGCCCCAAAGAGCCCTGGTTTGGTTCTACTCAGTAAAGTGACACAAATGAGTGACTTCATCAGAGCCAAGCCCAGGAGCACTTCAGCCAGAGGGGTGCAGCTTAGAGGCCTGGGCTCCTCAAATTACTCAAAGGGCACGTGGCAGGCACACCTCCCTCCATTCAATACTGTTCCCCGATAGTGACCTATCGCATTGTAAATAGGTAGGCATTTGCTCTTACCTACCGACACAGTAAGACGTGTGCAATTTAAGTGGTAGTGAGTATACAAATTATAATCGTAATATATGCGTATGTCTGTACCTACCTGTAACTATATCCAAATTTACTGCCTAAGAACATGCATAGGATTTTCATTTCTGGCTTTGTCATAAAAAAAAAAAAAAAGAGTACTTTTCAGAACTTCCTAATTCATACTAAATATTTTCTTCTGAAGACATTAACGGTCCAACAAATTTTGGATTTATTTATGCCCTTAGCAGTCTCTCTCAGAAAAGCAAATTAAAACCAGGGCTTGAATCAGTGAAGAATGCATGGGTGTGGCCAGCCCACCACCGCCCGTGGGAGCATCTCCCTGTGAATGTAGAATGCACCCGATACCCAAGAAAGAACCACAGGGATCAGGGCTGAGGTGCTTCTGAAACGGGAGTCTGATGCTCCATGAAGCCCAGTGTGAGCACGGCGCTCTGACAGTGCGGGGCGTGCACGTTCTCAGCACTTCCAGGGGAGTGGTGCCTGGCATGGGGGGAGCAGCTACAGTTGCACTGCCACAGGCTCTCTCAGGCGGGGCGTGGGCTCATCTCCATTGGCACACGGCCCGGTTGCTGCCAACAGAAGTATGCACATGGGAACACATCTCCTCAGGTATACAAATACTGAGAAACAGCATTGGACACGTATTAGAGAAATCGCTGTATCGATTATAAATCAATACATAAATGTATGTTTTCATTGTGCTCTGATCTTTCAAATCCCTTTTATACACATTATTTCATTGGATCCTCATTACTTTTATTATATTCATTTATTAGATAATGAGCAATTGCAGACTTACCAGAGCTGACATATAGGGGGATTACAACTGAAAGTCACCATGGCATGTGGATGTGGCTTCTCCTGGAGATTACCTCTCAGTAGAAGTAAAAAGTTAAGCATTTGTTGAGTACTTGCTGTGTTTCAGTGTACTGACATAAGCATTTTACATGCATTATGGTATTTAACTCTATGTGAAAGGTGTTATTAAACCCTTATTACAGATAAGGAAATTGAGACTGAGACAGATTACACGACTTACCCAGGGTCCCTCTAATAAGTTAAGGAGGTAGAATTCAAGCCCAGATTGTTCCCATTCCCAAAGACCACATGATATTTATTATACAATACTGCCCTCTAAAGAAAGTACACTAATGAAGAAGCTGACCTTGATTTTGTTTTTCAAAATACTACCAAACATGTAAGTTATGTCAATGTTGAAAAGAGCAACGATAATGCACACAGGCCTGTGTCTTGCCTTTAGGCCCGATGATCCATGCCGAGGAGGGTGACTCAGTGCTGATTATATTTAAGAACAAAGCCGGGCGGCCCTACTCCATCTCAGCCCAGGGTGTGGAGGAGACGGACACTGGAAAGCAATTCCAAGTGCCCGTGACGAAGCCAGGTAAGTTGCTCCAGAGGTCTGCTCCATCCTGGTGAGGACGTCAGATTCAACTCTTTTCTGATCTCTGAGAGGTCTTGAAGAGCTCCTCTTAATGTCACTACGTTTCAGCCACACTGTTGTTAGGATGGAGTGGCAATTTCTAAACTCTTTACATCCTGGACCAGAAAGTGGAAGTCTCTCGATTGGTTTAAAAAGATGTATTGAGGGAAGAAAGATTTCACAATTAGAAGGGCTTCCAAGAAGACAGTTGAATTGTGACTGTACTAAATGTCAAGATCTGCTGTGACCCACAGTTATGAACTTGATAGCAACCACAGATATAATTACAGGGTGGTTATATTCCATTTTACCTCTTATGTAAAATAACATTATAATTTTTAATACTATAGTAATTACAATAATGGTCATATAAACTTTAAAACATTTAAAGATGCATAAAGGGAAGAAAGAAAAACAATCTAATGCATTGCTAGAGAAAGTTAGCAAGGTACCTGTACAAAGGTGAGGTCAGAGGAAAGAAAACCTTCCTTGGCCACTATTTCAACTCTCCCACTAGCCCATGTCAGAAGCCTGTGCTGCTTCAGGAAACCTCTCATGAATATCCTACATATCCATCTATAGGAAAATATTTAAATAAGTTTTGGAACATCCTTGCAGTGGAATATTATGCAGTCATTAAATGATATTTTAAAAGATTTTAATGACATAGGAAAGACTTATAGTATCATGTTAAGCAAAATACAAATATTAAAAAAAAAGGCTAGAAAGGAAATAATCCAAAATATTAATACTGGTTATATCTTGGCAGTGGTATTTTAAATAGCGGTGATATTCTTTTCCACTTCACACTTTTTGTACTTTCTATATTTTCTACAATGGAGGTGTCTTGCTTTTATCAGGAAAGAAATGGTTTTCAATGGGTCAAAACAGCCATTAAATACAGTTCTTCATTTTTGACGGCTGAAAACAATTCCCGAAGGAAGAGGAAAGGTGCCACTCAGGCATTGGGGGGGGGCTCTGGCGGGGCTGTGGGCAGGCGGGGTGAGCCCCCGCAGGCTGCTGTGCCCTGAAGGTGAGGACTCAAGGCACACAGCCCCTCTGCACTGACTGGCCTCCCGAGAGCTCTTGCGGTGAGGGTCGTGGGAGTGGGGAGGAGAGTGGACTCGAACGTGGCACAGAAGCATTTTTCTTACTAGAGGAGGAAGAGATTCTTCACAAGGGATCCTGACAAGGCTGAAAGGTTTGGGAGAGCTCAGAGACTGGGGGTGGGGAGGGAGAAGAAAGAAAGAAATTAATTTTATGCAGGAAGCCCAAGCAAGGTGCAGGAGAAAGGTTATCCAGGCATGCATGAGAAAAGGAGCACAAACAAGCATCTTAGGAAAATTTCTTCTAGACATTTCTTCTTCTTTTTAATGAAATCACTCAACCAGCATTTACTGAGCATCTTCACATTCATTGCTGTGATTGCTGCTGGGGTGAGCAATGGATCGTTCCAACTTTAATAACACCACTCCTGTGGCCATTTGCATTTAGGAAGTTAAATAGTCGCTGTTTATCTTGTGATTAACAAGGCATAGGGGCTTTAAGAAAACATAATGGAAACCAGATCTGAAGTTGTATAGCTACCCACTGATGTATTAGCAAAAACGGAGCAAAGTTACATGCAAGCATCTACTTTTGTTTTGCTTTGTGGCTCACATATTCAGCCATAGGTTTGTTGTTCTGATGGGGTAGGGATGAGACACAAATAGTTCAAAAGGAGGTACTGATTAAAGTGTGAGCTTTATTTGGGACTTTTACAATGTGATTATCTTGCTATTTCATGCAGATAGATTGATGCTTCCTCTGTGCAGGGCTCTGGGTCAGCCGTAGGGGACGCATAGATATGGTGCCTACCCACAGGGGCTCATGTTTGCCATTACAGTGGTCCCCTTATCTGTGGTTTTGCCTTCTGCGGTTTCAGCTACTTGCTATCAACCTTGGCTCGAAAACATTAAGATATTCTGAGAGAGAGAGAGAAAGAGAGAAAGCACATTCATATAACTTTTATTACAGTATATTGTTATAATTTTGCTATTTTATTATTAGTTTTTGTTAATCTCTTACTGTGCCTAATTTATAAATTAAACTTTATTATAGATGTGCATATATAGGAAAAAACATAGTATATATAGGTTTCAGTACTATCTGTGATTCCAAGCATACACTGGGGGTCTCAGAATCTATCCCCCAAGGATAAGGAGGGACAACTGTAGTGTACATAAAAATTAACACTGATTGACTGCCTTCAATGTGAGGCACTACCTCACGTATTTAATTTCATTATTTCGTTTAATCCTCACAACAATTTGAAACCTCTGATGACTAACCCACTTTACAGGTAAGGAAACTAAAGGTCAGTGAAGGTGAGTAGCTTGCCAGTGTTGGATAAATAGGAAGTGACAGGGTTGAGATCGGGAACTAGGTCTCTCTGATTCTCTCTGGTTCTCTCTGGCTCTCACTTGCCCACCTGAGCAGCTTTCAAAGATACTGGTACCCGAGTCCCAGACCCATATACTCTGATTTCACTGGTCTGGGGTGAGGCCTGAGCAGTGAGAGCTTACACAGCTCCCTGGTGATTCCCTAGGAGGACAAGGCTGAGACCCTCAATGACTAAGATGTGCTCAAAGACAGCTCCTAGAGGGGAGATATGGAATTTGAGGACAGTTAGGTAAAAACTAAGTCTCCATTTCCTCAATACTCACCAGTCAACAATAGAAAAAGGTAAACTAGAGGGAAGGCTGGAGTATGAAATGACAAATCTGCCATTTCATTTTGAAATTGTAGAACTCAAGATGTGAGTTTAATACGAACATTTCTAATGAATAGGTCATTCTCTCCAGCAATAAAAAATGACAAAAATATATAAAGACTTGCTTATATTTCTTCAGGTAAGTCATCTGGAGCAGAGATAACTCTAACAAATTCTTTCCATTTCTTTTCATTTATTACAGGAGAAATAAAAACTTACAGATGGAATATCCCTAAAAGATCTGGTCCAGGGCCCTCTGATCCCAATTGCATTCCGTGGGTTTACTATTCCACAGTAAACTTTGTGAAGGTAAGGTGGAAAGAGCAATCAAAATGCTCAAAGGAATGTGGCTGTCAGTTGACTATTCAGGGTGGCATATATGAAGGGGTGTAACGATTTAGAGCAGGGGTCTCATGTAATGCTCTACTGGCCAAATCCAGCTACGCTCATTCATTCACAGTGTCTGTGATTGAATTGAGTAGTTGCGACAGAAACACTACGGCCCACAAAGTCAAAAATATTTATCATCTGGTGCTTTATTAAAAAAAAAAACAAACAGTTTGCTAACCCTTGATTTAAAGTATGGGGGATAAAAACAAACAAAATCCCAAAGTTTTAATTACCAAATTTAGAACTTTTAAAGTAGATTAAAGCAAAAGGGGATATGTAATGTAAATAGATAACAATAAAATAAAAGTACCTTAGAATGTAATTTATTCATGGTTTTGGATGTGTGCAATATGTTTATTTTGAAGGCATTACTAGGGCTACTAGGTATCAGGAAAAAAAAGCATATTCCAAAGATAGTAACTGAAACTATGAAACTATTTGAATAAAAAATAGTCTAACCTAGAAATAAAAGGCAAAAATTCAATACTGAATTTGAGTCAAGTATGGGTATGAAAAACAACTATAGTCATTAATTATATGTCATAAACCAAAGTCCAAACTGAAGTCATATCTGATATAAAATGTAAGCATTGCTTGTTATAGAAAAATGTGAGGGGTTATTTTACCCTTCCTCTTAGATATTAGAAGGCTTATATTCATGTCCTTAGGTTGTACTGGGCAGTATTAGAGTATAGGAGATAGACAAACAAGGTCCTTGAAAAAATAAACTTACATATTAGAATTATGGGAAACCCATATTTATTTATTTATTATGCATCCCAATAAATATTTTTTGAGCACTTGTGATGTGCAAGTGACCCTACAACTGCTGTGAGGGATGCAAATATTCTTGTCTTGAAGAAACATAACTTTGTAGGAAAACTAATACATGTCTGCACTTATAGCTATAATACAACTCCGAATCTGGTAAATTCTATAAGAGTGGTGGGCTAACCAAGGCACTATCGGAAGCTTTGGAAAGTCTAGGAAGAAAGAGCATTATGAGTAACACTGAAAATAGGGAAGTGGAGGGTGTGTTTGAGACATGTTGAAAGTCCCATTTGGCTGTCATATAGGGTCTGAAAGGAAAGCAGGTGAGAACCTAAGCCAGAAAAATTTATTGGGGGAGCACATGGAAGGGCTCACAGACTCGTCAAGGGTTTGTGTTTATTCTGTAGGCCATGGAAAATCCCTTAAGGCTTCTAGATATGGGGGTGGAGATTAATCTGGTGGAGATCAGAGAGCAGGCTGGAGGGAGGGCAAGCCAGAGCCCAGAGAGGAGCCAATTTCTATTCCAGGGTGAAGTATTATAATAAGATCCTACACTAGAATGGTGGCAAGTGGAATGGAGTATCACTAAATTATGTAATGGCTTTTCTAATTCAGTTTATTTTTCTTTTAGGACATGTATAGTGGTTTGATGGGTCCTCTGATTGTATGTCGAGAAGGAATATTGAATGAAAAGGGAAGAAGAAGTGATATTGATTATGAATTTGCTCTCTTGTTTTTGGTATTTAATGAGAATGAATCCTGGTATCTGGATGACAATATTAAGAAGTATCTCAATAAAGATCCACGAGATTTTAAGCCCTCTGATGATTTTGAGGAGAGCAACAGAATGCATGGTAATCAGGGTTTAAAAAGAAGATCATTGTTGAGATAAACTCGTAGAAATTCCTGTAACTGTAGGAGGCCCCCAGCAACCTTCTCTGAGCCTTGCCCACTTCCCAGGGCACCTGGAGTGAAGCTTTCCTTCAGAGTGAACCTGCCTAGCCATTTGTTGTCTGGCTGCAAAGTCACTGAGGCTTTGAACCAACTTTTAGGGGCATATACCTCTCAATGCTTGGATCTCTAAACTGTGATGTAATTCCTTAAACATAAGTTGTCACTTACTGCTTTATTGCTGTAAGAATACACCATAACTTGTTTTTTTTGTTGTTGTTTTTTTTGAGACGGAGTCTTATTCTGTCACCTGGGCTAGAGTAAATTGCCGAGTAGAGTGCCGTGGTGTCAGCATAGCTCACTGCAACCTCAAACTCCTGGGCTCAAGTAATCCTCGTGCCTCAGCCTCCCGAGTAGCTGGGCTACTGGCATGCGCCACCACGCCCAGCTAATTTTTCTATTTTTAGTAGAGATGGGGTCTCGCTCTTGCTCAAGCTGGTCTCAGACTCCTGACCTCAAGTGATCCTCCCACCTCGGCCTCCCAGAGTGCTAGGATTACAGGCATGAACCACCGCACCTGGCCACACCATAACTTCTGTTTGATCACATTTAAGGGTCTGGTTTAACTTGTCTCTGGGCCATGAAACACCATCACCAAATTTCTGTTTTAACGTGTCTATGTAATTTAAAGTAGGTTGGTTTGTTTGGACAGGAGTAATATATTCAGATGGACATATCCACACTCTCTCACCAAGACCTACTTTTGACCAAAAGTGCACGAAAGGATCGGCCTTGCCCAAGGTCACAAAGCTAGCTGTTAACATAGATTAGAATACAGTAGTCTGATCCCCAATTCAATTACTGTTTCCCCTACCAACTTTGCTTTCCTTTTAGTATGATCTCTGTTTTTAATGAATGCAGCTTATTTGGTTGTGCCAGGATGCACAGCATAAAAAGTCAGTCGGAAGCAGAGGAGCGAGAGTCACCCTCATGTGAACTCAGTTTGCATTGGTCATTGCTGGGTCATGGGCTCAGCCACGGTGAAGCTCTAGCTCTTCTTTGTTTGGAGATTCAGCCATAACCAGTTGACTAGGCTGAACTAGTTCAGGATTAAACTAGTTCTCAGAAAGTAAAATATTAAGAAAATATCTTCTAAGTCATCAATTTTGATTTGTATAAACTTGGTGGTTTGTGTCTTAGTCCACTCATCTATGGAATGCTATAAATCTGACTACTTCACCAATGGGCCTGTAACCAATTTTGTAATGAGAATACACTGCATAAACAAACACTGCTACCAAGATGTGGCTTTAAAAAATAAACTGCTGTTTCTCTTTTCTGGCTCTCTTTGTATAAGGATTTCTGGGTCATCTGAGTTTTAGGTCTAGAATGGTAGGGACATTGGTAACTGTGAGTGAGATTGTTACATGTTTACCAGGTAGATGAAAATATCAGTGACCTTGAGATCTTGAACCATTTTTAAAACCAGGTTAAGTGTCTTTTCACTAACCAAAGGCTGTTTTCTTTTCACCTTCTTAGCTATTAACGGGAAGATTTTTGGGAATCTCCATGGCCTCATAATGAATGAAGACACAATGACAAACTGGTATTTGCTAGGCCTAGGAAGCGAAGTGGACATCCATACCATCCATTACCATGCTGAGAGCTTTCTTTTCAAAGTGAGTGTACGGACAATGCTTTGAGGAAGAATTTTTGATGTAACAGATTCAAAGTATTTCCACTGGAAAATGGAATAACTTGGCAATAATGCTTGTGAGGGGTGGTGTTTCATATCAGAGAATGGAACAGAATAATGTGATTATACCCTTCCCCGGGTAGCTATTTCTTAATATGTATGTGTATATTATTGTGCTTATAGAAAATTCTCCAAGCCTCAAATGAGTTTTTCCAATAGTCATAAGACCAGAATTCTGACCCCCTTGGATTATGTTGTTAATATTGTATGTAGAAGTACCCATGGTGTTTGTCCCTTTTCCTAATCCTTCCATTTTATTTTTCTTTCCCTTTCCTTCCTCTCTGCCCCTCTTTCTTTCTTTTTTTTTTTTTTTTTTCCATGTGTGATTAGTCAACAGAATAGCCCTACCCAGTAAAGGAGATATTTTGAGCTCTGGCTTGAGCCTGCAAACTTTATTTTAACTTTTGCCCTGGTGAGCTGGGCTGGACCATGCATCAAGCTGTACCATATGGGTGGTGCTGGCTGTGCAGCAGGATCACCTGGGGAACTGTGCAAAAAAAATAGATTGCCAGGCCCTACCCTAGACCTGTGTAATCAGAATCTCCAGGGTTAAGGTCCCAATAGTCTGTCATCTCAAGTTTCAGTGTCATCTACAGGGAAATAGAATAGAAAAGAATAATCACTTCTAATCGATGGGGGAAACTAGAATTGATCCTTTTCTAGTTAAACAGGAATAAACAGTAACTTTAATAAAACATCGAATATCCTTTTCCCTCTGTATATTTCAACAGTGTTTAGGACACCAAGTATAATATTAGCCTATGATGATTAGAGTTTTCACATATTAAATGGCCACGTTGCTTTTTGGAATTTGGCTTTTTCAACACACATTTCAAAACTTATATTAAAAGTTTACAAAATTTATTAAAATATACAAATTATAAAAATTTTATATTTGTATAAACTTTAAAAATGAAGATGTAATTTACACTGCATAAAATCCACCCTAGTGTACAGTTCTCTTTTGATAAGCACATCCAGTGGTGTAACCAACACCAATCAAAATATAGAACACTTCCAGCACCCCCTAAAATTTCCCCATTGCACCCCCTAGTGTCAACTACTTGCCCATGCTTAACACCTTGCAACCACTGATTTGTTTTCTGTCCTTACAGTTTTGCCTTTTCCGAAATGTCATATGGAAATCATACTTTGTGGCATCTTGTTTCATGTAGCATAGGCATTCGAATTGCATCCATCTGGTTAAATCTCTGTTTAGAATTGGTATTATTTCTTCTTAAATATTTGGTAGAATTTGCCAATGAAGCCATCGGGACCTGGATTTTAATATGTTGGAAGGTCTTAATAAAATTTCAGTTTCTTTAATAGATATAGTGCTATTCAGGTTATCTATTTCTTCTTAAGTGATCGTTAACAGTTTGTGTCTTTTAAGGATTTCTTTTTTTTTTTTTTTTTTTTTTGAGACAGAGTGTCACTCTGTTGCCCAGGCTCGAGTGCTGTGGCGTCAGCCTAGCTCACAGCAACCTGAAACTCCTGGGCTCAAGCGATCCTCGTGCCTCAGCCTTCTGAGTAGCTGGGACTACAGGCATGCACCACCATGCCCGGCTAATTTTTCTATATGTATTTTTAGCTGTCCATATAATTTCTTTCTATTTTTTTTTTTTTTAGTAGAGATGGGGTCTCGCTCTTGCTCAGGCTGGTCTCCAACTCCTGAGCTCAAACAATCCGCCCGCCTCGGCCTCCCAGAGTGCTAGGATTACAGGCGTGAGCCACCTCGCCTGGCCTTCTTTTAAGGAATTTGTCCATACTATCTAACTTGTAGAATTTATGGACAAAGAGCTGTTTGTCCAATATTGCTTTATTATCCTTTTTGGTTTTGTGTATTTTTTTTCTTGTTTTGGTTAGTCTGTCTAGAGATTTGTATTAATTATCTGTTGCTGCATAACAAAATTACTCTAATACTTAGTGTCCTAAAACAACAAACACTTAATATCTCACATTTCCTCTGGGTTGGGAATCTGAGAGTAGTTTAGGTAGGTGGTTCTGATTCAGTATCTCTCATGAGGTAGCAATCAAGATGTCACCTGGGACTGTAGTCATTCAGGATGCGTCTGGAGCTGGAGGATCCAATTCCAAGCTCTCTCCTATGGCTGTTGACCGGAGGCTTCATGTCCTCACCATGTGGGTAAGGCATAGGAGCTGGCTTCCACAGAGGGAGTGATCCAAAAGAAGAGAGTGGAAGAGGTCTAAGAAGCCATGGTCTTTTATAACCTAATCTGGGAAGTGGAACACCAAGAAAAAAAAGAAAAAAGGCACGAATTACATCACTTCTGCCATATGCTACTGGTCACACAGGCCAAGCCTCATACAATGTAGGAGGGGACCACAAAGGTTATGAGTACCAGGAGGTGGGGACCATCCAGGCTGTCATGGAATCTGGCTACTACAGGGTTTATCAATTTCATCAGTCTGTTCAAGGGACCAGCGTTAGGTTTTTTTGACATATCTCCATTGTGTTTCTATTCTTGATTTTATTGATCTCTGCTCTTTATTATTTCCTGCCCTCTGCTTACTGTGGGGTTTTTTTCTCTTCTTTTTTTTTCTTGCTATATTAAGCAAAGAAAGTCACAAGCTGTGTTTTTTTTGTTTTTGTTTTGTTTTTTTTTTTTTGCAGATGGATAAATCTTACCGAGAAGATGTGTATGATCTTTTCCCCATGACATTCCAAACCATTGAACTGTTTGCAGATCACCCAGGGACATGGCTGCTACACTGTCATGTGTCTGACCACATCCATGCTGGCATGGAGACAACCTACACAGTCCTCCGGAACATAGGTACTGTTGTCTGTCAGTGATGCCAAATGATGGCACCAAGCTTCCTATAGATCCTGACAACAAGAGGCATGACAAAAATCCAAGACACAGGCCCCAAGGAGCTCAGAGTCAAGTAAAATAGACAGATATGTAAATATATAACTATAATAGAGTATGGTGTGTGTCATAGCAGAGCACAGCATATGGGGTTTAGTAGCAGCGGTAGGAGGGAATGGTTAACAGTATGGGGATATGAGCCAGGGTTTCACAGAAGACATGATGCTCCAGATGGATCTTCATGGGTGAGCGGGTGGGGTAGGAAAGCATGTGCATGGGTATGAAGTAGCAGAGTGGGAATCCAAGAAAGACTGGCAGATACTGCTGGGATAAAGTCCTCACTGGTGAAATGAAATGACTCACGTTATGGAAAGAACCTCCTTCTGTCATTTATAAAACAATCAACTTGTCTTCTTTGTGCAGACAACAGGATTCCCTACTCCACCACGTCCCCTTCAGGAGGGCCATCCCACCCGGCCACGGTGCCCTCTGATGGTAAGGGTAACCTCACCCTGCATGTGAATGGGTCAACATTTCATGCTTCAAAAAAGGCAGGGGCCTGACACCTCACTTTTTTCCTTTTCTTTTTTTTTTTTTTTTTAACAGAACAACCCGGCGAGGAGAATCTCTACTTCTTTGGCAAGAGTCTGGGTCCGAGAGGAGCCAAGGCAGCCTTGGTCATCCTTTTCATCATCGGACTCCTCCTCCTGATTGCCACTGTGATTCTCTCCCTCAGACTCCACTCTGCGAGGAAGCAGATGGTTTACCAGGAAGTCCAGTCCTGTGCACTCCCCACGGATGCTCTGTGAACCGTCTGGTCTTCCTCAGTAGGGAGGGGCGAGGCCCCACAGCTGGCTGGCCGGATGGCGGCCAGCAGGGAAACAGGACCAAGGCATCGTTCACCAAGGAAGGTTGACACTGTATCCTGGATCAGGCTTCTGATCCTCTGGAACATCATCCAAAGCAATTGGCTTTTGTTTACTTATTTTTAAATGGGCTGTGAATAATCCTCAGGTATAAAAGACAGAAAAAGGAGCACAGGCATGACACAGAGGTGCCAACTCTTAGTCTGTTCTTGGGATGAATTAGCTTAAGCGGGAGACTCTCTGAAAGATGTCTTTATATTCCATCTTTCATAGTTATTAAACAGTGCTTCCTTAGCTAACTGTCAAAGTTGCTAGATGAACAACTTCTAGAAAGAGTTACAGTGCTTCAGACATCTAACTGCAAGGGCACTGATTTTTCAACACCGTTGCATAAGATGTTTCTTGTAGTTTTACCAGGGAAACTGTCTTTCTGAGTTTCTGGGCTTGAATCTTGAGTCTGATTCTTCATTCAGTTCATTTCAATGTCTAAGTCAGTATCTGCTGATAGAATTGGACCAAATGTATTTTTGGCGGGGGAGGGGGGCTTAACCAGTTCTCCTGGTCTTTTCCTCTTTAATATAAATAACCTGTGCACTGATGGTTATAAAAGGCAAAGTTATAAGCTTTTAAAAAAATTGCTGCTGTTTTTATGCAAACCTGCAGAAATACATCGATGTTTACAACTCACTTCATGTAATATGTTGCTACAATATGTTTCCATGGCAATGCTTATATTTTCAAAAATCAACTAGAGAATTTATATTTATATTTCAGACTGTGAGAGGGTTGGGATTTGTGAAAGAGCAGGCTAGGTTTTCCCACTGTGAGTCAGAGACTCCCTGGGATTTTAGTATAAGCTCTCACTAAGAGAGGCAAACTTTGCAGGAAGCAGGTCTGGGCTTGAATTAATTTTTTTTCCTTCTTTTTTTTTTTTTTTTTTTGAGACAGAGTCTCACTCTGCTGCCCAGACTACAGTACAGTGGCGTTATCATAGCTCACTGCAACCTCCAACTCCTGGGCTCAAGCGATCCTCCTGCCTCAGTCTCCGGAGTGACTGGGACTACAGGTGCATGCCACCACGCCTGGTTAATTTTCCTATTTTTTTTTTAGAGACAGGATCTCACTCAGGCTGATCTTGATCTCCTGACCTCAAGCTATCCTCCCACCTTGGCCTCCCAGAGTGCTAGGATTACAGGCGTGAGCCACCGCGCCCAGCTGGGCTTGCATCTTGAGTCTGATTTTTCATTCAGTTCGGGGGAATCTTTCCAAGTCTCCATCTTCTATGAAATAATAACAGTCTTATGTGAGAAACACCAACAGGAATTCATCAATGCAGCTGACTGGTTGGGAAGAGAAAGGATCTCTCAAAAATCCGAGATTCTATGCCTCTTAAAGACACAGCCATTTATGGGAGGAGAAAAAGAGGAAAAGGAAAAGGTAGAAAAAGAGACTTGGTGGCAGTTTTTTAAATTATTAAATCAGCTTTGAAAATAAGTATTACAGTTTCCAAGGCTCAAATGCAAAAACAAAATGCTGAACTACTAAATTCAACCCATTACAAGGCAATCTACATTCTCTGTATGCATGCTTAGACATTAGGGGTAAGATTGATAAAAGCAACATTGTTTATTACTAGACTGAGAAATTGGCCAGGGGAAGGTGCATGCCCTGGGATGCCAATGCCGACGTTAGATGAGCGATATTAGTACATCTACCTTAGTGGTGGATCATTTGAATGTCCAGGTGAATGACTAGGACCTAATAAATACTCTGGTGGTAGAGGGACCTTTCATACTTTCTCATCTTGGTGAGGGGAATTGGGAAATTTGATAGAAGCTATATATAGACTTACATAAAAGAGGATGCAAATGCTAATAGTTCTGTTCATAGTTTGCTTGAATGTCATATCAAGCAGGATACACAAATGATTTTGAATTTCAGCCTGTTAACCACTGACAATGTGATTTTGTAATACATGCTCTACAGTTTTCATATATGTGTGGGCTCCATAATTTCATAATAATTATGGTCAATGCCTTATTTATTACTCACCTTTAGTAAGACAACATATTGTTTAGTTGTAAGTTTTTTCCTTTTCAGTTTATTTTTTTAATGAAAACAAAACCACAAAGTAGTTTGATTGTACCATTTCTCTTTTTAATAAAGTTTAACATAAGATGGCTAGGTGCATGGTTTTCTTTTCACTCAAAATTATCTATCACTAAATGGGGGTCAGGTTTTAAAGGAGAATTCTCTTTTAAATATTTAGCCGCTATGACTATGCCCGTTATACTTGTTAGAGGAAATGAAACGACATAATATACCTCCACAAATAATATGGCTCCTCAAACATGGCTTCCTCAAATGTACCACATACCTTAATTCTCAGCCTCACTCCCTTGAGCAAATCAACCTTACCTGCACGCGCACACACACCTTTCCCTCCTGTTACCGGGGAAGAGTGTCCCTGCTCCTACCGGGACAGTCTTTCCACTTGACTCTGGACCTCATTCCTTCTTGCTGTCTTGAGGACTTCATTCCCTTAGTTATCAGTTTTCCCTGCTACATTGTTCTGTGATACCATCTGCAATGTCCACCATTAAAAACAGAAAGCAAAGATTTATCCTCCTTAACTCCATAACCCCCTCCAACCCAATTTCTGTCTTCCCTTGATAGCAGAACATAAACAGTTCTCCACACTTGTTGCCTGTACCACCTCACCCCATGTGTCCCTCAGCCCATTCCAATGGCTTCCAATCCAGTGTGCCCAGCCCCCACACCCCAACCAGCTGTTGTCAACATTACCAACCATGATGCCATTTTCAGTGGCTTCTTCTCCATCTTTATCTTGTTCAATCTCTCAGCAACAATTGATAGCTCCTTCCTTCTGGACACCTCTAGTCCCTTGGTTCTGCAAGGTGACTTCCCACCAGCCTTCTTTCTCCATTGCTATTCCTTCCCAATCTCTTTTGCTAGCTCCTTCTCCTCTGTCTGATTTCAATGTTAGCATGCCTCAGAACTTGATATTGGGCCTTTTTACCCTTTGAGGGAGGGTGAATAACATCTCCAAAGATTTCGTGTCCTAATCCCTGAACCTGTGAATGTTACCTTATGGCAAAAGGGACTTTGCAGGCATGATTAAGTTAAGGATCTTAAGACAAAGAGTTTATCCTGAGTTATCCATATTGGCACTGAATATATCCTTAGGAAAGAGAGGCAGTGGGAGAATTTGACTATAGAAGAAGAAGGCAATATGACAACTGAAGCAAGATGCTATGCTGCTGGCTTTGGAGATGGAGGAAGAGGTCATGAGCCAAGAAATGTAAGGATTGCAGTTCTAGAAGCTGGGAAAGGCAAAGGAATGGATTCTCTTCTAGATCCTCTGAAGGGAACTTGGCCTTGCTGATATTGAAACTGATTTTGGACTTCAGAGTTCCACAAGTGTAAGAGAATAAATACGTGCCACCAAGTTTGTGGTAATTTGTTACTGTCTTCTCCAGAGTTTATTTCACCCATCTTCAATGGATCTGAAAACCATGTTTATGCTAATAAATTCAATACGTGTTTCTCCAACCCTGACCTTGGGCTACAGACTCACACAAACCATGTTCAAGGAGGGTCACTGCAGCAATCCCCTGGCCAGCCTCTCTACCACCCCTCCTGTCCCTCCCAACTGCTGTCCACACACTGCCACAGTGCTCTTCCAAATCTCATCGCCTCTCTTTTCTGGTTAATACCCTTTTAATGTCTCTCAATTTCACTTTTGATAATAGCCAAACTCTATACCTTGGTCTTTAAGGCCTAGCCTGATATGGCCTATGCCTACCTCTCCAACTTCTTGAACTTTACTCTGCTCCAGCCTTTACCAGTTTCTATGCCTCATGAGTTCTTTCTTGCCTCAGGGCCTTTGCACATGCTGCTTTCTATGCCTGAAATGCTTTCCCTGTGCAGAATCTCCATCCTCTTCTCTAGCTTTCCTAGTTCGGATGTGAGCCCCCCAGACTGCCCTCTCTAAAGAACATCCCTACCCTACCCCATCTCTTCTGTTTTCCTTTGTAGCACTTATCACAGGACATAATTATTTTATATAACTTTTAGCTTGAGTTTTGCTTGCCTCTTTGACTGGAATGCAGGCTCTGTAGAAGCAAGGACCCTGATCTGTTTGGCTCACTTGTTGCATCCCTAGCACAGTATATAATAGTTCAGAAAATATTTCTTGAATGAATATGTAAATAGAACAGGTAGTCTAGTGAGCTTGACTATTTTGACTCTGGCTATTTGGGTTGAAAAAGATCTCATATGTAAATGTCAAGGATCTCCAACAAGCAAAACAGAGTTCCAGGAGACTGGTTGTGAGTCCACGACCCACCTTGGCTTCCTTTTAACAAATGACACTAGGGCAAGAGGTGGGAGTAGAGTGGACTTGGGAGGAGGGTTTGTTATTTAATCCCTAAATGCACTTTATAAAAAAAGCAATGTCATCAAAAACATAGAAAGTCTGGGAAACTCTCATGGCCAGGAGGAGCTAAGAAGACATGATGACAAAATATAATATGGTAACATTGTTTACCTAGATGGGATGCTGAAGTAGAAGGATATTGGGAGGAAATTAAGAAAATCTGAATAAACTACAGACTTTAATTAATGATATTGGCTCATTTATTATAACAAATGTACCATACTAATGTAGGATGTTAATAACAGGGAACCTGGGTACCAGAATAGGGGGGTACATGGGAACTCTGTACCATCTGCTCAATTTTTCTGTTAATCTAAAACTAAAGATTAAAATTAAATTCTATTTTTTAAGAAAGCAATGTTATCTATACTCTCGTTTGACATGTTAAACTCCTGAGATTGGTAATGACAACTGTCAAATGCTAAGTGCCCCGGATGTGGTGAGCACTGTTATATATTACCACATTTAATCTTCAGAACAACCTAATGAGGTGGAAGCATTACCCTATTTGGACAGTGAGGAAATTAAGGCTTAGAGATTTCCAGTGACATATCCTTAGTCATACAGCAAGTAAGTGGCAAACCCAGGAGCTGAACCCAAGGTCTTGTCTTCTCATTGCTTCCCAAAAAACGTTGGCACAAGTCAGATTGCTTCATTTGATTTCTGCAGTGGGAAAAATGGCTCCCTTAACTTCCACGCCCTTCCGTGCCACTCATCTCTGTCCTCAAGGCCATGGCACCAGTTTGGGGTGTTGTTACTTCTCATGTGTAAAATTTTGAGAGCCTCTTCTTACCTGGCCTCTCCTCCATTGTGCATTCCAATCCATTCTACACGTGGCTGGCAGATTAACCATTTTAAAGAACAACACCATCTATATTCCTCCCCTCCAAAAACTCCCTAATGCCTACTGAAAAAAAGCCCACACTACCTGCTCTGGTCCCAACCTTTTCATCTCTGATTCCTTCCCTTTCACCAGCCCTACACCAGTGTCCTACTTCCCAACAAGTTCTGTGTCTTGCTTCTATTTTACATTCAGCAAAAGAGGAAAGACTTCATACTGAATGTAAAATATTGCCAGGACTGAGGGCAACTTACACAACTGCTGAGATTCAATCCAGATCTTCAGAAGACTTGATATGGCATGAAAAAACAGACATGCAACCCACCATCACACCACATAAGGCAGAATGAGATAATGTTATATGTTCCTGGAAAGGGAGACACAGTGACTCTTAGCCAAGGTGGGAGGATTAGTCAGGGTTCCTGGATGGGCCTGGATTCAGGCTCTTACTGGGATGGCTGGGGAAAGCGCTAATTGAAGCCTGAGACCTTGTCACACTCAGCGACCGCCACAGTCCCCACGCTCCCTCGCACGCAGAGCCCCTGGAAAAGTCCAGCGCTCCCCCTGCAGCACGCCCTCTGTCTACACTGCTCGATTGGCCTTTTACGGCACCCATTGTTCTTTGAAGCTTTTGTAGATCCTTTTAACCCCATTTCACCGCGTAGCAATGTTGGGGGTGGGGCGTCAAAGGGGGCCATTCCCTTCCACAGGAGTCGCTTGCAGAAATGATTTCAAACATCCCAGGTACGAGGAAGTGGGGAGAATGAGGAAGGGAAGGACGCGACAATCTTTAGAGGTGCCGGTCGCTGGGGAAGATCCCTTTCCTGGGGCGGGCCCGAGGGGTGCGGGACGCAGCCGCGCCCACCCCGCCCCGCGACGCCGCGTCTTCCGGAAACTCCACGCCCCCGGGTGCTCGGTTTCCCCGGATGGTTCCGGAAGAGCGCGGCGGAGCCGGCTGAAAGCGCACGGCCCGGAGGCAGCTTTAGCAGTTGGGGCGGCGCGGAGGGGCCGGGAGAGGGGCGCGCTTTGTTCCGCGGTTGGCTCTGGCTCCCGTGGGCGCGCCGGAGAAGCGCGGAGCCCGGTGTGGCGCGCGCCCCGGGAACCCGCGCTGGCTGTGCGCGCGGGGGCGGGACCGCAGCACCGGGAGCGCCTGGGTCCCAGCCCCGCCGGCGGAGGACGCGAGCGCGAGAGCTCGTGCGCCGGGTGCAGCCCCGAGCTCCGCCTAGCCGGGCGCCGAGCGCCGACAGCTGCGTGCGGCTCCGGTGGGGTCGCTGGGAGCCCGAGGCGCCGAGACACAAAGGCAGGCGAGATGCGGGAGCAGCTGGGGCGCGGGCAAAGGGAAAGCGAAAGCCGGGCTCCCCTCCGGTGACGGGGTGAAGGCGCCGCGCTGCCATCCGACGCCCGCAGTACCTGGGCCTGCCCTCGCGGGCCTGCCTGGCCGAGCCCGGCGCGCCGCAGCCATGGCCATCGCCCACCTGGCCACGGAGTACGTATTCTCCGACTTCTTGCTGAAGGAGCCGGCGGAGCCCAAGTTCAAGGGGCTGCGGCTGGAGCTGGCCGTGGACAAGATGGTCACATGTATCGCTGTGGGGCTGCCCTTACTGCTCATCTCGCTGGCCTTTGCGCAGGAGATCTCAATTGGTGAGGCCCGGGGGCCGGAGGGCGGGCCGGGCTGGGCCAGCCTTATCGGGGGCTACCCGGGGCTGGTGAGCCGGGCTTTTCCTGCGTTCAGGCTTGAATCCAGGCACGCTCCTCGTGCTGCTCGCAGCCGCGATGGGCGTGAATATTGGGAAGAAAGGTGGCCCCAGTTTTATGGTCCAAAGCGTTCCTTGCCCGCCTTTGTCATCTGTACCCCTGTCGACTCTGTTGGCACCCCTACTCCTCAGTTCTTGTTCCCGAGGCCCCACTGATCGGACTGTGGCTAAAAGTTCACAGCCCACCCTTATGACTGGCGCCCTTGCCACCAGATTTGCCAAGAACAGCTGTGTCCCCTCTTTTCACCCTGTCCCTCACATACTTGTGCAGTCACTTAAAATTTTGCACCAGAGAAGTTCCTGGGTAGCTGAATGGAGGATGTGAAGACGAGTGCGCCATGAAAAGTGTGTTCTCCTTTTACTGTCTTAACATTTAATTGGTATTTACTGAGACTTAACTCCGCAGGGTTGTGAATGATAGGAAATATCTGCCCTTGGCAGGTATTAGATCCTCCACTCTAAGGGGCGCCTTAGCATGAATGTGAGATGAGGGAGTCCCCTTCATGTAAATCTCATTTGATCTTAAAAGAGTTCTGTGAAATTTGAAAGTCTGGTGATTTGGGCAGGATCGCGTGGCTAAGTGGCTGGTCTTCCTCATCAGCTGTTCAGACTTTAAGCACAGGAGGGAGTATGTGAATTAACAGGAAGGTAGTGTGGGAGGGTGAAAGACAGTTTTGGGGCAGGCAGGGGTCGCGGGAGAGGAAGAAGAGGCCAGTGGAACTGGACCTTAGGAAAACTTAATGTCAGGCGGTGGATGGGAATTGGATAAGCAGAAGTGAAACCTTTGTTGAGATTTTGAGAAGGCAGAGAATGTTACATATTCCGGGAAGGGGAGACACAGTGACTGTCTTAGCCCAGAGGGGAGGATTAGTCAGGGTTTCTGGGATGTGAGAGTGAACATGGGCCCAGGTCAGGTTAGGACAGAAGAGCACATACTGATGGTTTCAGAACTGTGAAGTTAATGTTTGAGCAGACTGATTGAAAACAACAGCACTTAATAAATGTTAGCCTAATTGCGGCAGGAGGGGTCTTGAAGGATGGGGGAGGACGGAGCCGGGAAGGCCAGGTGCCAAGAGGTGGGGCATCAGGTGAAGTCTTGTGCATGGGTGGTGTGAAGGGTGTAAGGGAAGAATGGGTGATTTCTGAGAGATCAAGGAGTAATAGGCAGCACTTGGGTACCTAGTTTTTAATAGGCCATGAAGGGCAGAGACTGGCCAAACTTGTTGCCAAGGTTGTGTGTCTGGGTTGGTGGAGAACGGTGGTATGGAGTTCATGGGAATAGTGAAGTTGAGGGAAGAGTTGGTTAGAAAAGGATGACGAGTTTGATTTTGTAATCTGCAGCATTAAATTCGATTTGGCAGGAGGTTGCCTAATTCTCCGTGGAAAATAAATTTTCAGTTTCCTTGGTCATTGGGCAGGCATAGTCATCGGGGTTTTTCTTTTTCCTTTCAGATGACAGTGAATTGAGACTTCTAGCTGAAAGGGAAACCACCAAATAGCATAGGTGCTGGAGATAATCTCTCCCTTCAGTCAATTGCTCCTTGAGTACCAGCTGTGTTCTGAACCCAGGGCTAGGCACCAAGGACCCAGTAATAAATGAGGCATGGTCCCTGTCCTCGGGGAGCAGACCTTGGGTACCTGGTGGGGACGGAGAGCCAGGAGGGAAGTTAGTCATCCTCTGTGACCAAGCTCCACCTCTAGTCCATGTGCTAGAGGGCTTCTAAGGCACATGCATGTGTAGTGCATTAGGTACATCCAGACTGATGGGCTTGAGAGGCATTTTTTGAGGGGGTTGCCCATGCCGTGTGCATAGCACTGCTGTGCCTTGGGAGAGGATGTGAAAGCCTTTTGAGATGGGGTCCTCTCCCTGCCCTGCAGAAGTTTACTACCCAGCCGGGCATTAGAATGGACCGGTTAGCAAGTAACATCTTTCAGCCATGTGTGATTTGGGGACCAGACAGGTACTGACCTCTGAGCTCCAGGCCAGTGAAGGTTGGCAGGCACTTGGATGAGAGCTGTCGAGCAGACTCCCATGTCTTGTGAAGTGCTTCAGGAGTTCCAAGGGGAGGACAAGCATGTGGATAAAGCCAGCAGGACCAGGGAAGACCCATCAGATTGAGTACACATTTAGCTAAAACCAGCGGAAGAGCTTTAGAGAGGAGGGGAGAGGTACATAGATTAATACGTGGGATTGGTACAGTAGGATCATGTCACACAGCATTTAATTTTGTTCAGTTTAGCTGTATGCACTCTGCCAAAAACAAAACAGACCAAAAAAGAACAACAATAAAGAGAGAGCGGAGTAATTTAAATGGAGCCAGCGTGTTGCCCACCACATTGGTCGGTGAGCACAGGCCCCAGTAGGAGTGTGTGATAGGGCCTGCCCACTTAAAACATGGCTTCATCCTCCCTCTCTTGATGATTACTCCCGCCTTCTCTGGTGCCTGGAATACTCTTTCATTGTTGTACTTTACATAATGCATTATAACCTGTCCATGTGGCTGCCTCACCTGCAAGATACTTGTTGATCCCTGGAAGCTGGTGTCTTGCATGGCACATTGAAGCCACTATGTAAACATTTGTTGAGTGAATGAAAGGTGATAGCTTTTGGCATCATCCAGCATTTACTGAGCCTGGTGTTCATGGTGCTGTTCTTGGCACTGGGGTGTCAGACCATGTAAGACATAGACTCTGCCCCTTGGAAGCACGATTTAGCAGAGCAGTTGAACATGTAGCCCTCCTAATGCAGGATTCATGGAATCTGAGTGTGAGGTGTGTACTAAAGCCTGGTGCAGTGGGAAGGCAGAAGGAGGGGTTTAGGCCAGAGGAGGGTTTGAGTTCAGCTCTGAGGCAGGGTTCCAAGTGTATGGAGCTGTGTAGGCTGAAGCAGGGAAGTGTGAGACAATGTGTGGCCACAGGAGTGTTAGGGGCACAGTCCCATAGAGAGGTGGGAGTTAAGGGCAGTGTACAGCAGTTCCATATAAAAGAGAACACAGCAAGTCTCACTATTTTCCTGTTTGTACTGGGGGCGTATGTATAAAACTATTACAGAAACAAGAAAATCAACTTTAATGATTACACCTATCAATTTTTTTCTTTTCCATTTGTATTGATAAGGTAGTATATAAAAAAATTCATCAATTGTGATATAAAATCCTCAAGCATAAAATTTTATTTTCCAGTTATTTTCTGGAAACTAAATTTTCTATCAACTGGTATTTTATAAACTAGGATTCAAATTGGAACTGGTGATTTTTGCCTTGAAACATTTTTACTTTAAAGAAAATCCAATAAATATAAAAACAGATGTGGATCAATGTATAGATTTAAGAGAGAGTTCTGTGTGTTGCAGGTTAGAGAAGGTCCTCATGTAATAAAACGTATTTGGCTTCACATTAAAGGCTTCACCTTAGTCTTTGGCCTATTTTCTCACCAGTTTTGTCCACTGGGCTCCCTCTCAGACAAGAGGGACAGAGCTTGCCCAGGCCACAGAGACCCACTGGCATGGCAGCGAGCTGACTTTTATCAAGCCCTGCTGGGTGCCAGCATGGTGGCTGCAGGTGAAGTGTCACTCCTGGCGGGTTCTAGCCCCTCCCCTCCTGTAGCACCTCACACAGGCGCAGCCTGGTGGGGGCTGGTGTGGGGCTGCCTGGGCTGGTGGGGATTGTGATGGGGACAGAGCAGAGGGGACTGTGCCTTTCTCATTCGCCAGATCTTTTTTTTTTTTTTTTTTTGAGACAGAGTCTCATTCTGTTGCCCAGGCTAGAGCGCCGTGGCATCAGCCTAGTTCACAGCAACCTCAAATTCCTGGGCTCAAGCAATCCTACTGCCTCAGCCTCCCGAGTAGCTGGGACTACAGGCATGCACCACCATGCCCGGCTAATTTTTTCTATATGTATTTTTAGTTGTTCATATAATTTCTTTCTATTTGTAGTAGAGACGGGCGTCTCTCTCTCTTGCTCAGGCTGGTCTCGAACTCCTGAGCTCAAACAATCCACCTGCCTCGGCCTCCCAGAGTGCTAGGATTACAGGCGTGAGCCACCGCACCTGCCCCATTCGCCAGATCTTGCTCTGCCTGCCCACGGCTGTGGGTCATCGTAGAAGTGATGTGGTCCAGAGGGGCAGGACAGGGCTGGTGCCATGGTCAAGGTGAAGGGCAGCTTTGGTAGCCTTTGCAGCAGTCAGTAGTTTGGGGCCACAGCTGCTTATGGGTCCTGACGTGCCCTGTGACAGTGAGAATTACAGGCAGAAACACTCTTGAAGGAGTCGCAAGGAGACTCTCTTAACTTCTGACTTCTGCCTGGGAGCATTTTGAAAGCTTTTGGACAGTGTGCCAAGGGTTGAATATACGCACTAAAGCATGCACCTGTTCTGCTTAGGCCTGATACTTCCACTCAGCCTTCCTAAAGTACTGCAGGCCTGGCCCCCTGGGAGGGTGAGATTTAGTTGGGGAGGGGGAAAATTACACATAACTAGCACACAGCAGAAGGCAGTTTAAATTTAATTATAAGCTCAGGTTATATTGCAAGTGCCTCAGATTCCCTTTCGTGGTATTTTTGTGGCGAGGAGGAGGCTGTTCAAAGTGCCAGTGACTTTGAGCTGGAAGGACTCTGTGCTGTGGGAGCCAGCAAAGGGAGAACCAGCGCAGGCTTTGTTTTACCAGCCCTCATGTCTCCTTCCTCGTGCCTTGCATCGTCACCTCTTGCACACAAAATGCTCAGTAGCAATTTAGTGAAGGAAACGCCAGAGCACATTAGAGAACTCTCCTGGGTCCCCTCCTCCCCTGTCCCCCAAGAATGGCTGGGCTGAGGGAAAGGAGGGGGCATTCCAGGTACTGAAGTCAAAGTAAAAATACAGAGAAAAATCTCTAAATTTAACGTTCTATTTGGGAAGCAAGAATTACAATTTGGGGCATACACACAGACTGGTCTTTGGTATGTCCGAAGAACAAAGAGAAAGTTAGGAGATTTATTAGAGAACTGTTACATATTGTTTTGAAAGAAAGCTCATTGGCACTAGAGCAGCTTTTGGGAGCCGGCAGGCTATGGTTGGTGAGTGATGGTGGTGTATAAAACTAGTCTTAGAGTCCTAGCATTTCAGCAGCTACTAGTTAAAATTGATCTTAGGGTTATAGTAGACCATTTCAGGAGCTGGGCTTGTGGAAAAATTTAATTCTTGGAACAGGTGCTATGTGACCTGAATGCTTTTTCCCCCTGGCCCCTGAACTCTGATTTGGTTGGGTATGATAAGAATGGCCCATTTGTCCCAGTCACTTGGAAGTGCTTTCCTTGAGTGTCATTTGACGATACAAGTGCCATTCTGGGCCAGGCCAGTCTCGGCTCCCTCCTGGACGTTTGCCTGTGATGATAGTGAAGGGTGTACATCATTGTGTGCGGGAGGTGTGTCGCCCCACTGGAATTATACACTCAGGTTATATCGCAAGGACCTCAGATTCCCTTTTGTGGTTATTTTTGTGGCGAGGAGGAGTCTGTGTTCAAAGTGCCAAAGGGCTGTATTGTGGCAGGAGGATCAGTATCATTGTTTGTCTTGGACGCCACACGGCATCTGCTTTGCGAGACAGAGTCCTGTGCCACAGAAGGCCCCTCATCTCTAACACATCGGTTCCCAAATGCCGCTTGAGGTGCCACACATTTTACCGGGAGTAAAGGAGAGAGGTAGGTTTAGAAAATAGCTGGGTAACAGCTTGGTGTAGAATACAAGCATGATTGCACAAAATGACCTTTAAGCTCTGAAATTCTAGGAGCATTCATCTAAGCTGTTGAAGAAATGAATTCCTTAAGGGCGCTACCGTTATGGACCCAATGTTTGTGTCCCCCTTCCCAATTCATATGTTGAAGCCCTCATCCCCAGTGTGATGGTATGTGGAGATGGAGCCTTTGGGAGGTAATTAGGTTTAGATGAAGTCATGAGGGTGGGGCCTTCATGATGGGATTAGTGCCCTTATCAGGAGACAGAGAGGGAGAGAGGGAGAGAAGAAGGAAGGCGGGGAGGGGAGAGAGAGAGAGATCGAAATCTCCACAAGGAAAAGCATGTGAGCACACAGGGAGAAGGTGGCCATCTGCAAACCAGGAATAGAACCCTCACTGTACACCCATCTGCTGGCGCCTTGATCTGGGACTTCCAGACTCCAGAACTGTGAGAAAATAAATGTTTAAACCACCCAGTCTGTGGTATTTTCTTATAGCATTCCAAGTAGGCCAAGACAAAGCTTTCAACAGACCAGACTCTAAGTGGGGTTCATGTTCTTGGGGTCTTTCGACAGGGTCTGCTGTACCCTGGGCTTAGGGCTGGTACACCTAAGGCTTAGGGCTGAGACACCACAGGGTCTGGTGCCTCAGGTGCTGGTTTGATTCTCTGGTGCCCTAACTTGGCATGTAGCCCCTGGGAGAGGAGAGTCCCCATCTCCTGCCAGGATATTTCTTGCCCTGAGCCAGGCAGACTGGACCAGATGGGGAGCAAGGGGCAGCCAGTAGACCCCTGGGGAAAGAGTGTCTGGGCTGCCAGGGACCCTGCCTCCCTTCCACTGGGCAGCCACTGGGCAAAGAGGGACTTGGTCCTTCCAAGTTAGCTCTGCTCTTTTGCTGTCATTACAGGGCAGGCATAGGGCCACCTCTAGTGAGCCAAAGGACAGACATAACTGCAGCTGCTTCCAATACCATTTGTTTGCAGTTCCCCTTTCGCTTCCTGGAACTGAGTCAGCGGCTGGGTGGCTTAAGTCATCTGCTCTGTTGTGGCTGAATTTAGGTGCAACTTTGGGAATATCTTCAGGCTACTTTGCAGCAAGTACCAGCTGGCAGAGCAAACTGGTTCTTTTAAAGGGTGTCTATGAGAGTGGGCCAGTATTTAGGGTGTCATGGCATAGGTCCCATAACAGCACATCCTCAACTGACACTTAGAACCAAAGAGCCCAGAGAGACTCCTAACCCTTGCAGGAGGCATGCTGTGCAGAGGCAACTGTTGAATACTTGTTTTATTTTGTTGATGTTTTTGTTGTTTCTCTTGTATAGGTGGTACCCAAATACATTCTCATGGATTCATAAACCTCCTTCACCATGTGCTAGAGGTAACCACCTTGGACATTTTGCATGGCCTTATTGTCCCCTTTCGCTGCTTTAATATAGCATGTGTACATTAGATTTTTTAAAAAACAAATTGAGTCATACCATGGTGGTTTGCTTTTCCCCACTTGGTATATTTGGAGAGCGTTCTGTGTCAGTACATAAGTGTCACCTCACTGTTTTATGATAGGCAGAACAGTATTCCATAGTGTAGAATATTCTTAGCATAATTCATCTAAACAGTCCCCTAGAGATAGATGTTTACATTCTTTCAAAATTTCTACTCTCACATAAACCTTGTTTGTATATCAATCTTTGTAAATATTTCCCTCCTGCCAACATTGAAAGGAAAGTAGACGAGAACAGTATCAGTTTCTAGAAGGATGAAATAGTTTTCCAGGATAGTTTTGTATTCCTGAGTTCCTATTTCAAATAAGTAGGAAAAAACTCTGCCTGGCACACTATCCAGCTCTAACTCCCATAGCCCATCCTTAGAGCAATTAAATATCCTTCAATTTTTTTCTAATTATCTTTAATAATTTTATTTAAACATTTACCTCTTCAATCTGTTTTGTTCTATTGATGATGTATGTGAAGACTGTAGCTGATAATT
Source organism: Varecia variegata (assembly GCA_028533085.1). Classification (NCBI taxonomy): domain Eukaryota; kingdom Metazoa; phylum Chordata; class Mammalia; order Primates; family Lemuridae; genus Varecia; species Varecia variegata. Next base: position 122,980,023 of record CM052438.1, on the reverse strand, counting down.
CCCCCTTTGTCATGTATTGGGGAACCCATTCCTTATCCAGGCCAACTCTTAAGTGAGCCTGTTTTAGGGCTATTTGTGTTGTTCTGCTGGTCTGTTAATTCTCATACTAGCTTGGTTTTGGTGTGAGGAGATACCTGGGTAAATTAAGTAAAGTCATAAAATAGTGGAACCATGAGCAGGAAAACTGAAGCTCAGCAATCTAAGTGACTGACTTGCCCAGCACCAATTGTCCCATCTCTTTAGGAGATTGATTCCTCACAATATATTAAATATGTAAAGAGGTTGTGGAATTACAGGAAGAGCATCATTATCAGCAGGACCCTTACTGGCAACTTGTCAGGTTAGCTCAACAATTTAGGCATTTTTCTTTTTTTATAGTTATGAGGAACACTATTTTGATATATAATAAGACATATATATTTGGTCTTTGGTTACCTAGTGCTCAGCTCCTAAAACACTTGGAATCTCACAGTGACAGGTGTCTTTTTGTATGCTAATGAGGGGCGGGGGCGCTCCTGGACAGCCTCAGTGTGGGGACTGGTTACCAGGGGAACCAACCTTGTGATTGGAGGATTGGAACTTTCAGCTGCAACCCCTGACCTTAGGGAAGGGGGATAGAGACTGAAGGTTGAGCGATCACCAGTGGTCAATGATTTAATCAGTCGTGCCTCCATAAAACCCCAGAAAAACAGTTCAGAGAGCTGCTGGGTTACATCCATGTGCTGGGAGGGTGGTGCATCTCCCCTCCGTGGGGACAGAAGCTCCTTCACTTAGGACCCGTCTGAACCCTGCTCTATGTGTCTCTTCACCTGTGTGTTCGTCTGTATCCTTTAAACTATCCTTTGTGATAAATTGACAATAGTAAATGAAAGGTTTGCCTGAGTTTGTGAGTCACTCTAGCAAATGATTGAACACAAGGAAAGGGTTTTGAGAATCCTCAAATTATAGCTCATTGGTCAGAAGTTCTATTACTGCTGTCCTTGTGATTGCGGGAAGCTATTATATATATGGATGGGATGAATCAGGTAAAAGTGCTTTAAGAAAATTACAATTTCCAGATAGGTTCAGAAAGAGACAAATATTCTAGCATGAAGGATGAATAGGCTCTGCATGGAGTTGGTGCTTCAGCTAAGGAGACAAGCTTGTTCATGGGTATAGGTGTGTCAGTGGAGGGAATTTTTCATGTTAATTTTAATTTGCCAAATGTCTGTGTTAAGGTTCAGACAGTGAGAGGAAAAATTAAAGCCCTGCCCTTTTTTTGGACACACCCCAATCTAAGTTTATTCCCGAGGTAACTATTACTGTTTAGTGTGTATTCTTTTACACTGCTCATTTTCGTAATTTGCTCATTTATCTTTAATAAGTCCTGGAGAAATTTTCATGTCAGTGCTTGTAGATCTGCCTCATTCTTTCTAAATGTGTCATAATTTTCTGTAGTGTAACTACACCTCAGTTCCTTTAATGGTCTGTTCATGGACTTGTACGTTCATTCCACTTTTTCCTACTATAAACAGTGGTTCAGTGAATACCCTTGTATGCACTGCTTCGTGCAAAATGTATTTCTCTAGAGCAGTGGTTCTCAGGATCCCTTTACATTCTTAAAATTTATGGAGGATTCCAAGAAGCTTTTATTTGTGGTTTTTATCTATTGGCATTTATCATATTAGAAATAAAACTAATAAATTTAAAAAATATTAATTTAAAATAAACCCATTACATGTTCACACATGTTCACACATATATATATTTATGAAAAATAACTTCAGAAACAATAAGAGTGGGATTGTTTTCCATTTCTGCAAATCTCCTTTATGTCTGTCTGAATAGAAGACCACTGGATTCTCTTATTTGCTTCTCCTTCCTTATGTTGTGCTATCCCATGTCGGTAGACTCTAGAAACTCCACTGTATACACTCGTGAGAGAATGAGAACAAAAAGGCAAATAACACAGTACTGTGAAAATAGGTTTAACATTATGGACCTCCTGGAAGGGTCTCGGGTTGCAGGGTTTCCAGACCACACTTTGAGAACCATTGCTCTGGGGTGAAACTCGATGGTGGAGCTTGAAGCCAGAGGGTCAAAAGGTGTGCACATTTTAAATTTAAAAGGCACTTCCAGTAGTTTTCCAGGGTATCAGTTTACACTCCCTTCACCCATGTAGGAAACACTCCTTGCCTCACTTCTTTACCAACACTTAATATTTTCAGAGTTTTTAATTTGCCATTCTTACGGTTGAAAGGGTGTCTTATTATTTTTGTTTATAGTTCCCTATTTACACTGGGATTTGACAAGACACACGTTGCTGGCTCTCACTGTGACACTTGGTGGCATCTGGCGACTGCCCCTTCTCTCCTCGTTGCTTACGGTTATCCTTGGACCTGGCGTGTTTGATCCTCGAGAGACTGACAGCTTGTTATCCTTGGCTTATGAATCCACCCCCGCTCAGAAGAAATTCATCTTAACTATCTCTTTTTATCTTTTTTTTTTTTTAAGCCAAAGGGCTTTTTGAAAAGCTGGTTGTTTCACTTCTGAGCCCTCTGTTTCCTGTTTAAATTTAGTTAACTAGTAAAACTAGCAATATCATTTATTAGGAAATGTGAAATTGTCTGCTAAAAAAGCTTTCTTTTAAATGTTAACACCTGCTCCACATTTGATGATCTAGTGTAAAGGTTCTTCAAGTTTTTAGAAAGCACAGCCGCTTCCATGGGGGAAAGTTATTTTTCAGAGAGAGGCTCTTACTCAGCTGTATACTCCCTTGGCGAGGTTTACCTCTGCTCCCCGACAGCACCAGGTGGCTCATTTGTAAAACAGTTCATGATACCTATTCAATGACATAGGGAAAGAGGCCTGATACTTCGTTGATATTCAATAAACGTTGGTTGACACTGAACTGGTGTAAATTAAGCCTCTGTAACCAGAAGGTACTTTGTAAAATTGTGAGCCTCTAGCCAAGCCGAGACAGAGGCCGCAGGCTTCTCTCCAGCTCTCAAATTCAGGTGCCTCCTCTGGGAGGAGTCTGGGTGATGGTAACTGTGACCTGCCTCTCTGCTTCCCACAGTGTCCTTAAAGGGGGGAGAGTCAGGGGTTGATGGTCTTGACGTTCTTCTTAAATAAGGCTTCATTCCTTTTCGATAAACGCTCAAAGCCTTTATGTTCTCAGTTTGTTTTCTTTATTGCACACATTGAAGTCATTAATGGAACAGAAAGTGATGCCCTTCCAAGAACTGAAGGAACACTGTTCTGAGGCGTATTGCTTAACAGTGAGCAACAGCTGCAAGGAGCAAGCATGACCGGACGGGATCCCACGCATCTCGCCCTGGGATCAGTCTCACCCCTGTAGCATGAGGGCATTGGAGAGGAATTCATTACCTGATGCACTCCAGTGCCCTTCTGATTCAAGCCTATTGTAGCCCATGCCTGCCTTATCATAATAATTCTTTTTCATCTCTTAATTCCATTCATTCATGTTCTCAGTCATTGGACATGTGTTCACTGAACACTCTGCTGTACAGTAGTGATCTATCCGAAGAAGGCAGACATGGTCTTAGGAGCTTGCAGTCTTGTGGAAGGAATAGCTTCCCTAATCATTTCAGATCTCTGGCTGTGGTCAGTGCTTTGGAACAAGTGCCATGGCAAGGGAGCCTCACCCAGTTGCGGGCCTTGGGGGTGCTTGCTGAGGGAGCAGCACCCCAGCTGAGTTATCCATCAGCGTGCGTGAAGCCTCTTGGGGGAGAATGGACATGTTTTCTTGGCAAGACTCAAAGAGGGTCAGTGTTACTGGAACCAGTTGGGCAGGGGAAGGGTGAGTGGTATAAAGAGATTGGAGGGATGGGCAGGCGTCTGATCATCGAGGGCCTCATGGGATTTGGATTTTAGAGTGTATCCGGTGAACAGTCGAGGGCTTCACACCGTAAGTGACATGATCAGAGACATATTTTAAAATCTCACCCCACAGACTTCGTGAAGGATGGATTGGACAGGGCCAGCAGCAGATGTGGAGAGATGAGTTAGGGGCTATTGCAGTAAGTTTGGGCTTTTTAATTGTGTGTGCTTTGAGGACCAGCACTGTCATATATATTTTGGAATCCACTGTGGTACTTTGTGTGTGGCAAATGTTTCATTAAAACTTGGTATCAAGAGCCATACTGGGAGCTCCAAAGGCATTGCCTGGCGCCTTCCCGTTGTTCAGGGATGCTGGCGCTGATTGGTGAGTCTGCTCTGGGTCTGCGTCTGGCAGCTTTTGAAGCCAGGCCAGCACAGTGGACCGTGAGGATTGGGGCTGTGCCTGGTAGCCGTGGGCCAGGTCTGGTGTGGATGCCTGGTCCTGAGTGGGCCCCAGCAGGTAGCTCTCTGTAGCTGGCAGAGCAGGAAGTCCTACCTGCAGAGGGCCTGTGAGAAGCTTGGCAGCCCTGGAGGGCCTGGCCAGGGCCCTGGGGAGCAGCTGAAGGGGTGGGCATCCCAGGGGGAAATGCTGCCTCGGTGTCTCTGCACTTAGGCAGTCGTGCCCAGTGCCTTCCCTGCTGTCCTGGGGACCAGCATTAACTATCAGCCACGGTAACCACCCTCCCCCCGCCCCCCTTCAATGAGGGACCCTGTGTGCTAGGTCCTTTAAGCTGGTTATTTTTCCCAGCAGCAATCCTTCAAAATAGTTAGGTTTTTCCTTTTTTGAGAGACTCTGTGGAATGGGTAAGGTGTGATTTTGGGAGCCAGGCCTCCTGGGTTCCAATTCCAGCATGGCACCCATTCACTGTGGGACCTTGGACGAGTTATGGAATTTCTTAGTGTCCCGCTTCCTCATCAGTAAATGGAGTAAAAGTAGTATGTATCTCACAGGATGATGAGAACTAAATTAACACACATGAAGCACTAGAACATTGTCGGAACATAGGAAGCACTCAGTGCAGGTTGGCCACCAGATACACCCTTAATCCTGTTATGACCCATTGGCAGATGAGGAACTGGGGCTGATGGGGCCAGGGAACGTACCAGGGTGCGGGGCTGGAGTACAGTGCTCCCTCCAAAGCCTGGGTTCTCAGCAGCACCACTGTGTGCGCCCTGCCCCTTCCCTATTGTGCAGTGAGAGACAGGACAGAGTGGAGCTTGCTGGCAGCCCCACTCAGAGGCTGCTAGTTGGTGCTTGGTCTCCCCCTCGCCCACCCTGCCAAGCCCTCCTTGCCATTACTCACAGACTCAGGTCCAGACTTCCCAGCGTGTTGTCCCAGCATGTCCTTCATCTGATCCCCAGCGGGACTCTGCTCCAGGGGCAGTGATCTATCTGCTCCCTGTCCTAAGGGGCTGTGCTCGTGGTGTTTCCCCAGCCTGGGTTCCCTCCTCTCCTCCCTCAAATGTGAACATCTGCCGTGGTTCGGCCATTGCCCTTATGCAATTTTTTCCAACTCTTATCATTAGTGGTTTATATCCTTGGCCTCCTCTGCTAGACTATAAGCCCTTGGAGGGCAGGGACCATTGCCTTCTTTATCTTTGAATCCCCTGCACTGCACACAGTTCTGTGTACACAGTAGGTACCCAGTGAATGCTTTTTGGGTTAGCTCAGCACTGTTGAGCTCTGAGTGCCTTAGAGAGAACATCTGTGCTCTGTTGCTCCATGTAGAAATGGGAAGAACGGAGACCCAGCTCTGATGAAAAGCGTGTGGATGTCTCTTTTGTTTTTTGAGCTTCCTTGAAGAAAGAGCATTTGTCACTTTAGCGTTTGCATCTGTCATGTGAAACCCATGGCGGTCTATTGAGAATGTCCTTGTATTTGCAAAGAGGTCACATGACCAGTTGTCTACTTAATAGTAACAGTCATTGTAAGTTCTTTTCATTTTGCCAGAGTCACTAATCTTTGATTCAGTACAGAATTTAAATGCTCAAGTCCTTGTGCTACACAGAAGGGTTTCTTTGTTGCAGGAATTACAAAACCTAGCTTCTGAAAGGCATCTTTGAGGGACAGATGATGCAAAAGAACTTAATGAAGTTGGCTCTAGTTTGAGGCTGTGGCCTCGTTAAATCTCCTCATCTGCAGAGTGGGTATAATGATGGCTAGTTCACAGGTTTCTCTTAGTGGAATGAGAGCATCCAATTCCTGTCTTAAATCTAGGATGAAAGTTATCCAAGGGCTGCTTTCACGATGGGTTTGTTCTAGAATAAGAGCCCTGAAGGAAATAATACAGGATGTGACAAAAGAACCCTACATCCTTGTATTGCCAGTGCTTCCCACGGCGCCTGACACACAAATAACAATTCTAGCTACCATTTTCTGAGTTCTTATGTGAGCTGGTGTGGTGGCAGCCATTTTATTTAATCTTTATAGGAATTCTGTGAGATTTTACAAATGAGAAAAATTAGGTTCAGAGAGGTTAATCAACTTGCTAGGAAGTAGAAGGGAAAACCTAATCTTTATTGAATATAATGGAATCTTTTTTAAAGCAACATTCAGGAATAAAGGTTCTAGAATTTCTATTTATAGAAGACTTACCTATTTTTTCCCCGTTAGGCTGAAGTCCCTCCCCCATATCTAACTAGACTTTCATATAATTTCCTGCAAGTTAAGCTTTTATGTCAGCAAAGACCAGCTAAAGGATAATTTTGCGGTAACCCCTCTTTTCTGTTTTTGTTTTTTTTGAGACAGAGTCTCACTCTGTTGCCCAGGCTAGAGTGCTGTGGCATCACCCTAGCTCATAGCAACTCAAACTCCTGGGCTCAAGTGATCCTCCTGCCTCAACTCAACCTCCTGAGTTGCTGGGACTTCAGGTGCATGCCACCATGCCCGGCTAATTTTTTCTATTTTAAGTAGATACAGGGTCTCATTCTTGCTCAGACTGGCCTCGTACTCCTGAGCTCAAGCAATGCTCCCACCTCAGCCTCCCAGAGTGCTAGGATTACAGGCGTGAACCACTGCACCCGGCCTACCCTTCTTTTCTTTAAAAATATCTATTAAAGTTGCCTCTTGGCCTTAAATGGTCTGTTCCTTTAACTTTTCTTAATCTGACCCTTCTTTCTTCCTCTTTTTTTCCCCAACATCCATTTCTTATGTTCATCTTGGGATCCTGCCCATTTTCCCCCACAACCCTCTTATACGATGCAAAAACCAAGAACAAGCACATTTCCTCTGGTGGACATGTGACTGGTCTGGGGTCGCTGCAAGGATTTATTTCCTGGCTCTCACACTTCACATTCTGCTGCAGCATCTCTGGTGATGTGATTTATGGGTCTTGCCTTCCCCTTCCATGGGCCCAGCCTCTCTCGCCACCAGCTGAACTCCATGCCAGCAGTCCTCTCCACCCTGCCAACAGTGTTTCTGACTCCACACAGAGTAGCATTATGTGCTCTGGGTAAGGTCCTCACACTCTAGCCATGGACCGCAGGTGGCTGCTCTTGTTGGCTCTGTAGCTTTTGATGACACTGTTTGTGAACTTGGGCCTAGAATTCAGGACCAGGTTGCGGGGGAGATTGATGCTGGCTCTGTCCTGTTGCTGCTCGTGTTACTGGCTGGTCTTGCATTCCACAGTGCCTGTCCTCCTCCACTCCCCCCAGCCCCGTGGGCTGCCTGCACCTTCTCTCCTCCCTGGTCACTCATTCCTGGAGTGTCACGGGTTGGGGAAAGAATATGGCCACATACTCATGATTGAATGGCAGCTTGACCAAGTAGTGGCTATCTCACTTTACTTAACCTCTCTGAGCCCGTGTTTCCTCATCTGTAGAATGGGTGTAATGATAGCTAGCTCACAGGTTTCTTTTATTGGAATGAGAGCATCTGATTCCTGTCTCATGGTAGTATTTAGTATTAATACACTCTCTTCTTCAGTGGACGATTCTGTGTTGGAAAGGAGCTCACATGTGATCAGTACTTAGGGGAATGATATCAGCATAGCGTGGGAGTCACATTGGTTCATGTATGATGTTTTCCCCAGCATGTGAATGATGGGTGCCACCAAGTGAGAACATCTGGATGAAGCAGCTGAAGGGGACTATGGGTGTTCCTAATGCTCACCCACCCCTTGCTTTCCCCTGCAAGCTTGGGGCTCTGCTTGGTGGGGCTCTGCTTGGTCCTGTGCCCCACCTCAGAAGTGCTGTCGTACAGTTCTCTCTGGGCTTTGTGTGTTCTGCTCTTATATATAACTCAGCAGCCTCAACCTTTCCTTCTACAGCCCTTCATTATGCAGGTGTGTGTTTATTCGGATTGTGGCTTTTCTGTTAGTGCTTTTGATAAAAACGGTATATATTTTTAAGGGATCTGCCCCAAACCTGTATGTTCTATAAGCCCTGTTATTTTAGTGATTTTGCAGAACACCATTTTTTGAACATATAAATAGTAGTATAGTAGAGATACTTAGTTTTCTTTTCTACCTTCCATCTGTTTTTTTTTATACAAATTTATGGGGTACAAGTGCAATTTTGTTACATGCATAGGTTGCATAGTGGTTGAGTGAAGGCTTTTAGGGTATTACTGAAATAACATACAAGGGCTGTCCAGAAGATATCCAGCCATGGAATATGTTCTCATTATATTAACAATGGCTGGATACTTTTCAGACAGTCCTCGTACATTATACCCATATTGTACCCATTAACTGATTTCTCGTCATCCATCCCCCTACTATCCCCCTGCCCTTCCGAGTCTCCATTGTCTATCATTCTACTCTGTATGTCCATGTGCACACATTTTTTAGCCCACTTGAGTGAGAATCTGTAATATTTAACTTTCTGTACCTGCTTGTTTCACTTGAAATAATGGCCTAGTTCCATCCATGTTGTTGCAAAAGACATAATTTATTCCATCTGGTTTTTTGCATTCGTCTTCATTTCATGGAACCAAAACCTTTGGCCTGGACCAGACTAGGACCTACAGGTGACAGAAGAGATTTCAGGCAGACGTGTGCTGGGACTGTCTTTACATCATCTCTCACCTGAAATATTGCAAGAGAGACCTGATTGGTCTCTGCTTCTATTCTTGACCCCAAATAGTCAACTATTGACATAGCATTCAGAGTAAACCTTTTAAAATGAAAATCAGATGTCTGCTTTAAAAATTCTGAAATTGTTTTGTGCAAAATTCAGAATTGAGCAAATGAATAACTATATAGATACTGTTGGGAGCCAGGGTTCTCACTGTGAAAGGTGAAACAAACATGGGATGGGGGTAGGTGAAGAAGAACCCAGTGGCATTGAATTAGAATGAAAAGTTTCAGCGTAAATTCACAATTAAAAAAAACTATTTCCTAGTTTCATCTGCTAGAAGGGCCTAGAAGCAGTGACAATCCAGGAACAATGAGCACATCTGGCACCCAAATCTTGGTTTTAAAATTCCTTTACCCACTTAAAGGAACCCAGAGCTCTTCGCAGAAATGGCCAGTTGTAGGGTTAGGGCAGAGAAAGTACAAGATAATCCTGGAAGCTCTTGTACCAGGATGTACAGGAGTGCCCAGAAACTGAGGGGAACATGTCAAAAGGACACAGGAGCTAGTTTGATGGGGACCATTTGAACATGAAAATGAATAACAGTGATGTATTATAAATAACAAAGGATTTCGTGAGTCCATGTCGGTACCAAATAAACAAAGGGAAAGCTCCTCTTAATAGTCAAATGCCATCTACTATATGTAGAGGGAAGGATAAAGTTGGAAAAAAATTTTTCATTTTGCAACCCAGGTTGAAGTATTTGATTCATCACTGGGTGAAAGTTAGTTATGGGACACGGTATCTACATAGTCTGCAATGGTCTCCGCACAAACTTACTTTACAGGGAAGAGGCACTTTTAGGGAGAGAGGCCTGGCAGACAGCACCTTCACTTAAGTGACCACTGCAGGTGACTTCACCAATCAGGGGGGAACTCATCTGCTGCCACCTGGGGTGTTGTCCTAAGGAGGGCCCACAGCCCTTCCTTGGGATTCCTGCCTGCAGTGCAGAACCTGGATCGGAGCATGGGGAAGCAGTCAGACACAAATCGAGGGACATTGTACGGAACGAGCTGTGCTCGCCTCGCGTGTTAGAGCCATGAATGACAAAGGTTCTGGAACTGCTCTGGGATAAGCAACTAAAGATATATGACACCTAAAAGCAATGTGGAGAGCAAGACTGAATCCTGATTGGAGAAAAAGAGTTCTGTAACGGATAGTTTAGGAAATCTGAAATAGGTAACAGCTTATACTAGGCATTTTTTAAAAAAATTTGTCATTTGGCCGGGCACGGTGGCTCACGCCTGTAATCCTAGCTCTCTGGGAGGCCGAGGCGGGCGGATCATTTGAGCTCAGGAGTTCGAGACCAGCCTGAGCAAGAGCAAGACCCCGTCTCTACTAAAAAAATAGAAAGAAATTATCTGGCCAACTGAAATATATATAGAAAAAATTAGCCGGGCATGGTGGCTCATGCCTGTAGTCCCAGCTACTCGGGAGGCTGAGGCAGTAGGATCGCTTAAGCCCAGGAGTTTGAGGTTGCTGTGAGCTAGGCTGACGCCACGGCACTCACTCTAGCCCGGGCAACAGAGTGAGACTCTGTCTCAAAAAAAAAAAAAAATTTTGTCATTACGTTGAGTTATTTATCAGAATGTCTTTACCCTTAGAACTGCAGTCCCCAATCCCCAGGCCCAGGACTGGCACTGATCTGTGACCTGTTCGAAACCGGGCTGCACAGCAGGGGTGAGCAGCAAAGCTTCATCCCTGTTTATAGCCGCTCCCCATCACTTGTATCACTGCGTCAGATCAGTGGTGGCACTGGATTCTCATAGGAGCGTGAACCCTACTATAAATTGCACATGAGAGGGATCTAGGTGGCTTTTGAAACAAACCGAAACCATCCATCCCCCCAACCCCAATCCATAGAAAAATTGTCTTCCATGAAACCAGTTCCTGGTGCCAAAAAGGTCGGGGACCACTGCCTCAGAAGATACATACTTCATAGAGTAAAGGATCATGATCTCTGCAACTAACTCTCAAGCGGTTCAGACAAAAAGGATGTATATATTATCTATGCATATATGTGTGTGTGTGTGTGTGTGTGTGTGTATATATATATATATAGAGAGAGAGAGAGAGAGAGAAAGTGGTTGAATCTGAGTGCCGGCTATAGTGTGTGGAATTTCATAGTAATATTCTCGTAATCTTTTGGTAGGTCTGAAAAAAATTTTCAAAATCATTTAATTTAAAAAAAAGATGAGGTAGATACAACAAAATGTCAGTCTCTCTTTAAACTTTTAGGTATGTGGTATATTTTCTGTATGTTTGAATTAATATTAGAAGACAAAAATTTTTTAAAAATTTAGGTACATTTAGTACTTATTTTTTCATCTTAACATACCATTTAGTTCTTTCGATGCCTTTTTTCCCCTGGCACGTAGGTCATGGAAACTTTATTTGTTGCAAGTTGTCAGGTTTTACATTGGAATTATGTGAGTTCTTTTGTGTGGTTTAGACGTCTCGTGCCAAGGGACTGGGGTTGCTCCCACAGGACACCCTTCAAACTGCTACTTGGTTCTCTGGTCCGTTTGTTCTTCTGGGTGTAATCCTGGCTTCGTGGTTCCTTGTGGCTGTCGTCTCAGCCCGGCTGGCTTTCACTTCTGCTCCTGCACTTAGCAGGCTGTGTTATTTCGAGCATCATTCTTGACTGAATTAAATGAGCCTTATAGGTTCCCTTCTAAGGCTTGTGGTCTTGGTAGTTTGTTCTCTTTGGCTGTGGGACCTCATGATCACACATCCTGTACCACGCCGTCAGTAGGTACAGGCTGTTCATTTTTCCCTCTGTCATTGAGAGCAGTGCTATGTCTGATGTGTTAGACAAACGCGGCAAACCCTTCACTCTGACATGCCCAGCAGTTGTTTGTTGCTTCGTTGTTGCAACAGGGATGGGTAGTGAAGTATTTGGGACTTCTTGGAACTCATTTAGACATTTGATTATGTCCATCTGAGCAAAGGAGCAGGTGTCAGCCTTGATGTGTTCTCTCTAAAAGCCAGGCTTAGCTGTGGAGAAAAGAGACCTGGTGAATGGACTTGGTTTAAAGGGAAAAAAAAAATTATTTCAATCCAGTTTTTAGTTTGGGCTGCAAAGTACTTACATTTTCTCGCTGGTTTAAAGCAGTTATTTGCCTTGGAGTTAGTTCCCACAAAGGAAAAGTGAAGGCAGTATGGACAATTCGAGACTTCCAGAATATATTTATTTGCTTTTGCTTGGGTTGAAGTTGCTGGGAAGATAAAAGGAGAGGAATTTGGTTTTCTTTTAAAAAAGAGAAATTATTCTGAGATTCTTGCAGTTTTACTATATATTATGATGGTTAGGAGCTCTGAGTATTTGGCAAGAAAGAATCCCTTGGGGCAAACATCATCCGGTCTTACGTTAGGGTCAAAGGTACTTTAAACAGATTCAGACCTGTTTGAGCCTTCTGAGTGCTTGTTGTTTGTTGTTCTGTGTTTGTTTTCAGAGCTTGCCACTATCCATCTCTTCCTCTCTGTACCACACATTCAGGGACCTGTTTGTATGATTATTCTCATTGAACTTGAGCGTTTATAGTAGTTTGCAAATATTTTAGCAACCTTCAAATACAGTCAGAACTTTCAAGTTCAGTGCTTTGTAAGTTGTATTAGGATCTGCCTGGATCCAGTATGTGTGAATGTCTGTATAATTTCCATGAAAGTGAATTGGAACTGGTTTTTTTTTTTTTTAATGGAAACATTTTGCAAACTTTTAAAATGGTATATAGATGCTAATGATTGTCATTGTTATAATCATTATTACATTGTTTTTCCTTTCTTTGCCCCTCCCAGAACAGCAACCCCTGTATTTACTGTTCCTCTCAAAGAAATTCTGTCTCATTTCTGCTCATCCTACCATCTCTGACCCAGTGTTTTTCAATAAACCTGTGCCTTTTGCCTCCTTTTTCCTGTGTTTGGAGGGTAAAGATGGAGGCCTGAGTTGATTTCCCAGCTCTACAGCCCACTAGCCACAAGACCTCAAGGCCTCACCTTCCTCATCTTTAAGATGGGGGTAAAAATACACGGCAGGTACTGGTTCCCTCCTGCCTTCTGCCCCCTCTTCAGTCTCTTCAGTGCGCCAGTGACTTCAGCTTAGAATCTCTTCCATTGAGAAGTTCCTCTGATGTCCTCCCCGCTAGTTGACTAGATTTTTCTGTTCATGTGTTTGTTAAACTCTTGGTTTTGATGAGTGTCATTAACTCCTCAGGAGGCCTGATTCCTGTGCTGCCCACAGCACTTAAATGTGGAAGCCAGGCAGCAGCAAGCTCCTTCCCACGCAGCGTCCTGGGAGGGAGGGTGGCTGTGTTTGTCTGCAGGTGGCCGGGGCCTGCCCAGACCTCGCAGCTCTTTAGGTGCAGGCCCTCCTAACAGCCCGGTGTTAGTAATGCACAAGAACAAAAGAACGCCTATTAAAAGAGAGAAGAAGAACAACTAAAATAAGAGAGAGAGAGAGAGAGAGAGGACAGTGGCAAAAGTAAGCCAAAGGCCCTCCTGCTGCAATGGGACAAGCATGGAAGTTGTGGCCCTGCTGGTGTTGGTGTCATGGAGAATCCCTCTGGCTGGCAAGGCTGCTCTCCCCAGCCTGCGTCCTGTTTCTCTGTAGGCTGTGTCGGTCAGATCTAGGCTGCACTAGGGGCCACCTGGGCTGCCACTCAGGGAGAAGGTGCGACCTACACCCCCGGCTCCAGGCCAAGAGACCAGGAATGTGGAATGTCCGTGGTGCAGATTGCTTATTTAGCAGATGTTTTGGCTACTTCCACACGGCCCTGTGAGCACACGTTTCCTTCTTGTGATCGTTTGTTATATTTGGCCAAACACATAAATGTAATGCCCACAGCTGCCCCTGTACTCTCGGCCGGCTGGGAGTAGTGTTCCTCGTTGCTTCTGGCATAAACCTGACACTCATTTCTTGCTTTCTGTACGGTTGTAAAAGGCAGTGCTTATCTCACTAAAGCCATTTCCTAGAAGTTACCGTGCACTCATTTAAGCTGACACACAGTGGTGCCCAGTGTGGACTCTGGCCGGAGGGTCTCACGGGGCTCTGTTTTCTCAACTATCAAATTGTGCAGTGATATCTTACGGGGATACTTGGACATTAATTGAGATGGTATTTATAATAGTGCTTTAAAACTTTCAAAGCACCAGACGGATGTTATTTATTTGGTACAGAGTGGTGCATGAAGTTCAGAGAGAGAGACGCATTCTGCCCACAAAGACTTGAGATAGCAGTAGAGGAGATGAGGCGTGTGGGTGTTCATACCACGTGGTTAAAGGTAATTTTCTGCACATCTCTGCGGGCTTTAAAATGCTGTGGGAGGTCCGTGGGGAGGCGGCTTCCTGGAGAGGGTGATATGGAGCCAGGCTTGGAAAGATGAGGCTGACTTGCAGGTGTTGGAGGGAGGGCCCTTAGGCAGAGAAAAGGTGCAGGTCTGAGAGTCTGTGGGAGCCGCAGCAGTCACTGAGTGGCGTTGGAGCATCCGTGTGGATTTGTACCCTGGGCAGGGGAGACCAGTGAGAAATGTCGAGCCAAGGTAGTATCAGGATCAGAACTGAGCTTTAGAATGAATAATGTGGCAGTGGTTTAGACTGATGGAGAAGGGAGAGACTGGAAGCCCTCCCAACTGTAGACTACTAGGAAAGTACATGAAGACCTAATCTCTTTATGTCCCAATACTATTTTGAAGAGTAAATGAGACAAAGGGTGAGGAAGTACGTTTGGAGAAATGAGTCCAGATGGTCTGGGTCCCGGGCTTCCCCACCCCACAGCAGCAGCTGGCCACCCAGTCAGGCTTGGCAGTCACAGCCTAGAGGAGGCCTGCGGCTCACAGCACCCCGCTGTGCTAGCACCCTGCACCCTCCTCCTCGCCCCTGTCTTCACTCCATGCCTGGCTCTTGACTTCCTTGACTTTGTTTCCCATATCTGGCCTGGGAATACCCGGTACCTGGGGCTTCTCTATTTCTTTTCCCAGATTTGTCCTTGACTCTTTCCAGGCAGCTCTCCCCTTCCTGGCCACCTGGAGGAACCACCTGCTCAGACCCCCCCATTCCAACAAAGCCCTGGTCCCCAGGACCTCTGCATGTGGCCTTGGGGAGTGACAGGCCCAGAGAGGAATGCTGAACGAGACTGGGAGTTGGATACCGATTTAAATTATGCTGCTACCATGTACTAGCTTGGGTAGGAGATTACTGAATGAACTACTAGGAGCTTTGGTTTCCTCCAGGGTAAAAGGAAGATCAGATCTCTCGCTCTCTCTCTCTCCCCCGCCCCTCTCTCCATTTGGTGTTGAGGCTTAACCAAGGTACTGACTTAAAGGGCTAGTTGGTGTCTGGTGAATATTAATTGCCCACTGCCTTTTCTTCTGACCTTCCATTCCAGATGAAGAGCATTTCCTTATGAGTTCCACAAGTCCTGAATCTCTCTCCTTCTCCCTGCTCTCTCATTCTCCTCCTTCCTCTACCACTGCTCAGGGCAGGTCCTTGAGATCCAGAGCTAGAACTTGAAACACCGTTTCTTATAGAAAGAATGTCATGAAATCATAACAGTGTTGTTCATTTCCATGAGTATTTGAACAGATGTTCCCAAGCAGGCAACTCACCGACAACTTGCCAGAAACCATCAGTTTATGACCCCAGGTCTGCCTGTCCCCTGTGTGTCTGCTGTAGCCCTCACAGGCCTCCATGGGAGGGTGGCACAGGAGGTGTCTGGCAGTCACACTGGTGCAGGAGCAGTGCGAGCTTAGCCCTGAGTCCTCTGCCATCCTGACTACTACTTTTTTTTAATATAAAATGTAAGAACTCAAGTTTAATGGGATAAGAGTCAGAAGGGACCTTGAAATATCTTACCCATCCCCAACTTATATTATCGGATGAGATCAGGTGCGTTCAGAGTGGTATGGCCGTAGACATCTGCCAACCCATATTAGACCATTCCTGGATGGCACAAGAACTGCCCGTGTTACAGAGTTCTTTCTGATGGTTGTGACTTTTCACCACGGTCCCCTTCCAGGGCTCCTGCTGAAAAGTCCCTTCTTGATGTCTGTGGGTACAAAGGCACATGCTGGGGAAGATGGGGTACTCAGGGCCTTGCCACATACCACACCCCCCGCCATGAGAATCTGCTCTCTTGACAACATCCCCATCACTTCCCTGTCCTGCCGCAGGTATAAAGGCCACCCCGTCCCCAGGGGAAGCTGACCCTTTGAGGCCTTTTGTGTGCCAGGGACCAGGAAAGTCCAGGAAGCATCTTCCCACTGTCCCTATCCCCTCTCTACAGGATGGCAAGGGAGAATGGTGGGCACGCCCCAGTGTTTAAAGTGATGCCAGAATCTGCTCATTACTTCTAGAAAAAATATAACACTGAGCAACTCAGTACTAGGAACCGGGCACTATAGTAAGTGCTATAGCAACTGTCTTTCTTTTTTTAATTTTGCAGTCACCACAACAAATCTGCAATGTGGATACACTATTAATATTATTCCCATTTCGGACATCCCAGGCTTTGGAAGGTTATGTGCGTGACTTCCCCACCATGAGTCACCCAGCTATGAGTGGCAGAGTCAGGTTTAAACATGACTTATGTCAGATCCCAGGCATTGGCCCCCTCCCACGCTGTGTAGGATGTGGGAGAGCGTGTGCCCGCTGTGGGGCTTCAGTGGCTGGCCCCGTGCCCGTGACACAGACACCCCTGCGTGTGCCTGATGGGGACGGGGAGCAGGACTGGCCCCGCTGCCTGCTGGTGGGAGGGGAGGACACGGCGTCTGCTCTGAGCCCCACAGTCCTGTTGGCCAGTTTCTCACCGTGACCGTGTGAGTCAGGAGCACGGAGAGTCTTCTAAGTAGTAAGCTTTACAGTCGGAACAGTAGCATCTGCAAGGTGATATGGTGTTCAGTTTGCAGAGGTCAAAACCAAGTCTGAGTCCCTTCCAGAAGAGCTAGTTGATGGCAGAGCCCTGAGAGGGACACAGGTCTCCCCGCTCCCCGTCCAGCTCCCTTCTCCTGCTGGGAGGTTTGTGGTCTTAGCATTCACCTCCCAGATACAAACTGCTTGGGCTGCAGCTGAGCTCTTTTCTTCCTTTTTCTTAGAGGAGATGGAATATTGCTAATTTCCCATCCAGTGATTTATTACCAAGTGTTCCTCCAGCCCTCTCTTCCTCAGGCTGAAGCTCTTGGTCTGTTGGTTCTAAAAGGACTCCTTTCCTGCTCTGGCTTCCTGCATTGAGACGCCTCCTCACTACCCGCCCCTCATGTAAACCCCCTTTTCTCTCAGACCTTACCCCAAACCAAACCAGCTCTGTCCACGTTCACCTTCTACATTTTAAGGTCTGGCTCTTTTCCCTGCTCCCTTTTTCTTTTTATGGTGGTTTCACTTCCTTCGAGAGACTTTTCCAAGCTGAGTCCAAGCCACTGTCATGACCAGTGTTGGTCAAAAAAACTCTCCAGTACTCAGTTTTAATACGAATTTGTGTGTGTGTTTTCAGTCCTGTCCTCACTAATGTCCCTGAATCCAGTCCTGGTGCTCCTGACTTGACACTATAAAAAGCGGGGGTCGGGGGTGGCGGGGGCGGGGAGGCAACTGCATTTCACTCATTGGGAACAATCTATTTTGCTTCTCAGGTACACAAATAAGCTGCTTCTCCCCAAGTTCTTTCTCCTGGCGCCAGGCCGCCTTTGTGGACTCTTACTGCTGGGCAGCTGTTCAGCAGAAGGACTCGCTGCACAGCGCTTCTGGAAACCTGCCCCTGTGGCTGCATAAGGTAATGGGGGACGTTTCCAAATCTAGCTTGTTTCTTTTATATTGTGCTGTGGAAGCTAAGGCCAGCGAGGCGGTGCCAGTCTGTGCCTGCGCAGATATGTGTAGCCGACCAGGGCTGTCTCTCAGATCGTGAAACAGTAGCACTTTAGGGTCAAAAGGAACCTCAGCGATTACTTGGTAGAGCACCTTCGTGTAGCAGATGGGGAAACTGAGATGCTCTTTGGATATTAGCTCTGTACCAGTGGCACCTCCTGTGTCTTGGTCACCTTTATGTCGTTAATGCCCATTGGGATGTCTGGCCCATAGTAGGCCCTCAGTACATTTTGAATGTCTGCATGAGCGTAGCTAGACAGTGGCAGAGGCTGGATGCACTCAGAGCTTCTCGCTGGTGCCTTTTCCACCACACACAGGTTCTCTTGGAAAAAGTAAGGACCAGCATAGATTTCAGTTGCTTCTAGCCCATGTGTTATTGGAGCATCAAGAATCTAGTGATGACTCCTTCGGCGGGTGCTGGCCGCAGCACAGTTTTTGGGTTAGATTCCTTTGCCTTCTGATGGAGGCAGATACTGCAAGAAAGGGGAGATACCACACGAGGGACACCACTATCCAGGTTCTATGACCCATAGAGAAGAGGTACAAGTCAGGCACTGCGTGGTCAGGGAGGTGGTGTTGCAGGGGGCACAGGGGATGCGTGGAGGCTGGGCAGTGAGGAACTTGGCCTGGAGTCGGCAAGTTCACAGAGAAGAATATTCTCTGAGTCGTGAAGTGACTGCATTAGGCCTTCTCTGTGCTTATGAAAGTAGGACTTTGTTTCAGCCTGTCATTAATTTCAATTTCAAATGGTTTTGTCCATTGTGAAAACAAGTAGAATGTTCATGTATCTTCTGGTATTCTCATCTGCTGAAGAAGGCATGAAATCTTAGCTTCTGAAAAGCCAAAGGCTGAAGCTAGTTTGATGCTCCCCTGCTTTGACCTGCTGCTGGACACACAGGCAGCATCCTTTGTAAAAGGAGCATCTGAAGCTTACTATGACTCAGGCCTGTTTTCCTTCCTGTTTGTTTATTGCATGCCATTTGGCACAGGGGTGCCCTGCAGTGATTCCTTTCTTCATTTAGGCTGGGCTTTTCTCTTGGATTTTCAGCCCTACCATTAGGTGGGTCCTCATCAGCTTTGTGTGGTTTATTTGGTAGCCAGGGTAACAAATAATAGGATCTGCAGTAGGAATGGGCATAATTCCATAATTGAAACAGCTTTGTAAATCTGAATTCACACTGTTGTAGTTTAAGTCCATTTGTTATAATGCTCTTGTGAAAATGCAACGTTGTAATGAGTCACCGGGCTGAGCATTGATGCACCCACAGAGAAAGAATATACAAGCCAGGGTTGTCTAAGGTAAGAGTTGGCAGGGATGTTAGCGGATCTGAAACTTTTAGGACAAGAAGGAACTCTAAGTTTTTGTCCAGATGCATTTTACACGTAAGGATATGAGAACCTTAAGAGCTGAAGGTCGCAGCACTGGCTGCCGACCGTGTAGACTGGAACCCTTGGGTCTCTAGACTCCCAGCTTATTGCCCTTCCTGTCCAAGAGCAGTGTGGGTGGGGAATGAAGATGACAGCAACAGATGGTTACCTGGTGTCATTGAGAGGGTAAGAAGTCCTTTCTGGCAGCGGAAGATTAGTTGGTTTGGACAGAAGTGTGGCTGAGCGTCTGAGCAGAGCTCTTGCCAGATTCACGGGACTGGAGTCAGAAATTGAAGTCAGGACCTGCCACGCTGGAAGGACCCTGGTCAGCTCCCCAGGCTTTTTGGTTGAGACCCTGAGGCCATACCTTGGGAGTAAGGGGTGACCAGAATTAAACCAGCTCTCACAGGGACTAGAGTCCCAGTTTGAGTCACTGCAATGTGATTGAATGAAGATCTGGGATTGCCAGTGCCTCTAGTGTACCTGCCTCTCAGAGCAAAAATAAATTCTCTCTGGAGGAAGGTACCATCATCCAGAGTCTGATGTTCTTGCTCTGATTTTTCACATATGAATACTCAACACCCACACGGAAGTAATCAGGTGTACAAGACGACCAGGAGAAAAGTCACAAATAGAAACAGACCCATAGGATATCCAGATAGTAGATTGATCAGACATACATTTTAAATAACAATTAACAGTATGTTCAAAGAATTATGATAATATGGAGGATTTTAC
>CM052438.1:122937909-122959609 GCA_028533085.1 Varecia variegata | reverse complement strand
CTGATGTTCTTGCTCTGATTTTTCACATATGAATACTCAACACCCACACGGAAGTAATCAGGTGTACAAGACGACCAGGAGAAAAGTCACAAATAGAAACAGACCCATAGGATATCCAGATAGTAGATTGATCAGACATACATTTTAAATAACAATTAACAGTATGTTCAAAGAATTATGATAATATGGAGGATTTTACAGAGAACTGGAAACAGCATGAAAAAATAAATTGGAAATTCTCAAGCTGGAAACAGTAAATAACAGAGTTGATTTTAGCTGACATCGACTGAGGGTCTTCCACATGCTAGAATGTACACTTGGTCTCAGAGAGCCACAGATGACAGGGTCCCTTCCTCAAGTTGCTCACTGTTTAGTGGGAAAACAAAGGTGGAGGACACTGAGAGGGAATAACTACAATGCTCCACGGCAAAAGAAAAGTGTGGTTATCACAGAAACCAAGGGAAGAGTGTTTTCAGGTAGCAGTGAGCTCTGTTAAGTGCTGCTGCAGAGAAACCAGTGCAGTCAGGGTGAGACACAGCTTAATGGACTTAATGAAAGCATTAGTGACCCAGCAGGAGTGATTTCAGTGGAGAACTAGGAACCAGATGGCCGTGGTTGAAGAGTGAATGGGAGGTGAGGAAATGAAGATGATGGCAATAGGCAGTTTCTTCACAATTTTTTTTTTTCCCTTTTCAGAAAATCTCTCTTCCTGGTAACCAGAAGAGAGAGTAACAAGCTAGGTGGCAGCTGGAGGGAAGGTTTGGGGTCCAGGAAGATTTTGTAATATGAGAGTTTTGAGCATATTCAGATGCTGTTGGAAGTAAGAAGGTAGGGAAGCGGCTGAAGGTGCAGGGCCCAACAGGTATGAAGCAGTGCGTGTGGGGTGGGTGGCACTTTCCCAGAGAGGCTTGTCCGGCTGGGGAGCAGTGGGTCCTGGATTGACTAGGAAGGGCAGGGCAGGCTGGGTTACAGAGGATTCTGCAAACTAAACAGATGCATAGGTTAAATGCTGGGGACAGCGGGAGCCATTGCAGGTACCTGAGCAGGGTGAACTTGGTGGTTCTAAGAGTTAAGCCTCAGTGGTGGTGTGCAGGAGGGAACAGAGCCACTTAGTAGGCACAGAGTGAGGGTTCTGGGCAGGGAGCAGAAAGGAAGAGAAGTGGTTATTTCTGAGAAGGCAAAGAATAAACAGAAGGCAACCTGATGTCTTATTTCTGATTAGAAGATTACGCAAAAGGATGGTCCAAGATGATATCAAATGCCTAGACCAGGGGTCAGCAAACTTTTCTGCAGAGGGCCAGCATTTCAGCTCACACAGTCATTGTCACAGCCACTGAGTTCTGCAGAGACAGACACAATTGGTTGTGGCTCACGGCCTGCAGTTTGCCAACCCCTGGTCTAGGGTGGTAGCTGTGGAGGTGATGGGAAGCGGGTGGGTTCAGGGCGTCTCTTCTAAGATTTGGAGCCGGCAAGATGTGCTGATTGGACGTGGGAGGATGCAGGAAAGGTCAGAGCCAGGGATGTGATCGAGCTTTCAGGCTCTGGGTGTGAGGCCATTGGCTACTTTTTGGAGAAGCCTGATGAAGAAGCAGGTTTTGGAGGAAAACCAAATAATTCTTCTCGAACATGTTGAGTGAGTGGGCTAGAGGATGCTTGGTCCAGTAGGTAATGAGCTGTGGTGTCCGGAGATTGCAGGGTGGGTCGGAGCTGTCAGTGTGGTGGGCTGTCAGAAGATAGTTGGAGTGGAGAGCTGGGGGCCTGGGTGGGGTTTCAGGGAGTGAGTGTAGACAGGGCTGAGGTCTGAGGGCTGCTCCAACATGGAGACTTGGCAGGGTAGGAGGGGTGGGCAGGGGAGACGGGGCCAGGGTGGTGAGGAAAATGAGGTGTGCTGTGTGACTGAGAGGCAGAGTGTCCTATAAAGGCCTGTGTCCGCGTAATAACCTGGGTCAGATGCCGTCAAGAGGGTGAGTTCGGTGAGGACTGAGACTTAGATTAACTCTACATTTGGGTGGGTTGTCATGGGTTGAATTGTGTCCCCTGAAAGATGTGCTGAAGTCTTAAACCCTTGTACCCTAGAATGTGACCTTATTTGGAAATAGGCTTGTTGCCGATGTAAGTCTTAACCTGGAGTTAAGATGAGGTCATACTGGGGTAGCGTGGGCCCCAAATCCGAAATGACTGGGGTCCTCATAAAAAGAAGGAAATTTGGACACAGACAAGCACAGAGGCAAGACACCGTGGAGACACGGGGAGAAGACAGCCGTGTGACCACAGAGGCCTAACCAGAAGTGATGCTGCCCCAAAATAAGGGATGCCAGAGGCTGGAAGAGGCGAGGAAGGATCCTCCCCCAGAGACTTCAGAGGGAGCCTGGCCCCCCCAACACCTTGGTGAGAGATATGAACAGGAGTGTGGCTTTCTTAACCAGGCTGGATTCTGTAATCACAGCCCCTTTATTTCCACGTTGATCTCTTTTTCAAGTTTTGCTTTTTCTTTTCTTTTTGTAAAAAAACATATGTAACATAAAATTTACCCTTTTAACTATTTTTAGGTGTATAGTTCAGTGGCCTTAAGTACATTCACATTGTTGTACAACCATCACCACCGTTCATCTCCTGAACTTTTCATCATCCCAAACTGGAACTCTATACCCATTAAACAGTAACTCCCCATCTCCCCATGCCCCCCAGACCCTGGCAACTGCCATTCTGTTTGCCTCTGTGAATTCACCTGTTCTGGGACCTCATAAGTGGAATCATACGATATCTGCCCTTTTGTGTGTGGTTTATTTCACTTAGCACAATGGTTTCAAGGTCCATCCATGTTGTAGCGTATATAAAAATTTCCTTGCTTGTTAAGGCGGAATAATATTCCACTGTTGGTATGTGTCACATTGTGTTTATCCAATTCGTCAAAGGACACTTGGGTTGCATGCACCTCTCGGCTATGGTGAATATTGCTGCTGTGAACGTGTGTCAGAGTCCTTGCTTTCATTTCTTTTGGGTAGGTACCCAGAAATGGAGCTGCTGGATTGACCTCCAGAATTAGGAAGGTTTTTCTGTTGGTTTCCTTCTGGCTTCTCCACGTTCAGCAGACTCATCTCCCTCGGGCTGTTCATCCCTCAGAGGCGGCCCTGTGTACCAGCGCAGTTCAGGCCTTGTTCAGGGACCCACAGCCAGGTGGTGGGGAGCCCACAGCCTCCTTCAGGTCTCAGGTGTGTTTCACATGTGAAAAGGCACAGGTTTAACTTGTGTGGCTTCAAAAGTCTGGATTGTAACTTGTGGGTGAGTTGCCAGTTGGTAAACTTTAGCTCAGCACAGGGCGGGTCTTGCTAGCAGAAGAGCTGTCCAGCAGCGGAGCCCACTGATGACCCAGGAGGTCCTCAGATCAGTGTGCGCATGGGCACGTGTTTGCCCCTGTGTCCACATCCCTAACCCTTGCTCCTGTTTCTTCATGCAAAGCTCAGCTCCATAGCTGTTCTTGACACCAGCTATGTATTTCCACCCCCTCCTCACTGCTGCCGTCCTCCCTGTCACCCCTCTTTCATTCAGGACTTCGGTAGTGGCTCTACTTGTGCACCATACCGAGGTGATTTCTGTGTCCTCCTGGATGGCACATCTGGCGCCTCATTCTCTGCCTTGTCTCCAAGGACGTCCACCTCCTTTCCACTCCCGTCCTGCATTCCTGTGGCCAGCTCATTCTGAACTTGTCGTCACCTGGAACTAAATCAGGGCATCCCATTCCCTACCACCTCCTGCCCTCTGAGGCCCTCTCCCACCACTTCCAGATAAAGCGGAAGCTTGACACGTGCACGTCCCGGCTTCCCGCCGTCAGACCTAGTGGAACGCCCGCCTGGCAGCACCAGCCTTTCTCCTTCCCCTTCTCATGGTGTTCTGGGTCTGCCCTACACGCCCCTTAGCCCGAGCACACCTTATTCCCCATTTTCTCCTCTGCATTTTCAACCCTTCCCTAGCTTCAAGCTCTCTTCCCTGTTAACTTCTTGGCATGCTTATCTCCTTGGAAGAAACTGGAAACCACCCTGTCCTTTGACGTGTCTGTCATCCTGTCCCTCTCCCAGCACCGCCATCTACGCTGCTCTGCCCAGGCCACCGGCGAGCTGCCTGTCGCTGAGATGAGTTCTCACTGTCCAGGCTTATCTTACTTGGCTTCTCTCTGCCATCCAGTTCTGTCGGCCACCCCCTCCCTCTGCAGATGTTCTTTTGACTCTGCACAGAGTCTCCTTTGCAGATGCTTTTGCGTTTGTCCATTCCTTAGAAGTTGGGGTTCCTTGAGGGCTCTGAAGCCTCCCTTTTCTGTCATGCTGTCACCCCTCCCTAGATCCACTCCCGTGTCTCTACTTCTGCACAGATGCCATTCACACCCAGGCCTTGCCTCCAGCCCAGCCTTCTCCCTGAGCTCCGGGACCCCCACCCAGCCCCCCGGGCCTGAGCACCTGGCTGGTGCCTCCAGTGCACCCTGCTCATACCTGAGCATGTGCCCCTGCCGTGACCCCAGCCCAGCTGATGACACCACCGTCCGCCCTTTCACGTCAGCCAGAAATCGGAGTGCCATTTTGACTTTTCCCCTCTCACCCCCACATCTTGTCACTGTCCAGGTCCTGTCAGTTCTGCTTTCTTGAGTGGCCTGTGAGCCCTTCTGCTTCCTCCGTGCCTGTCTCTCAGCTGCCATCTCTGCCTCTGGGCGCCTGCGGTGTCTCCCTGCGGCTCTGGCCGCTCCCCTTCTACTCACTTCTGCATAATTGCAGGGTGGCCTTTTTTTGCTCTTCTGCTTCTGTCATTTCTAACATTCTCCAATGTCCCTAAGAAATGTCTGTATTTATTTTTTAAGAAAACACTATTTTGACTGAAAAGACAGCCTCCTTCCAGCACCTGTGACCCACCGCAGCCTCAGCTGTAGGCCCAGCCTCACCACCCCTGTGCCCCAGGGACCCTGACCACACACCTCCCTCTGCTTAGAGAGCCTCCCCGCCCCTCCCTCTGGCTGACCCCTGATGCCCCGTTCCTGTCTCAGCGTTGACACCGTTTCCACCTGGGAGCTTCCTCTGAACCTGCAGGCTGAGGGTTGTTGCCCAGTCAAATCGCTTCAAGGGCCAGGCAGGCCAACGTGAAGCCTTTAGGAATCAGACCATAGGGGCACTGTAGACTGTTGTGTCCTGCCTGGAGACAGATCCTAGAAATGGGGTGCTAGCCAAGCGAAACATCTGCTGCCCCCTACCGCGGTCTGCCGTGTTGTCTGGTTGCACATTCTCAGAGCAACTTGCGCTTTTCCTGGGCTCACCCTTGGATATGGTAATTACTTGCCTTAATTCTACTTAGTTAATTCGTCATTTCTAAGACTGTAAGTTCCATGCAGGCAGAGACCGTGCCCATGGTCCCGGAGACAATGCATAGCCCATAGTGGGTGCTCAAAGCATATATGTGGGAGAGGGGAGAGCAATGAGGCGGCTTGTGTGTCCTTCTGCCAGAGCCAGGCATGGTTCTCCAGGAGCATCCTGACTAAGGATGGAGGAGTAGAGGCACAGGGTTTATTGAAACACTTCTGAATTCAATTCTGTTGCCAGAGTTAAAACCAGGAGACCCCAAGTCCCTCAAATTACTCAGTATAATGTTTAAGTGAGTGTCAGTGTAGAGAGTTTATGACACTGGTGTGATCGATGGTGTCATTTCTCCCCACAGACTTCTTTCATTTCTTGTCTCTCCTCCTCCCCTTTTCTCTCCCACTCCTGATGGTCACCACTGATGGTCTCCAGCCTCCACGGACGTGTGAGGCCTTTGCTGGAGATGCGGGTGCATTCCAGGGGGCCGGCAGGTGGCGCTCTAGGACTGCTTGAGAACAGGCTATTGTTTTTGAGCGTTCTCTGCTCAAGTTCACAATGTAGGCAACTGTTGGCAAAATTTCTCTCCGAAACAGAAAAGTTGGGGTTTGACTGAAAAAAAAACAAGAACAAAAAAGTTTTAACTGTGCAAATCCTTCTTTATTTCTCTCCCATAGATTGACAGAACTTGGCTGGAGGGGGCCTCTGAGGGTGCCAGACCAGAGGTTTCTAAACCTTAGCATTACCCAAGGGGTCTTGTGAAAATACAGGGTCCTGAGCCCCATCTAGACCGTTAGGTTGGAACCTCTTGGGTTACGGCCAGGAATAGGGTTTCTATCATTTCCCAGGAGGTTCCGATGGTTTGGGGCCCAGCTTGGGGTCCACTGTGGGCACCACCTGTCTATACCAGTGCTTCTCAGATTCCCTGTTCATGCAGATCACCTGGGGATCTTGTTGAAATCTAGAGTCTGATTCAGCAGGTCTGATGGAGACCTGCAATTCTGTGTTTCAAACAGACTCCCAGGGGATGATTGAAGTTGCTGGTCTGTGGACCATACCACTCTTTGAAAAGCGAGAATCCAGAGCTAGGCTTGACAAACTGTGACACATCTGCTCGGGCCTAATACAGCCCATCACCTGTTTTTAGAAATAAAGTTTTATTGGAACACAGCTACACCTATTCCTTCACACATAATCTGTGGCTGCTTTTGCACTATAATGGCAGAGTTGAATATTTACAAGAGAGACCATATAGCTCCCAAAGCCTATAATATTTCCTCTCTGGCTGTTCACAGGGAAATGTTTGCCATCCCCTGATCTGGAATGCTCAAGCCCTCCCAGATGGTCACAAACTCCACCGAAAGGGAGATCGTGCTTCACAGCATAGTTCGTTCCATTGCCTGCATGTCTGTAGGAAGGCTCTTCCTTGTTACTTGGTTCTAATTCTCTCGGTGGCATCTTTTCCTTCTTCTGTACACAGAGGCTTTGCTGACCATCTTCTCTTCTCCAGGTCTCTCCACATGTTGGGTCTCCTCCCTCCAAGAATGTCACCCAGTATGAAGTGTAGTACCTTGGGTATGTTCCCTTGGTACAGAATAGAAGGCATACCATCTTTATTTTCTGCCCTCTGCAAGCTGCTTAGCGAGTGTATTAGCTTTTGGGGGGAGCCCTTCACTCTTTTGAGTCCCTGTGTCCTAGACTGTCTGTAATTGGGTTATTATCTGAACATCGTGTAGCCAGAACAGACATCTTTCATGCTTCTCTTTATCCCACTTCCCCAACACAGTAAGTTCTTGGTTCCCCTACTTCCTGCTCTCTGCCCATTTCTCCCTGTCTCTTCCAAGACTCTCTTTTTGCCCAACCCTTAAGTGTTCCAGGGCCACAGGCCCGTCCCTGGGTTTCTCCTGTCTTCTCCTTCTACCCGTTCTCCTTGCATGATCTCAACTGTGCTCTCGGCTTCAACCACGTATGTGCTGCCAAATCCTGATCATAAGGCTCCCTAGAGCCCCTGCCTGTATTTTCAGTGGTCTCTGCTACATGCCGGATGTTCTTGACTACAACATGTTCCGAGTTTCGCCCCTCCCTGCTCTGAATCTGGTCCTCCTTGTCAGTTTGTTTCAATGGTGGTGCCGCCACCCACGCCCTTACATAAGCTGGAAACCCGGCATGATCCTAGTTTCTTCCCTTTTCCCTCCCTCACTGCCAAGTGGGCGCTGGAGCAATGTCTGTCCCTCTCTGTTGCGTCTTCCCTTCTCTCGCTGCTGCCGCCTCCGTTCAGTGTTTAACACATCCTGCCTCTCTGCTGCAGTGACCTCCTGCCCCATCCCTCTCCTTTGCAGTGTGTTTCCTTCTCTGCTGCTGTAGCGATTTTCTAAAGCAAATTTGATCATGCCTTACGCCCGTGGTTTCCCGCTATGTAAAGTGTAGGAGTTTCGGGCCTTTGTAATAAGGTCCCTGCCCTGTGTATGAGTTGCCTAGAGCTGCCGTGACAAATTATCACAACAGAAGTTTATTCTCTCATCGTTCTGGAGCTGTTGTAGGTTCTCTCTGGAGGGCTCAGAGGGAGAATCTGTTACGTGCCTGTTTCCTGGTTTCTGGTGGTTGCTGGCAATCTTTGATGTTCCTTGGTAGATGCATCACTCAGTCTCTGCCTCTGTCATCACACGGTTTCTCCCGTGTGTCTGTCTTCATGTGGCCTCCTTATAAGGACACAAGTCATTGGATTAGTGCCCACTCTAATTTAGTATGACCTCATCTTGTGCTCACTTCAACAGCACATGCAGTATGACCTCATCTTAACTAATTACATCTGCAGAGACCCTGTTTCCAAACAGGTACTGTATTCTGAGGTTCCAGGTATAGGTGAATTTTGGAGGGACGCTATTCAACCCACACACCCTTCCAGCCTCAGCTCTTGCCAACTTGCACATTCACTTTGCTGCTTTGGAGGGGCAAGAAGTCACCAGATGGACAGGGAGAAAAGGATTCCCGGCAGAGGGAAGAGGATGCCTGAAGGGCCACAGAGGGTGCGAAATGTGAGCTGAGTCTTGACATTGCTTCACTGTACTTTAAGACATAGACTTGGTGTTACCTCTTCTATGAAGCTTCTGTGACTTCCCCAGGGACTTTTCTGTTTCCTCAGTACCGATGACTTACATATTTTGTAGCCATCACTTTTCTGTTTTGATTGTTTCATTACTGGCGTGTTCTCCCCTGGCCTGTGTGATCCTGGGGCAGTACTCGGCACCTGGTCTGTGAGGGCCAGCCCACTGCCTGGCACAGAACAGGTGTCCAGAACAGGTTGTCCCATCTGCATTAATCCCATAAGACGAGGTCGCATGCATTTCAGGGGAGGAGTTGTTCAGTCCTCGTTGGTTGGTTCTTTGGGCTAGATGAGGTGGAGGGGATTTGACATGGAGAGAATCTGTAGGAGGCCATGCCTTCTAGGTTCCTTCCATCTGGAAGTCCTGTTGTTCTAATGACAACCCCTTCCAGAAACAGCACACATGTTTAAGGTAGATAGACTGAAAATTGTGGTTGGAACAACTGCTTGGTTCCACATCGCTTTGAGGAGTTTCCCCGTCATGAGAAGAGCTCGATACTAATGTGGGCATCATGCAGAATAGTGCAATCCTGACTTGAAGAGATGCTGAGCATCTCAGACTAAACGTAGAGTGGGCGGAGCTTTGGGCAAAGCTGTTCCCATCCGCAGATGCAGTCTCAAAGCACTGTAGCTCTTCCACATTGCTTATTTGGCCAAAAGGATGTTAAAGGCTATAATTTAATGCTTTTTTGGATTCCTTTTTCAATTGAATTGATTTTACTACCCTGTTATCGACCCGCTGAAAGTCACCTTTTTATCTTAAATGGGGGGAAAAAAGAGGTTTGACTGTGGAGAAAACCAAGAGATGGGATATTCAACTACATTCCTACAGAGGTGCTCAAGATGCCCTTTTAGGCAAAAAGCAAACACCCAATAGGTAATAACTTTAAACATTTGTTTTTCTAATTACAGTGAGCTGTGCTGAACCATTCATTGGCACTAATTATTGCACCACTTGGGCATGTTAGAAAATTGCAACAGACTGTAAATAGTCACTTTTTAATTCCGGGGAACAGTTGGAGGTAAAATGCCATTATTCAAGTTGCTTTAAAACAAAAGTGATTTATAAAAATATTTCATAAGCCCAAGGTAGACACTCTTTTCTCCCGGTGGTTCCCAGAGAAAATGCCGGCTCTCTTGGTCACAGAAGCAGCATAAACTCTGTGGCATGTGGTTAATGTGTTTATACTAACGGGCACCCTTCAGAGTGAGCAAGGATTGAGCAAGCGAACGTTGCTTCTCCCTACAGCCAGCTACGAATTATGCAGCCAACATTCAGCTAATCATAGCCCGCTGTGTGTGTCATTGTGTAACAGCCCTTTGTAAATTGGGTTAATAATTTCGAGAAACTCCATCTAATGCCAGAGCCCCAAAGTAAAGTAGCAGTCTTGGTGAGAGGCCTTTTTGAAGTTTCAGGGCCATTTTTGTGGCTCTCTCTCTTTCCTCTGGGGCAGAGATTCCTAACGTGGGTTCACGATAGCATCAGGAGGTCTGCAAACTAGGATAGGGAAATACAGGACAGCTCTATTTTTCATTCACTTCTAACTAAAATTTAACATTAAAAAGATTATATATAGGCAATCATCCGTAGTGGTATTAGCCGTACCTATGAGTTTGTCACCCGTAGAAATCACAAATATTTTGGAATATGGTTTAGTCTTCACTACTTCAAAGTTACAATAGCTATGAAACGATCTGTTAGAAGCTATTTAATGTGTTACTAAAGAAGCACATGTAAATTTGTTTTTTTAATATTTTGACTATATCAATATGAACCATTTCCTTTGTGAAGCTATATGCATTATTTATGCTTTTTTAAAATGTTATTTTTCATGAAAAACAAGGCAAGACTAAGGAACTTTTGCAAAGCCAAAGAGACTAGGGTGACAGGACAGGTAAATGCAGCGGATACGCTGGATCGGGTCTTGGGACAGGAAGAGGACTATAATGGAAAAACTGTTGAAATCCAAATAAAAGTCTGGAGTTTATAGTAATGTGCTCATGTTGGCTTCTTAGTCTTGTTAAGTATGGGAACATTCTGTGTTGTCTCTGCAACTTCTCTGTACATTTGCAGTCACAGGGAGGCCATGGTGTGGGGTCTGCTGCCCACTCCCAGAGATGTCGGGAGTGAGGGGTTTTGTGTCAACTTGAGGCCATTGTGGCCTCTTTCAGTTGTGACTCTGAGGAACTGTGGAGATAGACCAATCCAAAGGTAAAGAGAAGTTTTCCAGAGAAGTAAAGTAATTTGGAGTGTATTAGCATGGCTCTCGGGTCAGCCAGGTCAGGGGTCATATTCTGCCTCTCCCCAGCTCTGTGATCTGGGGCCAGAAACTGCTCTGGGCCACCTCTTCTTCTTCCCCTTTATGAAATGGAGCCACCCATACGGGACTTACCAGGGTCATTGGGAGGACTAAAGGTAGCGTGCCCACCTAGCTAGCTCTTTTGTTGGTTTACCTGGAATGCTTTAGTGCTTCTTACATGCCAGGCCCCATGCTAAGCATTTTTGATAAATTATCTCCTTTATTCTTTATGACACTTGCATTACATGACCATTTCATAGATAGGGATCCTGAGGGTCAGAGGCTCAGTGACCTCACTGCCCACAGGCCACAAAGCTAAATGCAGATCTGCGCTGACTGCAGTACGTGGTCTTCCTAAGTCTTCTGTTGAGGCTAAGCCCTCCCTAAGCCACCCAGTAGACCTGGTTGCCAGGTTGCATCCGGCTCCAGATGCTCTCACAATTCTGTTGCCCATTGTCGTTGGCTTCTCTGGACCTCGTGTTATCCAACTGGGAAATGAGAGTGTTGGACTGTCCTCAGGGTCTGTTCCAGGACTGAAGGTTCATTCCGCATTTTGTGATTTTTATCCGCTTATTTCAGCTGTTTTATTGGGAGGATTACTGGATCACTGAAGCCAAAATTTTTCTAATTTGTTCTGGGTAAAGTTATTTATTTATTTATTTATTTATTTATTTATTTATTTATTTTGGCTTTTTCCCAGATTCCAGAAAGGAAAAGCAGGGATCGCTAAGCCTTAGGTACCTCTTAAAACCACAAAAATTAAACAACAACAACAAAAACGCAGCAAAAGCCATTGTGATATTTACCTGTTTTTTAATTGAGATTTTGTTCAGGGATTACTCCAAAGGACATGGGAGTGATTTTATTTTTTCTTTGTGATTAGAAAGGAGATGCTGTGTATCACCATGTAGTTGCCAGTTATTTCAAATTAATGTCTAATGAAGAAGGAAAAAAAAAAAGTAGTTACCAGTGTGAAGTGTTACCTGGAGAGGTGAATTTAGCTGTTAAATAGTCATTATTAGGTAATAAGCCCAAATTCCACACGTGCTGTGAGCATGCACATTTGTCTCAAAATGAGAAACATTGAGAGCAGCACTGGGCGCTGTTAGATTGTTGCAGTGTGTGGGGGGATGGGGGGGGTCTGTTAATGCCATGATTTCTCTCTTGCTTTTCAGTTCTTCCCCTATATCCTGTTACTGTTCGCCATCCTCCTGTACCTGCCCCCTCTGTTCTGGCGTTTCGCAGCTGCTCCTCATCTTTGCTCAGACTTGAAGTTTATCATGGAAGAACTTGACAAAGTTTACAACCGTGCGATTAAGGCTGCAAAGAGTGCACAGGACCTTGACTTGAGAGATGGAGCCTGCCCAGTTCCGGGTGTTACTGAGAACATAGGGCAAAGGTAACTTAGCCCCAGCAGGTAGCTGAGCTCGCCAGGTTTTGTAGTTCTCTCTCTTCCTCGGTTTTTGTAGTTCTTTGTCCTTCTCCTGCCAGTCTGGGCCTAGAGTTCCCGTCACTAGTAGGTTGGGAGTGGGGAGGGTGTCATCCACCTAGTGACAGCCCATGGGAGCCAGGGACTCTCGCTCTCCCCAGATCTCACCCCCACCCGTCTGTGCCAGCACCTGTCCTCTGTCCAGACTCCTTCCTTTGTTGAGTGAAATGTCACCATCTCACCTCCTGAAATGCAGTTCTCACAGAGGTAGCAGGTTAAGGTACTCTGTGCAGCTTGCTTGCCTTGTTCTGCTTACTCCTTAATGGAGAAGCGCAGAGGATTCCGAGACTGCTGAGCTGAGAGAAGGGATGTGAGAGAAGTGAAGAGGAGTAAGTAGTGCCTTGCCTTTCCACATCCTTCCTCTGGTTCTTGTTACTGACAATGGGAATCATATGAATAGCTCTCAGTTTTTGAATGCTTAATATATCCCAGACACTGCATTGAGTGCTTTAAGTACATTATGTCATTTAACCCCCAAAACATTATTAACCAGGCGCATTTATTTACCTCCTCTTCCCTTTTTTTCCAGATAGTGTTTGTAAATGGGAGAGTGGGACCTGAACGGTGCCCGTCGGGCCCCCCAGCCTGTGCCTGCACCCACTGAGCTGTCCCCACTCCTTGCCTGTAGGAGGCATATGTGTTATAGCTGGCCTAAAAAATTCTTTACCTTATTCTGCATACTTCAGTGAAAAACTGTAGTTTAATAAAGAAAAGCAGTTCCTATTCAGGAGCTAATTAATTCATTTAACAAACGGTTAGCATTTACTAAGTGCCTGGTGTCATTCTAAGAATTTCGAAATACTAACTCAATTCATTAATAATTTTAATATCTTTAGAATATTAAGGGGGAAAGGATTGTTTTATTACTTTTCCTCCTACTTTTTTTGTAACCTAATTTTATTCTCTAATACTCTAATGAAGTTATAGGTAGAGAAGTGGGGGGGTTTGAGATTTTTAGTGTGACATTGTTGGTTGGATGTATTTATGCCTTTCATATTTGATGGTCTTGGTGAGTATCTAAATTATTTTTGTTTCCTTTGTTTTTTTTAGTTTGTGGGAGATATCTGAAAGCCACTTCAAGTACCCGATTGTGGAGCAGTACTTGAAGACAAAGAAAAACTCTAATAACTTAATCATCAAGTACATTAGCTGCCGGCTGCTGACACTCGTCATTATACTGTTGGCATGTGTCTACCTAGGCTATTACTTTAGCCTCTCCTCGCTCTCGGACGAATTTGTCTGCAGCATCAAATCAGGGATCCTGCGAAATGACAGCACCGTCCCCGATCAGTTTCAGTGCAAGCTCATTGCCGTCGGCATCTTCCAGTTGCTCAGCTTCATTAACCTCATGGTCTATGTCCTGCTGGTTCCTGTGGTTGTCTATACGCTGTTCATTCCATTCAGACAGAAGACAGACGTCCTCAAAGTATACGAAATCCTGCCCACTTTTGAGGTTCTGCGTTTCAAGTCTGAAGGGTACAATGACTTGAGCCTCTACCATCTTTTCTTGGAGGAGAATATAAGTGAGGTCAAGTCCTACAAGTGTCTTAAGGTACTGGAGAACATTAAAAGCAGTGGTCAGGGGATCGACCCACTGCTGCTCCTGACTAACCTTGGCACAATCAAGATGGATATTATGGATGGCAAAACTCCCTTGTCTGCAGAGACGGTGGGAGAGGAGCAGGGGGACCCGATGACAGAGCTCAAAGGTAGGGTTAGCTCTACAGAGCAGAGGCTGCGGGAGCCCACGTTAGCGCCTTTGCAGCAGACTTAGGAATACTGACAGTCTTTACCCTGCCCATCATTTAAACGTTTTCCAAGCATGGTCTCAGGTGGAACCCCTCAGTATGGGGAGAGACAGGGAACGAATTGGTGTTGTCCCAAATTTCCAAAGAAGGAAAACATCTTTGCTTTTGCTGGTGGTTCTCTCTTCCTTCCCTCGCTCTGTCTCATGTGCTGCTTCTTACGCCAGCACTCCTCCTCATCTTTCTTGCTTGTTTTTGTCTTGTCTTCCTGGCTTTTCTCTCTGTGCCTCTGATCCCCTGGCCTGTTGTTCTCTGGCTTTCGAAAGAGACTGGAAGTTTGTTGATTTAATTATTGCCTTGACCTAACTTTGCTGCGCTCTGAAGTTAGGCTAAGAAGCAAAATGTGGTAAAGCAAAGAATACAAGATAGATTTTTAGCAGAAAAGAAGTTGGTTAGCACTGATAGTTCCTGCCACGCTTCTGTCATAAATAATTTGTTTTTGATTTTGGCAGGTCTGAACATACCGAGTGAAACTAAAGCAAATAATGGAGCCACGAATGCGCGACAGAGACTTCTGGATTCTTCTTGCTGATGATTTTTTTCCTTGAACCTCAAATCTGTGACTTCTGTAACATGGAATTCATTTTGGCTAAAGCACCCCTGTTGGGGTCACAACTGATTTGCAGTACATGGTTCTCAGTAGAGATGTGAAGCATGTCTTGTTGAGTCCCCAGTGAAAGTGTTATGGAAGAATGGTTTATGAACTTCCCAGAAGAAGCGACTCGGAGATAGGTAACCCATAGCAAGCACGTGTGTGTAAGTCCTCATCATGTGAAAAGTGGAGAGACTAGGATGCTTAGTCAAGAGAAGTAGCCCTTTGAGAGCCTCGGAGAAACATCTTTCTGGACCCACGATGCGATGAGACTCAGGCTGCTAGAGAGCAAGCACTTTGGGAGATTTGTTTTGTATTATAAAATAATAAATACATCAGGACATAATTTAACATGAATCTCTTATGGGCCCTTAATGACTGTTGGATGAGAAAAGCATTCACCAGCTAATGACCCACAGGTCGACCTGTTCTTGGCAGTGTCCTAAATTGGGCATAAACCTGGTGCCTTGGCTCTTGCACACTCAAGCTCTCTTTACACTTACCCGTCAGCTCGGCTAATGGGAGTCCCATCACCACTGTTTGTTGCACTTGGCCCTGAAGGGCAGCAGGCCCATGCACTGCTCTGACTGAAAACATAGTTAAGGAGATGGAATCTAAAGGATGCTTCAGAAAGAGCCCAGCAGGAGAAATCTGAATTTACAGAAGTTAATTCAGTCACTTTCAAAGAGGTTGTTTACAGAGCGTTCCCCTGTTATCAAAGGCATTTCAAGCAGGATTTTCGTTAAACGCATTAATGGAACACAGGAATGTTTAAGGGACACTTTGCCTAACATGATAGAGCACATAAGTGACATTGATGTGCTCTGTATGGTGTGCTTGGAGCCAGAACAACTGAGAAGTTTATTCTGTTTACATTTAAGCACAGCTTTAAGAAATTCATTTTAATTTATATGTAGTGTTAAAATTTAGGCCATTTGTGAAAACCATTCTAGCATCGATGGAGAATTGTAGAATAAAGGTTACAAATGGATGGGTAAGACAATGCAAGCATCATTTCGTAAACATTTAAGACTGACTCAGAATATATAAAAAACTGTTCCCAGTTCTAACCATGTAAATTGATATGTGTTCGTGTTTTATACAAAAGAAAAAAACCTTTAACATCTGTGGACATTCCCATTTTTATTCTTAGAAAGTTAACACATAGCTTAAGTGAGTAATCCTCAGGAACCACAAAGTTTACTTTTGATTCTTAGGGACAGTTGTTTACCTTATCAACTTACTGTTTTGTGACGGACAGAAATTATATAAGCTGCTGTCTGCCTTTCAGAATTTTGAGAAAAGCAGATTTTATTTGTGTTTCTGTGACAGTTTCTGAAAGCTACTAATATAAATATCAAGGTTGCAATCAGTGTTTTAAATTACTCTCTATTCCGTGACATTTATTACTGTTGAATTATAGTGTGACTTAGAAATGGCAGTAACCTAAATGATTGATTTTGCTACATTTTTATGTCACTGTATCTGAGATAGTCCATCACAATTCTCTATACTGGTTTCTTTTGAATATTTGAAAAGATGTATGAAATATATTTTTCTAGAATATGATTTTTTTTTCCAAAAAGCTTCATCTTCCCTGTAGACTACCCCTAATTTGTATTTTGAAGTGGTAGAAATGGGTATTTTATTTTAGGAGGCCAGGAACTCTCTAAGCCCTACCACATGTGATCCTTTTATCAAGAGTGTGTATAATTGGGGTCCCGGAGCTCTCTAAGCTCCAGGAGGGTCTGTGATGTCCCAGACACCAGTAACAGGCTGAGTGTGCAGATAGGAACAGGCAGGTGCCCTCTGAGGACTTCAGAGTCGAGTAAAAGCAGCAGAGACAAAGGCAAGTACTAGGAGGAGACGGCACAGCCACAGTAAAGGCTCTGCCAGAGAACTCCTACCAAATGCTGTGTGCTCTTGGGAGACACAGTATTTTTTTCTCTCTCTCCCATAGTTTCTGTAACAGATGGCTTTGAGTCTAGTTATAATTTTTCCCAGAGGCAGATGACCCTCTTAAGGTTCTTTAGCCACACATCCTCTAGGTTGAAGTTTGGGCAAAACACTAATAGTGATTTTGAACAGTAAGGGCTCCACTTGCCTTTTGAATCTTACCTTGCAGGGGGCGGGAGAACAAGCGTGGGGAGGTGGCAGGGTGGGTGGGTACGCAGAGTGGCAGATGAATAGCAGTCATGGCTCCAAAGGGCTAGTAGGGATGTCTGGTGATGCTTTTCAGCTTAGAAAAAAGTATTAGGAAAGGTAACTCATCCATCCACTGTGAGCTGCTGGCTTAGAGGACTGCTTTTGAGGAGCCACTTTCCTTAGGGTGGAGGAGGAATGCTTTCATAAAGCACTCATTGCTTTATAAAACGGGAAAGGTAGATTCTAAATGACCACTCCAGGATTACTTGCTGACTTTGTTTCTAGTTCATGTCTCCCTAGTAAAACTATGAGGCTGCTGAACCAGACTTGTAGCAACAGTGTTGCAGCTAGAAATGACACAGGTTGTTGTGAAAGCAGTGTTCAGCACACCTTCAGTTTTACCAAGGGACAGGCAGAGACCTCTAATGTAGAGGTTCCTAAACTTTGAGGGATTACAGACTCCCTTGCAAATATTTTTAAATCTATGGCCCCTCCGCTTAGGTATACACACATTTTAAATGCACCTGCAGAGGTCAGGACAGTCTGTGCATCAGAGGTTGAGAAGCTGTGCTCTAGAACAGCAAGCCAGCAAGCCACGCGGCAGAAAATGGGGCTCCCTTTGCCCTTGAGAAGCACAACTTCTTCCAGCAATAAGACTCAGCTATATGTTTGCGTATTTAAGTCGTGTTTGCATACTTTTGAGTGAACTATACCTTTTGAGTAACTGCCTTCATTTTCTAGAGTGAGACTGAGCAAGGTCAGTCAAAGTCTGAGTGGCAGCAGCAGGCCTGGGATGACCAGGCAGCCTATGTAGACAGCTGTTTTCTCCCCGGCCACAAGGCGTGATCTTGCAGATTCAAGTAATTGTCTCTGCTCAGCATGTCTGGAATATGGGGAGGAGGATGGGCGTAACACTTACAAAATGCTTTGTCCTGCTTTACAGCTGTGCTGTGAGAAAGCTAGAAACTTCCATCTGCATGGTGGGTCTGGTTTGCATGAATATGTTTTGCTGGTGGAAGCTACCTGTCCACTGCAGCCTTTGTGCCTGGGAGAATTAGGTCAACTGTAAGACACCTTTGAAAATGTGTCCATGTTTGGTTTATTTTGCTTATTGTCAGTCCAGGATCCATTAAAGATCTGTGAGGGTGTAGGAGTTTTTCTCTACTGCTGTAGCACAAGCTCCTAAAACAGTGACTGGCGTAGACTGGGCATTCTGTAAATATTTGTCCAGTGAATCAACAAACTGTTAGGATAAATCCTAGTTGGTTGGCAGCTTTGATTTGATTTTAAAGGGCAAATGGTCCCCTGTAGGAGAAGGCGATGGGTGGCTCATTTAGCCTCTTGGTAGAGAGAAGAATATTTCCGCAAATAAATAGGTTTCTACATTAAGTAGTGACCGTCCTTAGCCTTTCATTGTGGAGCAAGTCGTGACCACTCTCTAAGTTCAGTACAAGTTCAATGTTGACTTGCAATCATTAGGGAAATTGAAGTTTTAAAGGTCCTGGTCTCAGCAATTCCCCAGAATAAGCCTCTTGAAAGGGGATGTTGATTGAAATGACCAATTACCAGTAATTGAGGTTTTATCTGAGGGCACCAAGATGAAATGGCTCCTTCTGAGCAATCATTGACATTTTGGCCCTATTTTCACAAGTAAAGTGAGACCTTTAAAAAGATTGACAAAGATGATACTGTGTCATATGTGGAATATAATAGATGTTAATTTGTGATTGGTTTTCCTGCCTGCTTTAAATGAAATGTATTGTGTTTCTGTGTTCTCCTTTTAGCTGTAAAAATACTTTGTCACCAAAGCATGCGGTTTAATCAGTAATTGTTCCTCGAGTTCCTGAAAATTATGAAAGTTTCTTATGCCTTGAGTGCTTTTTTCCCTGCCCACCAGAGGAGAAAAATCCTCTGGTTTTGAATTCTACAGGGTTATAAATGTTCCTTACAAAAACTGAAGCCATCAGCTCCTCGTTAACAAGTTGGCTTTTTAAAAGCACCATAATTACAATTTAATGGCATTCTGTAAAGTGGTGCTTTAGGCATAATTTAAATTCTTTTTAATGACTAAATTTCTACAAAACTTTTAAAGAAACGTGTATTCTTTTTGCTGTCATTGTAAGAATGCTGCCAACAGATGAAGAATGACTTTAAAAATTAAGACCATCTTGGTTTCATTTCCACAAAGATCGAAAGATGAGAACAAATCATAGTGTTTGCAATGATCCTTAAAAAGATACAAGAATCTTGAAAGCTCTGCATTTTGGTGGTCATCACTATTGTATTTTATATTTCCATGAAAGTAAGTCACTTAGCCAAGGTCTGCATTCTGACGGTGCTGACTTTTCATTTAACAGAGGGATGAAAGGCTGAAGATCAAGGCTACTGTGTCTATAGGTAAAGGTGAAACAATGTTTTAGTTCTACAGTGTTATATCCACCTAAATAAAACTTCTTTGAGTAATGAAAAATGTCTTAATATTTCTTGCCTTCCCTTTAGGGAGAGTCATTTCATGGAAGATGTAACAGGAAATGAGTCGGTCTTGAGGCTCATTTCTCTCTACCGGATACGTAAAACTCAGTAGGCTCTGTTGCTACTTGCTAAAATCCAGCTGGCAGTAACTAAAAGAAGAAAGTCCTTGATTAAGGGCCCACAGATTCTGGAATTTCTAAAGCAGAAATCACATGCTTTCTGATTGAGAATTGTTTGCCTGGGCTTGGGAAAGAAGAAGTAGGGACCATGTGCTCTAAACATGGGTTGGCCTGTCCAGCTCTCTCAGGAGGAGGACTCCTTTTTACAGTGGTCAGTCAGTGCAGTTTACTGTTGTGGGTAATCAGCCATGCAAAATCTTAGTACAGTGCCTTGTATATTAAGTACTCCATAAGTGCTAGCTTCGATTATCATCACTACCTCTTGCTCACCAGCTATTCCTCATGATGGCAGGCACACCCACGGGAACCTTGGATGTTGCTCCATAACAAATTACTGCAAACCTAGCAGTTTAAAATAATGCACATTTATGATGCAGTCTGGACAAGCTTAGCTAGGTCCTCTGCTCAGAGTCTCACAATGCTGCAATCAAGGTGTGGACGGGTTGTGTTCTCATCTGGAAGCTTGACTGGGGAAGGAGCTGCTTCCAAGCTGCCTCAGGTGGTTGGCAGAATTCCATTTTTTAAAAAATCTTTCTTTTTAGAGACAGGGTCTGGCTCTGTCATCCAGGCAAGTGTGCAGTGGTGTGATCATAGCTCACAGCAACCTCAAACTCCTGGACTCAAATGATCCTCCTGCCTCAGCCTCCTAAGTAGCTAGCACTACAGGCATACACCATCATGCCTGGCTAATTTTCTAAAGATTTTTTTTTTTGTGGAGATGGGGTCTCACTATGTTGCCCAGGCTGGCCTTGAACTCCTGGGCTCAAGCAATCCTCCCTCCTCAGCCTCCCAAAGTGCTGGGTTGTAGGCATGAGGCCCTACACCTGGCCTAGAATTCTTTATTAACTCAAAACAAGTGATTTGGGACCACCTGTACCATATACCATATTCTTTGGGCTGGAATGATGTCACAGGTCCTGCCCACACTGCACAGAAGGGGATCATGGGGGCACCTTAGGCTTTGTCTGTCACAGAAGTTATGCTAAGTCCCAGCCTGCCTGTCTGGGAGACCTGCAGCTCTACAACCTTGACATTCTGAGGCCTCTCTCTGTGTCCAGTGCTGTCATTCAGGCCCTTGTCCCTTTCCTGCATCCCTCTGATAGACCCACTGTGCCTAACCCACCTTCCGCATCCCTGTCCTTGGACTTTTTAGAATGCAAATATGATCATGCCAACCCTCCCTACCACCCCCCACCACCACTTTTAAATCCCTCAGGACTCCCCTTGGATTGCAGGATAAAAAAAATGTGATTTAGACATACCCACCCCACTCCCTCACCCCCACCCCCAGTGCCCCCAACCTGCTTCCAGATCATTGTGCCACCCTCCTCTCTGATTCGGCCACCTGCACCGTTCCTTATAGGCCTCTCTGCTTCTCAGATGTTCTTCTCTGTCCCCACTGCCCTCTACCTTCTACTCAGAAGTCAGATCCAGCAGCCCCTGTGGGAGGTTCCCGTGAGCTGCCTGCCCTGACTTAGATGTCCCTCCTGTGCTTGACACTGCCCACTGCTTCGGTGCTTAGCACTCTGCACTGTCATCATGGACCTGTCTGTCTCCCCCAGCCTGGGAGGCCCTTGAGGCAGGGTGGCACCATCCTCTCCCCGCACTCCCAGCACCTGGCACACAGCCCAGTGCCTGTGCATGGAGGGATTTACACCCTCGTGCCCCTGTGAATACCCTCTGAGAATGCCCGGTGTGGATGAGAGCATCAGATTAGAAGTGAACTCTCCCCTAGGCTGGTAATCCATCTCCACCACCACCCCTTCCATTTTGTCCAATTCGAGGTGGCCAAGTACAACTCCATTTCCTTCTCCGATTTTAATGATTGAGAGCTTAAGGGGGGAGGGCCTTTCTGAAACACTCCTAAGGAACTTTCCTCCTGGTTGTTTTTTCCCATCTCCACCCATGCTAATTTACACCTGAGTAGTCTGGTTTCCTTTTCTAAGGATTCTAAGATACACCATCTAATTTGAACCCCACAGTTGGGTGTGCTGTTGATATGAGATACTGATGCCATTGTAGTAAGAAGAGTGACACCTTTTTGTTCACAATTTGTGTGCATCCAGGAAAGAGGCTTATTCTATGATGTTGTCCCTCACCCCAGATGCAGGGGTGAGGGCAGGGGAGGAGGGAGAGAAGCTGAGCTGAAGCTATGACCTGTGCCCTTCCTGATAAAACCGAATTACAGTAATAAACTGCAGAATTGAGAGAATTTGCTGATTCAAATCCGACCTCTTCCCCCCTCAAACAGTGTCAGTGTTCTGAGTTCCCCTGCTTGAAAG
>CM052438.1:122918533-122937409 GCA_028533085.1 Varecia variegata | reverse complement strand
GCAGGAAGCATTGTTAAGTACAATGGCCCTTCAGGTTCCTTCCCGTCCTTCTAAGTACCCCTTGAGATAGGGAAGCTTCATTTAAGAAAAAAGAAATTGCCCAAAACTGTTGCTGCCCAACTGGGTTCATTTGCCCGCTGCACAGAGAAGAGCCAATGCGAGGAGACAGTCAGGGTTGCAATGGAGGAAGTTTTATTCCGCATAGCGCTACTTGGGGAGACAGGAGAAAATTTCTCAAATCCGCCTCCTTGAGAATTTGGGAGACAGGGTTTTTAAGGATAGTTTGCAAACAAGGGATTAGGCAATTAGGTTTGTTAATTGCGGCTAAATTATAGGGGTGTAGGAATCATCTTGTGTTGTTTGAGTCCCTGGGGTCACAATTCCAGTTGCCTCAGTTTATTGCTCTGGTACGCTGGTCTGGGCTGGTCAACCAATCCACTGGAATGCGGGCACTGGAAGAGATCTTAAAAACTACCTTTAGGTTTCAAAAAGGTGACGTTATCTATGGAGAAAGTTAAGAACCTTTATGGATGCCAGCTATGTGGCTCCAGCGTGGCAATTACAGAGAAGCAAACGGGGACAGCGACTATTTGACTAATTATTATTATTTTTAGCTAGGCCTTTACCATAGTTCTTGCCTTGCACCCTGTTTATTGATTTGTGTAAAAGGCTGTTTCAAAACTATGTCTGAGGCAAAATAGAGCAGAAAAAATGAGTAAGCATTAAAAAGAATAAGAATAGTCTGGACAGTTTCTCTAATAGAATATGATGAGGGACACATAAGTAATTTAAAATTTTCTAGTAGCCACATAAAAAATAAATTGGATCAAAATAATAATAATTATTTTAACTAATGTAATATATCCAAAATATTTCAACATGTAATCAATGTAAAATACTGAAATTTTTTTTATTCTAAATTTTTTAAATTCAATATGTATTTTATACTTACAGCACATCTTATTTCAGACTAGCTTCATTTAAAGTACTCAACAGCCACATGTAGCCAGTGGCTACCATACTGGACAAAGTAGGTCAAAACAAACTGTTGTACGCAAGTCTGCTCCCACCCAATAACATGCTGTTTACTGCCCCTGTGTCTTTGCTAATCCCTCTTTGTTTTGGCCTGGTATTCTCTTCCCTTGAGGTCTGTCTCCTTTCTGAAAGATTATTTGTTCCTCTAAGCAGAATTAATTAACTGGGTGCATATTCTGCTATCTTGAAACTCAACAAGTTTGTGAGGACTTGTTGTAACAGAAGTAAGGGTCTGAAAAGGGCAAAATGTATCTGTCCTAAGCAGAATTAATTAACTGGGTGTATATTCTGCTATCTTGAAACTCAATGAGTTTGTGAGGACTTACTGTCACAGAGGTAAGGTCTGAAAGAGGGAAAAATGTATTATGAGTTGTCTCTTTAAAACCCCTCGCCCTTTTTGAGTAATTAAAACCTGCATTCCTGCAGGAGGCCAGTAATCAAAGGGGCAGAAAAATGTTCTTTGTTTTCCAGTGTCTTAGACCACAGTAGATGGCCCAACAGAATTATCCAGGGAAAGGTCACGAGATCATCATGACCGGAGATAAGGTTGACCAAAACCACCAACTATAGTTAAACAACAATAGCCTGAAGCCATGCCCAACTTCTGAAAACCTTCTTTAATAGCCCTTTATTTCTGCTTAAAGGGGGGGGGGGGGCGATGGTTCTTTAAGATGAGAGTCTGCCATCCTCCTCATTTGCCAACAAATTAATAAATTTCTTTTTCCTTTTCCTCTAACCACTTGTCCTCGCGTTCTTTGTTTGTCCTCGGGACAGGTACTGAACTTTCAATAGCAATACCACCTGCTCACAGTGAGATGCACGTTAAACACCCGCTTCCTTTGAAGCAGTTTTAATCTGGAGTAAGAGCTGGTAAAAGCTGGTGGCTGCTTTCCCAATCCCCACAGTCTTTCCTTGGCATTATTGTTGCTTGTTGTTTTGTTTTTGTAGTTTTCTTGCTACTTGTCCTTGTTCTCAAACAGACTGTAAGCTCTGTTAAATTTAGGTAGTTTATTGTAGTGCCTTCTTCGTAGTAGACTTTGTTAAGGAAAAAATTATTCAGTGACACTTGTTAAAGTATGACAAGGCAAACTTTATTCAGAACCATCACAATAGTTATCAGGACTATTGCAATGGGATTTTGCAGTGGGAGAGAGAGATTGGGCTCAACTCTGCATACAGCATGGGTAAGTGGGAATTAATAGCCAATTGTGGGGAGGTCAGTGGATGGAAAATCACTAAGAGGAATCATCAGAGGTAAGGGGGATTCTGGCTAAACCAACCTAACAGGATTCTTGCTGAAGACAGGCCAGGGCGATCAGACATCACCTGGGCAGTCGTAGAGGATGAGGAACCTAATTAGATATCGGTGGTGATCAGATATCCATCATGAGCGGGTTCTTGCTAAAACTGGATTCTATAAGGGAGTCCACAGATGGGCCTAGGAGAAGGTTCAGGAATCTGACTAAAGTTTGCTCAAGCAAAGACTCTTTGCCAACTTCCTCACCCCAACCGCAGTCTAGTAACATGCTGAGCATGTGGCAAGTTGAAAGGAGATGTGAGGGAGCTGAAAGTCGATGTGTAGGTGATAAAGTGTGTTCCACTCCTCTGAGTGAAAACTGCAGGTGCTCAGAGTCATTCTTTATCCTTCAACCGGAGTTTTGATGGAGGTGGGGAAAGCAGTGTAATAAAAGCACAGTGTAAGAAGAACACTCCAAGAGAGTTTTCCCATCAAATGAGCTGGCTACATCACAGGCTCCCACTGCCCAGGGTGGAGAAAAATTCAAACCCCATGTGCTCCCAGCCCAGTGCGCTCTCCACTGTACTGTGCCTTCTTCCGGGCCTGCAGAAGGCACAGTGATTAATCCCCCACTTGGCCCCAGGACTATCTTAGTGTAGCACATCAGCTGAGAGACTGGG
Organism: Varecia variegata; assembly: GCA_028533085.1. NCBI lineage: Eukaryota > Metazoa > Chordata > Mammalia > Primates > Lemuridae > Varecia > Varecia variegata. The sequence goes on along the minus strand of CM052438.1, from coordinate 122,934,457 downwards.
CTCCTGCCCAAGCCAGTGAGTCATCCCTGAGCACTGATCAATCAAGCTGGGGCAGAGAGCCAAGGATTGTTGGTTTTTCCCTAGATAGGAAGCTCCAATGAGGAAAACACCACCATGACTTCAAACTCTGCTCACTTGCAAAATGATATTCATTCATTCATTCATTCATTCAACAAAGGTTTTTCAGACACCTGTTATGTCTGGCGGTGGGCATATAAAGATGAACAAACCAGCAAGCCCTTGGCTTCATGGAATTTCCTGGAATGATGGTGGCAAAAAGGGAGGAGAAGGCCGAGGAGAACTAAAGCTTTGTTTGCATCTATAATTTCACCTCTCTGAGCCATTTGCCAGTGAGGGGCTCAACCCCTCTAAAGTCTAGTGGTCTGTGCCTCTGAGATCTACATCACCTTTTATCTAAAGTGTCCTACAGCAGATCCTGGAACCCAAATGGAAGAAAGAAAATTAGTGTTTGTTGGGCACTTATGTGCCAGGCATTTAAAAATACATATCAGCTTACTAAATCTTCACAATCCAGTGAGAGTGTTTCCTTAGTTTTGGAGTGAGGGACCTTAAGGGAATGGGCTCTCGGGACGAGCTGCCTGAGTTCTGGCCCGAGGTTGCCCACAGACTGCTCTGTGACTGTGGTTCCCTCACCTATGATAGAAGCGTCATGAGTTTTGATGAGGATTAAAGTAGATTTTAAAAAGGCACTAAACATAGTGCCAGCACATAGTAAACACTCAATGCCTCAGTCCTTTTTTTTTTTCCTTTTAAGTCTAATGGCATTTTCTTTGTTCACAAAGAAAGCGATGTTTGAAAACTAGAAAATCCCAAACTTTTGGAGCATAACAGAAAGGCAGGTTGGCATATTGAAAAAGCACCATTTGGGTTTTAAAATCAGAAAATCTGGTTTGCAGGCTTAGCTCTAATACTTACAAGGGGTAACCTGTGCGTCTCTTAAAACGCTTTTCTCTGTACCAATGCCTACCTTTCAGGCCTGTTGCAGGATTCAATGACACAATGCTCCAGGCACTCAATATGAGCGCAGCAAATAATAATAGCTATTTGTCTTACCTCAAATAGCAACCCATTCACAACAGCTAAGTGGAAGGGAAGTCATTTTGAGTGTCTTCATAGAACCCAATGGTGAGAAATTTAGCTGAGACAGTATTCCGGAAAGGCAGCCGCTAAGGTGGGAAAACCCCTACCTTTTCCAAGAGCAGCAAGACACCCTGCCTTAACCCCCGGGGTTTTGCCGCTGGGCCCCGGGTGAGAGGCAGCAGAGTCTGGGCAGAGCTGTGAAGGTGAGTTGGGTATTTTCAAAGCTATTCAGGAATATCCTTGACTCAGAGAGCCCCCGACATAAACCAGATGGACCCTGTGGGTGTGAATCTCCCGAGCATTTGCGGCGGGGGCTGGAGAAACCACTAGGGAACCCCAGCCCCCAGGCCCATTGCGCAAGCCTGCGTGGGGCGACGCGCTCCTGCCTGCGTCCCTGCGGCGGTTCCGGGCCAGGGACGCCAGCTCATCCTTCCCAGCCTGGCAGGGCGGCAGGTGGTGAAGCCCCCAAATGGGCCACAGCTCCTCTCAGTTTCTACTCCCTCTTCTTTTGTCATTTATTAGTTTTATGTTTAATTTTAAACGATGATGCATGCTATTCATGATTACATAATCACTGCAAAAAAATCAGATAATTTAGAAATACAGCCATGCGTCATTTAACGACAGGGATATATTCTGAGAAATGTGCTGTTAGGCGATTTTGCCATTGTGCAAACATCATAGAGCGCACTTACACAACCCTAGATGGGATAGCCTACTACACAACAAGTCCTCTTCTATGGGCATTTAGAAGCTGTCAGGGTTTCTGTTAAGACACTTGAAGACAACCGATCAACTAGCAGTTGCTGTGGGGGTTAGAGGGGTGAGTGGCAGCACAGAAAGATGTCTATTTGTCTTTCTGAATCACAGCCAGCTTCCAGCCCTGTCTCCTTCCTCTGTGCAGCGCTGCTCCCTCCCCTCCCTCTTCCATGCCCCTCAGATGGAACGCCACGCTGAGTTTACAGATGACATTCAACAACTTCGTGTTGATTAACTGATCGATTCTGTCAATTCTGTTGCTATGGGAACCACCAGATGCTAGTGCACCTGTAAGAACTTCCTGCCTCTATGCTTGACAAGAGGCTGACCTTCTGGGCTTGCTTCCCCATGCATCACCTCCAACTGGGTTAGCAGGAGCAACCGAAGGCAGAAGCACCAAGAGGAAGGTGGGAATGGTGGTAACCTGGGTGAAGAAAAGCAGTGGCGGGGGGTGAATGCCCCAAAATGTGAAAAATTCCATCAGAAGCAGCCTACACAGTGATTATGGGTATTGGGGACTTTAGGTTCAAGCTAGACCTGGCTTCAAATCTCAATTCCTCCACTTATTAGGCTTAAGTTTAGTTAAGCCCTTCAGCTTCCTCATTTGTAAAATTGGGATAATAATTGCTGTGCCTTAGGTTGCTTGGAGAAATGAATGAAGTGATGCAAATAAAGTAGAAAGCAGAGTGCTTTTTTTCTAGGCAGAAAAGGAGAAGGAATTACAAGAAGAATAGAAGAAGAAGGTATCCCATATGGGGTGGGAGATGGGGTTGTGACATTTTAAGAAGTAAGGCAGTTAGTAGCAATATATATTTGTTGATAAGTGAGTGAATGGATGCATGAATACATAACTTCACAAGGTCAAATTAAAAACTGTTGAGAGGATTTAGAATGGGCAAACACAGTGCCCTTAAATGCTATGCACTCAATGGTTTTCAGATCATGAGAATTAATAACTCCACTGAATCTCTGCTCTTTCCTACTGCAAATGGAGACTGTGCTCATAACAGGATGGCTAAAGTTGGACTCATAACAGGACATTTTGAGAGGGACTCTCATGTTTCTGTGAATTGAGAGGAAGATGATTGCTCTAGGAAACTTCCTAGGTGAGCAGTTGCCTGTGTCATCTAGTTTGGATGCTTAGTTCTGACCACTGTGGGAGAGCTTGGGTCCTTCTGATTGTCTCATATACATGGCTCATCCTGATTCTCAGCTTTCCCTCAACTTTCAAATTATGAGCACTCCTGGATCGAGACTGGCACCAGAGCACACACTGAGTTCACCTTCACCGTCAGTCTCTACCTGCCCTGCTCCTGCCATGATGAAGACTGGCCTAGGGTGACACAGTGACTCTGAGGACCAAAGAGAATTCACATGTCTTTGCTTGTCAAACAACTTCCAGTTCTTTTTCCTTGCAGATAATTCCCAATTTCTGGCAAGATCGTGTCTGGATGTTATGTTCATTTTATGGCTGGATGTGTCTTAAAAGCATCGAGCTGGCTTATGACACTCAGTTTCCCTGGCTCTGGTTCTGAACTGCCTGAATTTTATTTTCATCACATCCTTTTGATGGGTCACACTTGGTTCACAAAAGGTGATTCCTATGGGCAGTTTGAGCTTCAGAGCCCTATAAAACTCTGGATGAAGCACCATTGCATTAGACTCCCATGTTTTCACTCTTTGAATGGGCTCTATTAACTGTGCCCATGGGGTGCCTGGCTGCATTCCCTGTCTCTTTCTGAAGCCAAGCAGTTCATCCAGATGAAATCTGCTGGGGTCTGCAATGAGCTTCAAGGCAAACACTGTCTCCTCAGTAGTTTCAACCGTTTACAAAAAAAAAACTGTCCATGGAGCTATCCACAAAAGAAATCAATTTTGGGGCATCCTCAAATCCAAAGTTGGTTTCTTTTTTCCTCCAGCTTTATTGAGGTATAATTGACAAATAAAAATTGTATGTATTTATTGTGTAAAACGTGATGTTTTGAAATATATATACATTGTGGAATGGCTAAATTGAGCTAGTTTATATATACATTACCTCACATACTTATCTTTTTTTTTTTTGTGGTGAAAACACTTAAAATCTACTCTGTACTGATTTTCAAGAATACAATACATTGTTATTAATTATAGTCATGATATTGTACATTACAGCTCTTGAACTTACTCTTCCCAACTGAAATTTTGTATCCTTTGACCACTATCTCCCCAAGTCCCACCACTCCTAACTCCTGGTAACCACCATTCTACTCTCAGTTGCTATTAATTTGACTTTTTTAGATTCCACATATTAGTGAGATCATGTGGTATTGTCTTTCTGTGCCTGGCTTATTTCACATAACATCATGCCTTCCATGTTCACCTATATTGTAACAAATGACAGGATTTCCTTCTTTTTTAAGGCTCAATAGTATTACATTGTATAAATACATATTTTCTCTCTTCATCCATTGACTGACAACAGATTCCATATTTGTTGATTCCGTATCTTGGCTATTGTGAATAGTGGTGCAATAAACATGGGCAGATATCTCTTTGACATACTGATTTCATTTCCTTTGGATGTATACCCAGTAGTGGGATTGACAGATCATATAATGGTTCTATTTTTTATTTTTTGAGAGACTTTCATACTGGCTGATGATTGCACCCCAGCAGGGTGCAAAGATTCCCTTTTCTCCACATCCTTGCCAATACTTGTTATCTTTTGTCTTTTTGACAATAGCCAGTCTAACAGTTGTGAGATGATACCTTGTTGTGGTTTTAATTTGCATCTCCCTGATGATTATTGACGTTTAGCATTTTTTCATATACCTGTGGGCCATTCGTATGTCTTCTTTTGAGAAATGTCTGTTGTGAGGCTGTTTGCCCATTTTTAAAATTGGGTTATTTTTTTGCTATTGAATTGTTTGAGTTCCTTATAAGTTTTGGATATTAACCCCCTTATCAGATGTACTGTTTGCAAATATTTTCTTCCATTTAGTATGTTGTCCCCTTACTGTGTTGATTGTTTCCTTTGCTCTTTAGTTTGATGCAATCTTTTTTGTGTATTTTCACTTTTGTGCCTGTGCTTTTAGAGTTATATCCAAAAAAAATCATTGCCCAGACCAATGTCATGAAGATTTCCTCTGTGTTTTTCTCTAGTAGTTCTATAGTCTTAGGTCGTATGTTTAAGTCTTTAGATCATTTTGAGCTGATATTTTTGTATGGTGTGAGGATCTAATTTCATTCTTCTAAACATGGATATCAAGTTTTACCAACATAATTTATTGAAGAGCCTGTGCTTTCCCTGTTGTGTTCCTGGCACCTTTGTCAAAAATCAGTTGACCATAAATGTGTGGGTTTATTTCTGGGCTCTCTGTTCTGTCCCATCACCCAGTTTATGTGTCTGTTTTCATGCCAGTACCATGCTGTTTTGATTACTGTAACTTCGTAGTATATTTTGAAGTCAGGTAGTGTGATGCCTCCAGCTTTGTTCTTCTTGATTTGGCTATTTGGGTTTCATTTACATTTCCATATGAATTTTAAGACTGTGTTTTATATTTCTGTGAAAAATGCTATTGGAATTTTCCTAAGCATTACATTGAATCTATAGATTTAACATAATCTTACTGTGGATAGTAAAGTAAGATTTATTAATTTTGATAATATCAATCCTTTCAATCTATGACCATGGGGTATCTTTCTATTTATTTGTGTCATATTCAATTTCTTTCATCAAAGTTTTAAAGTTTCCAGTGTACAGGATTTCACCTCCTTGGTTAAATTTATTCCTAAGGTTTTTATTCTTTTTGATGCTATTGTAAGTGGAATTTCTTTCTTCAGATAGTTTGTTATTAGTGTATAGAAATGCAACCAATTTTTGTATGTTGATTTTGTAACCTGCAACTTTACTGAATATGTTTATTAGTTCTAATGTTTTTTGGTAGAGTCTTTAGGGTTTCTGTATATAAGACCAGGTCATCCGCAAACAGACAATTTTACTTCTTCCTTTCTTATTTGAATGCCTTTTATTCCTTTTGCTCTGGCTAGGATTTCCAGTACTATGTTAAATAGAATTAGTAAGAGTGGACATGCTTGATTTGTTCCTGATCTTGGAGGAAAAGCTTTCAGCTTTCATATATGTGTTTAATTTATTACCAAAAGTTGGTGCTTTCTATCTTATGCAATGGTTTAAATTGGTTGTTCTCCAACTTCAGGATCACCAGGATGGTTAAAGTAGTTGGGTAAGATAGTTGACCTCACCTCAGAGTTTCTAATTCAGTAGATATGGGATAGGGACCAGAGATTTGCACCCCTGAAGCTTTTTGGAAGCTCCCAGAAGAGGGAAGTCCTTCAGAAGAGAGAATATTGGCCCTGTTGTTCATGTCCCTCCCCTTCTCCCACGTCCTTGGGGACATCAATGACTGTGCACCCTCTGTGTCTACTCCCTAGGTGTTCCTACATCTGTGGGAAATGAAAATCACTTTCTTCCCACAAAAAGATGTTCTTCACAGCAAGAGTGAAGTCTTTAAAAAATCAGCTTTGAGATATTGCATTATCATTTCATGATAAATTAACTGAGGGGAATAAAGAGACACCTTCATTTTTAGACATAAATCAGCTGGAAAGCTTAACATACACCCAACTGTGTCTCTGCAGGGCCCACCATGTCTTGGAAGCAGATTTCCAAGGTCAGTTAAGGTCAGCCCACATATAGCCCTGATTGTCTAACTTTCTCCTGCATGTGCTTTCAGAAGTAAAACGAGGCCAGGGCCCAGGACTCTGAGGTGAGTCTCACTGACAGTGACCACTGGAGAGTCAACCAAAGTGGCATTCCAGGAAGTATTATGAGTCTTACCTTCCCTGCAGGAACAGAGCCTGTTCCCAAAGATATGACAACATCACAGAAACCACAAATCTCTCTTTTTCTTTTTAAACATTGTAATTTTTAAATGTCAAAAGAGAAATGAAGCCATCCGTAATTTCAAAAGCCTAACCTAATGGCTACTGTAGATTTTTACATGAGTTTTTCAGGCTTGGCTCATTTGTGCTCTGTGCTGATGCATGCATTGTGTTCTGTAGTTTGTCTTTTCTCTTAATCTATCATTCAGACATTTCCCCGAGGTTGTTGCCAAAAAAAAAAAAAAAAAAAAAAAAACCCTGCAATCCAACCAAAAGGCTGGCCTAGAATTATAGAGTATCAGAGCTATAAAGGATTTTGGAGATCATCTTCTAAATAAATTCTTAATTTGCTCTTCAGAGATGGACTTCAGATAGTTTATATCACCCCTGAAATTATTATATTTGCAAAATTCTGCCACGAGCATGTGCATCTCTCTAGAGATAGCAATATCCCTGTATTTCATTAGAGCCTCAAAGCAGCTCACACCAACAAAATGTTATCAATTCTTTCTACACAGGCTCACTGTGTGCAGTCAATCAAGCTGTGCTTTATTGAACTTGTTGGGAGAGGAGGGATAACACATAGACTAAAACATCCTCTGGAGTTGTGCAGTGCACAGCCTGCACAACAATGGAGAGTGGGCCTGCATTCTAATGTATACTAATTTTATGGTTGGCACCAGAGAGCTGAGAAGTGATTTGCTGTACTTCCATAGCTCTCTGCATACATTTTTTTTCATCACACTTACATTATATTAAAATGATTTGGGAGCATATGTCTGTCTAATTCTAGGATTTAGTATTAAGAAATTTACTGTTGTACATACTAATGCCATGTGTTCCAATATCTGCTTGATTACTAACAAAACTGATATTTTATTCTCTTTCTGCTTGACTCCTTTCTATTTTTTAATCGGTTCCAAACTCAGGTAGAAAAGAGGGATGTTCTTTATTGTCTCTTAAAGCTTAAACATGTACAAGAAGAGTCAATCAACAATTCATGAATAAAACAAGAGCAAAAAATATATCTGCACAAGGCAGTAAGGGCTAAAGACCAAATGAAAAATGAATCCCTTCTCTAATCCTAACTGCTAGAAATATTTCCCCTGAGGATATTTTTCTACTTTGTTGTTTCTCTATTTAGAAACCTCATCTCCCTCTTCTATTAAATTTTGTAAGAGCTTCTGATAATTTTAACAATTAATAGCTAAGGATTACAGTACTCAAAACACTTGCAATTATATTAGCATATTTGAGTCTCAACAGGAAGAACAGGTGGCATCTCCATTTTACATGAAGAGAAGAAATAATGCAAGGAGATGGAGTGACTTGTCCCTGTGAGTGACAGAGCTGTGACTCACACAGGGTGTGTCTGACTTGAATTCATCACACCAAGGCCCTACCCCAGTGTGGTAGACAATACAAATGGGCACTAATATCTGCTTCTTCTCTACTACCAGGTAAACGAGATCGTGCTTCACTGCCTCCTTGAAGTTGGGCATGGCTGTATGACCAGATGTATCCAATAAAATGAGAACAAAAGGGATGTGTGCTGCTTTTGGACCAAAGCACTTAATTCTTGGTGGTCACCTCACTAGTTCTCCCTCTTTCTTTGCTACAGCTTCCAACACATGGAAGCACTTTCTCATATGGAGGTGCTGTAAGACCAGAATGGCCTGGAATGATGAGCCAACACATGGAGGACATTTTCTCTGGGAAGCTATCTGGTCCAGCAACAGACTTTGCCTTGAGCAAGAATTTAACTTACTGTCATCAGCCAAGAAGATTTGGGCATTGTTGTTACCACAGACTAACCTAGCCTATCCTGACTAATGCTGGCAGACTCCATACATGCCTGGGCCTCTAACCCTTAGGGCTCAGACTAGGGCTTATAGAGGCATATTTTGCCATGTCCAACTGATTTTTCCTCCCCCAATTCAACAACCCCCTTGGCTCTTTGTCCCTTGAACATTTAGTTACCACATTTTAAACTATTAATCTGCAGGAGATACAGTCCTGAGGAGGAGAGTTGGGGAGGGGCAGATTCCTGCATGGCTGGGGGCAGAGACAACCTCAGGTGTGATGAATGTTACCAGCACAGTGGGTGGTCTGGGCTGGGTTACATACGAATTAGCCATGATTGGTTGGAATGGCCTAAGAGATGAAGTTAAGATCATCATCCAAGACCAGTAAAAAAGGGAAAAGATCAAAACAGCAGAGGTCAGAGCCAAGTAAGAGAGATGGGCTCAACCTGGCTGGGAGCTGATTCAGCACCACAAACAGATCCCACGGGCCCTCTCCTCTGCTGGTTATTTTTCCTGTGCAGGTCAATCTTTTCAGGTTAGCCTTGCCCTTGAAGTGTCCCTGTAGGTCTTCAAATGCCCAGTGCCTCCTAAGTGAGGCCTCGTAGTGCCCTAGGCCAGGGACTCTATCTTTATTCATCCAACTTCTTTTTCTTCATAATATACATGGGTGAATTTACCTGGTACTCTGGGATAGATGCTTGATGCAGTCAGTTTTGCTTCATTTATACCCCACATACCTCTCTCATGCCCTGGATTATTTTGAAGAACATTTCAGACATATAATTTCAGCCATAAATATTTCAGTACATCTCTCCAAAAAATAAGAAGTCTAAAAATAACTGTAATGCACTTATTATACCTAAAAGTTAATTATAATTTCCTAAAAATAAATATTCTATCCATGAGTAGCCACTTTAGATAGATAGACAGATAGCTTATTTGAATCAAGCTCAATTAAAATCCATTCATTGTTATTTTTTTATCTCTTATGTCTCTTTTGATCTAGTAATACCTCCTTCATCAGTTTTTCTCCCCTTGAAATTGTTGGTTGAAGAAAACAAGTTGCTATTCCTACAGGGTTTCCCACAGTCTTGGTTTCACTGATTGCATATTTATGATGTCATTTAACATGTTTCTCTGTTCCCTATATTTTCTGCAAATAGGTATGTAAGTCTAGAGACTGAATCGGATTCACATTTCTGTGTGTGTGTGTGTGTGTGTGTGTGTGTGTGCACAGTAAGTACTATTTCATAGGTGGTGTTGAGTACTTATTTCAGGACACACTTAAGTTCTGGCCGTCTCTCGTTCTGTGATGTCAGCAATTTTGTTGCTAATCATGACTTAGATCTATTCATTTATTAGGGGTTGCAAATTGGTGCTGCTCTATCATTCCTTCTTGGTTTATACATAGTGAAACTTCCCCTCATTAACTATTTCTTACCCAAAGGGAAGAAAGGAAAATGCTTGATTGTTTCCTTTTATTTGCCAGTTTTCAAATCAGTTGGACTTAGATCATCCTCCCAAGAAGATTAATGACTGATTCTATGTTATTATATAATAAATAATTGATTTAAACACATTAATACTTAATATGTTTCCACTCATTTTAGTTATTGCTATTTATTAATCACTGGTGCTCAGTCTGTTCCATCTTTCGCCAGTAGGAAGTCTCCTCAATTTAGTTCCTGAGTCTTTTTGAAAGGGTCCTAGTGGTTTTTGACAGATTCCTTGATTTCTAGTACAGCAAAAAATTTGCCCCTGTCTTAACTTTCTAGGACTGTCATAACAAAACACCACTAACTGAGTGGCTTAAAGCACCACTAACTGAGTGGCTTAAAGCAACAGAAATTTATTCTTATAGCTATGGAGGCTAAAAGTCCAAAATCAAAGTGCCACAGGGGCCTGCATCCTGTGAAGGCCCTAGAGAAGGATCCTACTTTGCCTCTTCCTAACTTTTGGTGGTTACTGGCAATCCTTGGCACTCCTTGGCCTGTGGCTGCAACATGCCAGGCTCTGCCTCTGTCATCACAGGGCTTTCTTTCCCTGTCTCTCCTCTATCTCTGTCTGTCTCTGCTTTCTCTTCTTCTAAGGACACCAGTCATTGAATTAGAGCCCACCCTAATCTAATATGACCTCATCTTAGTTTAACTAGTTGCATCTGCAGAGACCCTATTTCCAAATAAGGTCAAATTCTGGGGATCCTGGTGGACATGAATTTTGGGGAGGGGAATGGGTACATAGAAGCACACATTGTAAAGTTCTACAGCTAAGTTTGTAGTGCCAAAGCGAAGGTAGAAAAAGAATCAGCAAGGAGATTCAGATCGTCTTCGAAAGGAAAGAAAACCAGTAGTTCAGGAGAAGAAAGCTTGGTCTGGCATTGAGGTCTGAGAAGCATTTCTCTCAATGGGTGACTGCAAAAGAGACATCGTGCGCAGGGAGCAGGCCACATTTTCAGCCTTTCTTCTTGTCCAGAACCTTCTTGTCACCTCTCTCACTGCAAGACCTGTCACAGCCAAGCTCTGGCTCTCCTTTATGACAGCTCAGGGTGGTGGGCAGAGCAACAGTTACTCCTTTCTTTGTGCAGATGAGGAAACAGAGGAAAAAGATGAGAATAAGCTGCTATAAGTATGGTTTAGCTTGAGAGAAGGAGAAGGGGAAGGAGGAGGAAGGTAAGGAAGAAAAACACTGAGGGAAGAGGCTTTGTTGGGTAGGGAAATTGAGGAATCAGTCTCACAGGGCAGAGCTGAAAGAGCAGAGGAGCTGGCCTCAGAAAGACCTCTGCAACTTACAAAACCTGTGACTTTGGATATGTTCCACAATATCTTTGTGCTTCAGCTTCTTTAGCTGAAAAGCAGGAATGATAATATCAACCTTACACAGTCCTGATTGGGTTTATTCACATATTCACCGAGCATCTTCTAGGTGCCAGGCACTGTTGTAAGTGCCAGGGATGTGGCAGTGGGAAAACTAGAACAAAATATCTGCCTCATGGAGCTTCCACTCTAGCTCAGGGAGTGGTGAAGTACAAGTGAAATAATAGCTGTGAACACTTGGCACATAAGTACTCTAAAAAAATTAGATTCTCTTCACCTGTCCTGATTCCAGGTCACAGATTCAAAGGTTGCCAGAGCACTGCACTTGCAGCTATTTAAGTGAATGAGGACTCCCCGAAGAAAGAAATGCCACCAAAAATCCCAGCACACTCTCAGAGAATGGGGCAAGGAAAGGGCCACTTGGGATAAACCCCAATGCTTGTTCTCAGAGAGATTTAATCTTCGGGAATGTTTAGTTTTACTGTCCCAGTGTGGTTTCTGAGAAGGAGGAGTCTAGGAAGTTTCCCTGGTAAGATACTATCAGATTTTTCTCTCTCAAAAATATATTGGCCTCCTATAAAGTGACAGCAGATATCGTCTCTTGTCCTGTCTCAAGTTTCCTCCTCCAAAAGCTGCTAAATGTCCCAGGCTCCTGCCTAAAGAGCAGGCGTTGGGAACGGGAGGGTGGATTTTGCATTAAGTCCCCAAAGGGCAGAGAGTTGAGTGAGCACCAGAGCTGAGGTGGGCATCTTGTCTGCATGGCCTTGATGTCTAGAAGGACCTTCCAGAAGCTTCGGGCAGGGGGCTCCCGGATTCTCCAGAGACATCCTGGCCACAAAGCATCCTTTACAAAAAGGCACCTTGGATTCAGAGAGAAGAGTAAGACCAGTGAACACTAGAGACAGGCAAGGGCAGTCCTCATTACCTGCTGATGACAGCTTTTGGAATACGAAGGACTGCGGGCTTCTCTCCAAGGCAGTCCTGTGGGAAGCATCTATGCTCATTTGGACCTGTGGCACATTTGCACTGTTTTGGGTGTTGAGTCCTTTGGAAGGAGAATGGCATAAAACATTAGTCCTTGACTTCTTGCTTCTAGTTGGAAATTCACACTTTGGGTACAGCACAGACCAAGGGAAAGTCCTAATGAGAGTTTTCGCTTCCCTGGAAGATTGAGTGATGACAGAAAGTTGCTTCGACACACAGAAAAGGTGATAAACTTGTAGTCTCAGTACCCCACAAACTCGAAACCCATAATGAAGAGAAATGATGACACAGCAGAAGGTACTTTGGTTGACACTGGGAATGGCAGAGTTACAGCAAACAACTGCTTTGTCCCTGTTTGAGAATGTGATTATATTCTGTTTAATTGTAGGATAAAATTTATGTTTAAAATTTTAAAAAGTAGAGCTAGAGTCCTAGTTTTAAAACTACTAGAAACCTCAGAGTTTACTGAAGATACTGTTACTCTGGGAATCTTAAGCAATCTTCTGGGAAAGGAATTTTCTAGTATGTTCCCCCAGCCCACTTCTAGGAAAACCAGTAATTCGAAAAACACAATTAGCAGGACGCACACTGCTGATATATAGGCATATACTGTGCTTTCAATCTTCTCCCCACAGTCTTATCTCCCTACTTCTGCCTTGAGGAAAAGAGCAAACAAAGAGGTTGGCAGGGCAACCAAGGCCTTTTTTTCTTGAGAACATTTAAGCAGGTAACTCAAAGACTCTCTTTGCTACTAGAAAGAAACAAAATCACAGGGTACTAGAAAACAGGCTGGAGACAGAGCTCTAAATGTGCCCCCAGATATTTTTAAAAATTTATTATTCTCATCCTAATTAAAAGGCTCAGGGTGAGTTATAAAACCATGTTCTGGTTGGCTTCGAAGAATAAGCAGTGATTGCACTTCATTAATGAGAAGTGTACAAGATGATATCATGTCATTTATATTTAATTCTTGCTCTAAATTTTGTATCACTTTATAGTAATTGTTCATGATAGGTACTTAACTCATTTACTCAACACATATTTATTTTATTAGGTATCTACTGAGTGTCATATGCTAGCCACTTAGATAACAGTGGTGAACACAGATGGTCTGTGCCCTCACAGGGCTTATAGTCTAATGAAAAAGAAAATCTTAATAAAATCATCTCATAAAACATGTCAAAGTTGCAACTGAGACAAATGCTGTGAAGTCAGGTACATAATGTTGGAAACCCTATAACAGGCAGATTATACCTACCTGGAGGTTCCTGGGGAACTGATGTTTTTGTAGAGAGCTAATAAACAAGTAGAGCGGAGCAGGGCTTAGAGGAAGGGCAACAGTTCCAGCAGAGGCAACAGTGTCCTGGGCAAAGTCCTGGGCAGGAGATGTGGGGACCAACCTAGAGAAACTGAGATTATTGTCACTAGAGAACAGAGCAAAGAGGAGATTAACATTTAGGGTTGTTATGAGAGCGAAATGTCAATATATATAAAGCACTTAGTGCCTGTGTACCTTGTGTTAGCTGCTACCATCGCATCCCACCTGGCGTTACAATTATCACAGATCCTGCTTTATCCCTTGCCATAGTAGCAATTGATTGAGGTTAGAGATTCTGTCTTGTTCACCTTTGCATTGCTAGGATCTTGAATATAATAATGGCTAATAAAAATAATTTTTGAATTTGTTTTTCTAGAACTTAGTATATGCAAGGCCCTAAGCTAGGTACAGTGTGGCCTTAAGTCCTTTTGGATTTTTGTAGTTTGATGCTACTAATTTTTTAAAATATTTCTTATCAAAATATAATGTACACCCACTTTAAAAACATAGGTCAACATTTTGACTTAATAAATGTTCATAAGCAAAGACATCCTTGTAACCAGCTGTCAGACGGAGAAACAGCATTATCTGCATCCAGGGAAACTCTTCTCCCATACTTTAGTCACTCTCCACCTCCCAGGTAATCACTGTCCTGATTCTAACTTGACTGTTTTTGTAGTTTACGTAGATAGGATCAAACAATATGTATTCCTTCCTGGCTAAGTTCTTTCACACAACATTACAGTTGTGAAGTCCATCCAGATTGTTGTGTGTAGTCATAGTTTGTTCATTTTCATTGCTGTAGTTTACACTATAATTTGCAGGTTTATTGTACTTTTGATGGGCATTTGGCTAATGTCCAGTTTGGTGCTATTATAAATAGTATTGCTTTCAACATTCTAGAACATGTCATTTAGTCAGTGGACGTGTGCATCTCTGTCGGCTATACACCTGGGAGTGAAATGCTGGATCCCAGTGTATACACGTTTGGCTGTAGTAGATATGGCTAAATTGTTTTCCAAAGAGGTTGTACCAATTTATTCAGCCACCACCAGTCCATGACAGTTGCAGTTCTTTCACATGCTCACCAATACTTGCATGTCTCATCTTAATTATGTTTAAAATGCACATTTGATCAGCTGCCCACCAGTTTGGAATGCAGGGGACTGTAGTACATCTCCATGGCAGTGAAGTCACAGCTGTGTCATCATTAGAGATTAAAGATCTTTAAGTCAATAAGCAATGATTAAGAGCCTATTCCAGGGGTGGGGAACCTGCACCCTTAAGGCCACATGTGACCTTCTAGGTCCCTCAGTGTAGCCTTTTGACTGAATCCACATTCAAAGGATTTGTTTTGTAATTTGTAAAATAAAATTGTAAAAAAAAAAAAATCCAAATTGTAAAATTTGGATTTAGTCAAAAGGCCACACTTAAGGATCTAGAAGGTCACATGTGGCTTAAGGCTGCAGGTTCCCTACCCTTGGTCACTCTGTCCTAGCTGCCGGGGTTTCCAGGTGAAAAAGAGCGTGGTCCCAGCTCATGAGCCTTCAAAGATCAAACCAAGAAAAGAGTGACGAGCTGGATTCTCAGATATACAAACAAGATGCCACAAGAACACAGAGAATGGGGTTTCCTGACTGCCTGGGGCCACGGAGGTTTGCAGAGGAGACATTTGAGTTCCGAGGTCAGAGTTTATCACAGGCTTGGGTGGAGGAGGCTCCTGAGCTCTCAGGTGGAGGACATGTGCCAAGTCTCAGCAGCATGAAAGGACGTGGCATGTGAGCCCTGTGTTTAGATGACCAGGGGACCCATCCTCCCACCTGAACCAGGAATCCCTCTACAACACCTCCACCACAGCTGCTCAGTCCCTTCTTGGAAACATCCATGATAACCTACTTGCCACCCCTGAGCAGACTCTTGTGTTCATGGAGAATAATAAATAAAACTCATAACAATAATAACCACTCCTATCTATGGAGCAATCATGTGCTAGACATGGCATGAAGCATTTGTTTGGATTATTGTATGTACTCCTCCCAAGAGTCCTACGACGTAGGTACCATTGTTATCCCCACTTGACAGCTGAGGAAACTGAGTGAAGTAAAGAAATGTGTCCAAATTGCATTGTAGAAATGTGTAGAGCCAGGAATTGAACCTAGATTTTTCTGACTTTTTAACTCATGTTCTCATTTCCTTATTTTGAGCCAAAGCTACTTTTTTTTTTCATTTTTCCTCTTTATCATAGTCTATCATCTTTTTT
>CM052438.1:122887108-122918033 GCA_028533085.1 Varecia variegata | reverse complement strand
GAGGTTTAGAGGCTTTAAATGTCTACCCCAAGGTTGTTAGGGTGTGAACTAGTGCACAAAGGATTTGAGAAAGATTTGTCCAAAGATTAGGAGAGAAAGAAGTTTATTTATTTTTCCCTGGGCAGAAAAGGGCCAACACGGTGCAAGAGAGGGAGATAGTGTTGGCAGATTTTTATTTAGGGGGTGAAGAAGGTTTATGGCTGTAGCCAAATTAACAGGGTACTGTGAACTGTCACATGGGCTCCTTCTCTTAGTGGCAGGCTGATAGCAGATATGATTTGGGGCATGATCTGAGGCCTGAAGTTTGTGCTGTCCATCCAGGAACTTCTCAGGAACTCCATGAGGCTATAAAATCAGGTTCTAAAAGGCAGTCTTAGTCAATAGGTCTACCAACTGTAAAAGAAAAAAAATTTACATTTCCTTTCTGTCTGCAGGGCTCCTTTTAGATGTTGTGAAAACAGACCTCCACAGGTTGCCTGGAGAGGGAGAGAGAGAGAGCAGAGAGAGCTCATTTTTCTATTATTTCACTAGCAAGACAGACTGTCCTTTCAAAGGTCTTACCAGGACAAGTGCCCAGATCTGTTTGAGACCAATCTGCCCATTCTGAATCCCTAGGACTATAGTTCTAAACTTTGGGGACATATCAGAAATTTTATGGTACTTTAAAAAAAATAAACTTTTTATTTAGAATAATTTTAGATTTTCAGAAAAGTTGCAAAGACCATGAAAAGAATTCCCATACACACCTCACCCAGTTTCCCCCATTGTTAACATCTCACATTCCATGGTACACTTGTCAAGACCAAGAAACCAACATTAGCACATTACTATGAACTAAACTACAGATTTTATACAGATTTCACCAGTTTTTCCATTAATGTCCTCTTTCTGTTCCGCATCCAATGCAGGGTATGAGATCACGTTTAGTTACCATGTCTCCCTAGTCCCCTCTGGTCTGTGACAGGTCTTTCCTTGCCATCACCTTAACAGTCTTTAGCAGCAATGGTCAGGTATCCTATAGAATGTTCTCCAATCTGGGTTTGTCTGATGTTTTTCTCATGATTAGACTGGGGCTCTGGGTTTTGGAAAGAAGACCACAGAGGTGAGGTGCCTTCTCGCTACGTCATCATGACAGCCACAGATGTCACTGATGATGTTAATTAAACTTTATCACTTTGGTAAGGTAGTGTTCGCCAGGTTTCTCTTTTTCCCTTTTCCTACTCTATTCTTTGGGAGGAAATCATCAAGCCTAGTGGCCCTTTTTTAACATACGTATTTTCCTCCTTACTCACCAAGCTATGCTAAGATTATGGGATGGGCAGCCATGGAGAAATCTGGGCAAACACATGGCAGTGATGTAGTGGATCCATGCATTGGACCACATGATCAATAACGTTCCTTCCAGCTCAGAGGGACTGAGATGCTTGCTATTAAATATCTTTCCATGCTATTCGTCATTGTCACCTTTTGGAAATCTGGGAGTGGGAGAGGAACAGGGCAGGCGGTAGAGCAGAGAACTAATATTTATTCCCTTGCAACAAAATTATATGGAATGTTCACCATGTATCAGGCACTGGGAGTACAACAGACATTAATTAGACAAATAATGGGAATATGAACAACTAATTACAAAATGTATTCTCTAGTTATAATCAGATAAGTGCTATAAAGCAGCAGTCCCCAACCCTTTTGGCACCAGGGACCTATTTCATGGAAGACAATTTTTCCACGGTCCCCAACCTTTTTGGCACCAGGGATCAGTTTTGTGGAAGATGATTTTTCTACAGACAGGGGTTGGGGGGATGGTTTCGGGCTGATTGAAGTGCATTACATTTATTGTGCACTTTATTTCTATTATTATCACATTGTCATTTACAACTCACTGATAAGATTTTGATATGAGTCTGCAAGAAATTGATTTATTATGGTCTCTGTGCAGTCAAACCTCTCTGCTAATGATAATCTGTATTTGCAGCCACTCCCCAGGGCTAGCATCACTGCCTCAGCTCCTCCTCAGATCATCAGGGATTAGATTCTCATAAAGAGTGTGCAACCTAGATCCCTCATGTGCAGTTTACAGTAGGGTTCATGCTTCTGTGAGAATCTGATGTCACTGCCAATCTGACAGGAGGTGGAGTTCAGGCAGTGATGCAAGCTATGGGGGTGGCTGTAAATATAGATGAAGCTTCGCTGCTGCTCACCTCCTGCTGTGTGACCCAGTTCCTAACAGGCCACAGACTGGTACTGGTCTGTGGCCCAGGTTTTGGGGACTGCAGCTATACTATAGAGGATAAACACAATGTGTTGTCAGGGTATATATCAGAGGTGGAACAAAGGAAACACCTGGGTGACCAGTCAGATTATGTTGGGTGTTAAAATAGAGATATGAAAATCTGCTATAAAGAAACAAACAATTAATTTAATCCAAGGTTGCAGAGTTTAGAGGTGGCTTCACAGACATTTGTGCTAAGTCCTTAGGGAACGCATAGAGATTCAGTAGGGAAGTAGGAAACTGGAAGAGTGTTCGGGCATAGGGAATGTAATAAGCAAAGGCACACCTGCCTGAACAGGCATTAGCGTGTTTGGGCAAGGATGAGTTTCAAAGTGGGTCTGAAGTATGAGTTCACGGTAGGAAGTGGTGGAAAGGTGGTTGGGGTCAGGACGTGGGTCATAAAAGGTTTCTGAGTAACACAATCTGATAGGCTCATCAGAATGAACATTTTGGCTCACAGAGCGAATGGACTGGAGGTTTGCTTGACTGTGATTCCTCAAACTCAACAGGTCCAATACTGAATTAATCCCCCATCCTTCTCCAGGGTTGACCTATCAGATCCCATCAATCTTCAGCCTGCTGATTTTACCTGGTAAGGTACCTCACGTGTCTGTGTCCTCTTCTCTCCACTGCCACTGTCATTGCCATAGCCTAGGCTCTCATCTCTGCCCTGAGTGTTGCATTAGCCTCCAACATGATGTTCCCCAGCTCACATTCACCCTCTCCACTGCAGACAGCGTGATGTTTCTAGCAGGCAGCGTTGATTTGTGTCACTCCCCTACCCAAAATCCTTCAGTGGCTTTCTATTATCCATACAATAAAAACTGGACATTCTTACCATAGCTCATAGGAACTTTCACCATAGGACTGGCCCCAAATCGCACCTCCTGCACCCACTTTGGCCCTTCATACTTGACCCACATGAAGCCACGTGTGGGTCTCCACAAACACCAAGTATTCTCAGGCTCTGTGCCTGTGAACATGCCATTGCTTCTGCCTTGGACACCACCTTTTCCTTCCTCCTTATCCACCTGCAAACTCCTTCTCATGAGTCAGGTCTCAGCCTGATGGGCACCTCCTCTGTGAAGCCCTCCCTGAACCCCTCCAGGCAGCATAGGGATGCCTGAATTTTGCTCATTCCTACATTACCAAAACAATCTTGTTTGTTTCTTTCCCCACATGCTGGTCTTCTTTCTTTCTCATGTATCTGTACCCAACGCCTACCATGGTGCTCTTAGATGCTCAAGAAATATTTATAAAGAAAAGGAGGGAAGGATGGAAAGATGGAAAAACGGAATGCCATGGAATACTACTCAGCCATAAAAAGATGGTGATCTAGTACCTCTTGTATGAACCTGGATGGAGCTGGAGCCCATTCTTCTAAGCGATGTATCACAAGAATGGAAAAACAAACACCATATGTACTCACCATTAAATTGGAGCTAATCGATCAACACTTACATGCACAGATGGAAGTAAAGCTCAACAGAAATCAAGCAGGAGGGAAGGGGAGGAGCGGATGGGTAAAATTCACACCTAATGGGCACAACGCACACTATCTGGGGGGTGGGCACACTTATAACTTTGGCTCAAACGGTACAAAAGCAATTTATGTAACCAAAACGTTTTACTCCTGTAATATTCTGAAATAAAAATTTAAAAAAAAAAGAAAAGGGAATAAAATAGGGAGGGGTGGAGGGAGGGAGGAAAGGAAGAAAGGGATTTAGGAAAGAAGGGAGGGAAGGGGGGAGGGAGGAAGGCGAGCCGGACGGTGGTGAGAGGGGAAGGTGCTGGTCTGCCCTTGGCCTCCGTTTTTTCACCAGCTGGGCCCCATCCCAGCTCAG
Source organism: Varecia variegata (assembly GCA_028533085.1). NCBI lineage: Eukaryota > Metazoa > Chordata > Mammalia > Primates > Lemuridae > Varecia > Varecia variegata. The sequence goes on along the minus strand of CM052438.1, from coordinate 122,913,917 downwards.
AGGCTGCATTTCCGAAAGAGAGGCAATGATAGACAGACTTTGAAGTGTAGTTCCAGAAATCAAATGAAGAAAAGAGCAAACACGCACATACAACATCGATCAGTTTTGGATTTTAAACCATGACACAAATGTCACTGGCAGTGGACGATCTGTGCAAAAAACTATAAAAGAAACTGCTTCATGACAAAATTGGCTTCTAAAGCAATCGACTGCTCGAGAAAACAGTAATATCTCTGTGTTTTAAGTGGTGAGTCTAGGAGCCAAATCTCTCTTGGAGGACCAATGAAAGAGATTGAAAATATAATTGAAATCCCAAGCACATTCTGGAAAAAAGAAAAGAAATGAAAAAAAAAAAACCAATCCCAAAGGCAGGCCTGAGTGAAGTGCTGCAGGCTGAGACACAGAGATTTAGACGGAAGAGCCTAGCAGGACAGAGGTTCCTTCGCGCTGCCCCAGGATAGCCCCCCGGAAGCAGAGTGTCCTCCTGTACCTTCTGTCGGAACTTTTCAAGATTCTGGGGTATTCACACTTAGAAGAATGAGGAGTGGAACCCAGACCCCTTCTCCCACCATGCCACCCCCGGCTTGGAGTCTTGAAAAGGCACATTTCGTGTTTCCTCGGTTGGACTGCCACCACCCTGGCCACCCTGCAGGGCAGTCTGTTCTCCCCTAGGTCTCCATCTCTCTGACTTCCCTGAAAACAAGTAGTCTGGGGCCCTGGCTCCTGCCTCGCTTTCTCAAGTCATCCCCGGGGACTCATCCTCAGTGATCAGAACGGCTGTGCAGGCTGCGGGCCGTGGGAAGTCAAGTTGGCAATAGGGCTACTAGTTCTGGTGGGATTCTCAGGCTCAGGGGAGCCCCCTTCCTCATCTCTCTAGACTCCAACCCACCCAGGGTGTCCCCTCTAAACAAGGAGGGCAGATTTCTAGCTGGCCCTAACAATTAATCCTTCAGGTGCCTCAAAAATAGCCAGCTTTTGATTCCAGGCCCTGGAAGTTTTCCCCTCAGCCTTGGCCATGCTCTCTCTGTCCTGTTGGGTTCCCTGCAGCATGATTGATAGTTGTCGAGGTTGGTTTTGCCTGTGTATGAAGCCTTCTTTCCTTCTCACTGCTCTTCCATACCACCGATGTATAAGTAGGATGAGTCACCTAGGATATCTCTCCCCACATTTTGAAAGCAGCTAAAGAGCTGAATATAAAAATGACCAGCAGCCAGACCATCTATTGAAATAGAGCCCTGACCCGTAACCTGCAGCAACTATTCCAGGAAAACAAACCACAGCCTCTGTAGGAATTGGCCCCAATGGTCAGAACTTAACAACTGACAGCTTCCCTAGTTTTGCCCTCACTTCCAACTTAGGACCAACTGCAGAAAGCCAAATATTCTCCCTAACCAAACACGTGTGGTGTCCACTTCCAGTTAACTGCCTACAGCTCCCTCCTGCCACCCGCCTCCCTGATCAGACCATACCTGAAGCCTCCCCTTTTTTCACCCTAAAGCTCTCCCACTCCCCACTGCCTTGAGTCTGGGCCAAATGCAAGTGCTGGGGGCTGACTCCCTTATAGCAAGTTCCAAATAAATACTCTGTACTTGTTCTCATCGGGGTGGTCTCCACTTATTTTCACACAGCTGGCTGTGATGCAAAGCACAAGAATTAAAAAGCAGATTGAGTGACTCCATTTCTATGAAGTCCACAAACAGGCAAAAGGAATCTATGGTGGCAGAAATAAGGAAGTAGCTGGCAGTGTGTGTGTGGGGTTGGGAGTGAGGTTGGGGAGGAGCTGGGGTGCATTGACTGGAAAAGGTCATCAGAAAACTTTCTAGAGGGTGGGAAATGTTCTATATCTTATTTTGAGTGATGGTGACATGGTGCCTACAGGTGTCAAAACCCATTGAGCTGAATGCTTAAGATCTGTGCATTTTACAATACGTAGATTATACTTTTTGGTGGGCAACCTTTAAGACAATCCTCATGCCTGGTATTCACACCCTTGTTTAATACCCTCCCCTGGAGTGTGGGCGGGACCTAGTGACTCACTTCTAACAAATATATTCCACAAAAGTGATGGGATGTCGCTTCTGAGATGAGATTACAAAAAGCCTACGGCTTTCAGGAGTCCTCTCTGGCTCTCCTGTTGCCTCACTTGCTCACTGGGGACAGGCCAGGTCCCCTGTTGTGACAGGCCCCATGGAGAGGCCCAGATGCCTCTGCCCAGCAGCCAGCAAGAACCTGAGGCCCGACGGCAGCCACACGCGTGAGCTGGAAGCAGATCTTCCCCCAGTGGAGCCTTGAGAGGAGATCACAGCCCCTGCTGGTATCGTGACAGCAGCCCTGGGAGAGACCCCGAGCCGGAGCCACCCAGCGAGGCTGTGACTGGTTTCCTAACCCACAGGAACTGTGAAATGACAAATATGTGTTGTTTAAAGCCAACCAAGTTTTCGAGTAACTTATCTGCTCTCTACGAAATTTTTCAAATGCTCTTTATAAAGAAAGGGAAGCACAGTGCTGAGCAGCACCTGCTTCTGCTCTCTGCCGTGCTGGGGATCTGCTCCCACCACTGAGATTCACTTGCCCACCCAACTCTTTCCCTGCAAAGCCTTCCTCCAGAATAGCAGTTTTACCATGTAAAAATAACTAGGACATATGGGAACACTCACAAAAGACCTTCTCCAAGGCACGGGAGAAGAGAGTCTGCACATTCTGTTACGGGAGCATTCCTAGGTCCAAAGTGCACGTGGAATTCAAACATCCCGATGCCTGGCAAGGCTCATGGAGGGAGGTGCACGGAGGGGCTGTCTCTCCACTCAGATGGATGGTCTTTCCCCTGGAGCCCACCCTCATGTCCCCACCTCCCTCAGCTGGTGAAGACAGGGAGAGATGCAGCCTCCTTGGCTGGCATCACCTTTGCTGAGGGATAGTGCAGACAGTGTGGACTTTGGAACCACGCAGACCTGGGTTCAAATCTCAGGTTCAGTTTTATGAGTCGGGTGAGCTTTAATGGATCATGAATCCTCTCTGGGGTTCTCAGGAACCTCATCTAAGAAATTAAGAGAACTCTTACTTTGATGAATTATTGTAATAATTAGAGACACCCCAACGTGGATGAATCTCAGATGCATTATGCTAAGGGAAAGAAGCTGGACTCAAAAGCCTACATTATGTGACCTTCTGGGAAAGGAAAACTATACGGACAGAAAACAAATCAGTGGATGCCAGAAATGAGGGGTGGGAGGAGTCAACTACAAAAGGCACAAGAGAATTTTTGAGGGTGATGGAACTATTCTGTGTCTTGATTCTAGTGCTGGCCACACAAATGTATGTGTTTGCCAAAATTAACAGAACTGTACATCAAAAAGGATGAATTTTACTGTATGTAAATTATACCTCAATAAACCAGCTTTTAAAAATCATGCGAGGAAGTAAAAGGTGTAGAAACAGTAATTCTCTCAGTCTAGCCCAAGACAGCCGTCTAGGGTTAGTCACAGATCTGAGCTTGCTGAGGTTACTCAGGTGCTATACAAACCAAGCTTGTCATTCCCCAAACCCTCCCTCCTCAGCCCGTAGGACTGCCTGCCAACTCCTCCCTGCCTGGTAGAAATTGTTGCTTTAGGGTACACGACTCAGCCCTGGGAGGGCTGGGTGTGACCAAGTGTAGCATCCCAGTGGCTGCTAGAGCCCGTATGACTATCCACACCATTGAAACAAGGGTAAAGTCCTGCCCTGTTCTTCAAGATTCCATCAGCTAACAAGGGAACCCTGAGAGTCAGTCATTCTCATCAGTCATCAGCATCTATGCAAATACATATTTTTTTTACTCCAAACCAGCAAATACAATGTTTGCACAACTGCAAAGCAATGACCTACAAATCAAATGTATATGTTACATGTAACCTACTAGCAAGGTGATGAATTTCTCCTCCCTTGCACCAGGGAGATAAGGAGCTGGAATTGTGAGTTTTTAATCAAATCAGCAAGTGGGAAATAAACAGAATGTGGCAATGATGGCTGTTAATCTCCTTGAAGTTTCCATGGGGTTGGGCCCTGCTAGAAGCCTTCATTTCTATGGAAACCACAAAAGGCAGTTTGGACAAAAGCAAATGAAACCAGGGAAAGAAAGGCCTGGGTAAGACTGAATTCCAACGTTTGCCAGATGGAAGGCTTGAGAGTGTTCAAGGCTTGGGAGGCAAATGCTTGCGTTACCCGGCACTGGCAAAGGCATCTCTCAGCCCGGGGGCAGGTGGCAGCTTCTTTAGGACTGAGGGCTGCTATGGAAACCCAGTGAGACTTGTTTGGGTGGGGCAGGGCAAAAGCACAGGTAGGAGAAAAGAAAAAAGGGAGGGAAAGAATATGCTTACCCAGGAAGTATTAATAGTTCCTGACACCCCATAATTGGGATGGCACCCGTCCTCTGCATCCCAATGGTGCCCTGCACGTGTGTCCGTTGCAACAAAAATCACTCTATTGTAATAACCTGCTTACCTGTCTCCACCACTAGCAAAAATCACTCTATTGTAATAACCTGCTTACCTGTCTCCACCACTAGATCCTTCATTCAGAATAATGATGGATAGAATATTTTATTATGTTAATAGAATCTAGCTCAGGGCTCAGCCCCCAATAACAACTATAGTCATGCATCACTTAATGGCAGGGACACGCTCTGAGAAATGCATCATTATGGGATTTTGTCCTTGTGTGAACATCATAGCGTGCACTTACACAAACCTAGATGGTGTAGCCTACTACACACCTAGCTTATGCGGCATAGCCTATTGCTCCTAGGCTACAAACCTGTACTAAATGTTACTGTACTGACTACTATAGGCAATTTTAATACAAGGATAAGTATTTGTGTATCTAAACATCTAAATAGAAAAGGTACAGTAAAAATACTGCATAAAATATAAAAAACGGTACACTTGTATAGGGCACTTACCATGAATGGAGCTTGCAGGACTGGAAGTTGCTCTGGGTGAGTCAGGGAGTGAGTGGTGAGTGAATGTGGGGGCCTAGGACACTAGTGTTCACTGCTATAGACTTTATGAACACTGTACACTTAGACTACACTGAATTTATACAAAATACTTTTCTTTTTCAATAATACATTAACCTTACTTTACTGTAATTGTTTTATATTATAAAATTTTTTTTAACTTTTTGACTCTTTTGTAATAACATTTAGCTTAAAACACAAACACACTGTATAGCTGTTCAAAAATATTTTCATTTTTTAATGTCCTTATTCTATAAGCTTTTTTCTATTTAATTTTTTTTTTTTACTTTTTGAACTTTTTTGTTAAAAACTAAGACACTAACACACACATTAGCCTAGGCCTACACAGGGTCAGGATCATCAATATCACTGTCTTCCACCTCCACATCTTGTCCCACTGGAAGGTCTCCAGGGGCACTAACACACATGCAGCTGTCATCTCCTATGATAACAATGCCTTCTTCCCAAATACCTCCTGAAGGACCTGCCTGAGGCTGTTTTACTGTTAATTTTTTTTACATGAGTAGAAGGAGTACACTCTAACGACAAAAAGCATAGTAAATACATAAGTCAATAACTGGTTTATTATCATTATCAAGTATTATGTACTATACATAATTATATGTGCTAGACTTTTATACAACTGGCAGGACAGTGGGTTTGTTTACATCAGCATCACCCTAACACATGAATAATACATTTTGCTATAATGTTGCGATGGCTGCAGCATCACTAAGCAATAGGAATTCTTCAGCTCCATTATAATCTTACGGGACCACTGTTGTATTAATACATGCAGCCCATTGTGAATGTAGACACACACACACACACACACACACACACACACACACACGAACCCCAGAAGTCCATCTCCTACTACCTTCTCCCCCAAAGGGTATAATTGACCAGAAACAGTATGTACTACTCCCCCTCTCCTTATCTCTCTATCTCCCCAAAGTCCCCTAAAACTCCTGTACTAAAAATGAAATCAGATTTTCAGAACAATTTCATAAGGAAGACAGATTAACAAAGCCATGGTTTTAATTTCCTCTGCCACATGGGACCTTGTCTTAATTAATTCAAAACAACGCCAGTCCCTATCAGTATCTTGTATTTTTAAAAATGGATAACAAGCGTGCCTCAGGAGCCATAGGCTAAAGTGATAAAAGCATTTCCAAATAAGATTCAAATTATTAATGCCTGATGAAAATGTTCCCTGATGCCTGAGCAGTCTCATACCACTTCTCTCCATAGTTTCCCCAACCAGGAGAAAACATCCTTCAGACCAAGTGTAAAAGAATCCAGAAAATCAATAAAATCATTCCATGCATTCATGCCCAACAGTCAGCTTCTTCCCCAGCATTTCTTGACATGAAGATTCCTGAATCAGGCTCATCCTTAATTTATAAATCATATGCCCAAACTGCACAACCTCAGATTAATTTGTTGGTGACCAGCCTCTGTACTTTTCTGGAAGGAAAAAAGTGGCTCACATTCGATGCAGCAAACATGCATTCTGAGCCCACTACGAGTCATGAATGGTGCCAGGATTGGTGGCAGAAAAAGGACAGATATTGTCCCATGTGCTTTCCATGTGCTTATGGTTTAGTCAAAGAGATAGATATACAAACAAATAATAGTAAAAATGTATATGTTAATAGTAAGGAAGAAAGCAAAGAAATAATTCTGCTCTGGGAAGTCCATAGCAACAGGAGGAGATTGGGCAATCTTTGTAGGGTTACAGTTCCCTGAATTGAGAACTCAAGAATGAGGACCAGTCCCCTGCAATCTTCAAATTGAAAATTTTTACCAGTTGGAGGGGTGGAAATATCACCTGCTTGTTTAAAGTTTTATTTCTCTGATTACTAACTAGTGAAGGTCAACATCTTTTCATATATTTATATGGCCATTTGGGTTTCCTTTGTGAATTGCCCAACTTTTTATTCTATTGAATTTTTAAAAATTATTGATTTGAAAGAGTTTGTCAGTAAACATGTTGAAAACAATATCTAAGTAAGTTTTTGAATTCCCTTTTGTTTATAGCACTCTTTGCACAGAGATGTTTCAACTATAATGAAGTCAGTTTTAGCAACACTTTCCTTTATAGTGGATACCTCCTGCGTCTTCTCAAAACTCCACCTATACTCTAGTATGATAAAGATATTCTCTTAGGTTTTCTTTTTTTTTACTATTTCGGAAATTCTATTTTTATTAAACTTAGGAAAACATTATTTGCATAGATATATGATGGAAAACGTTGTTAATCCTGCTACTGTTCACTGTCCCTTGCATGTACCCCTAAACTACTTGCTTCCCTTTGTATCCTATTCCCTTAGTTAAATCAAAATCTGGTTAAATCCAAAAATTTGCCTCCATTGTGCCTTCACATGCAGAGTTGACTAATGATGAAGAAAAACACAATAATTGATAACTGGTGATTCCTCAAATATCACTGAATCCATTCATGTTCTTCTAAAAGATTATTTCTCATCTCTATTTGAACATCTAACACTGCCTTCCTTAATCTCTGTTTCATTTATTTGTGCTCTGATATTTGTTATTTTTTAAATTTTTTTAATAAAAATTTAAATTGCCCAGCCAATTTTTCTATTTTTAGTAGAGATGGGGTCTCACTCCTACACAGCCTGGTCTTGAACTCCTGAGCTCAAGCTATCCGCCTGCCTCGGCCTCCCAGAGTGCTAGGGTTACAGGCGTGAGCCACTGCGCCTGGCCTGATCTGTGTTATTTCTTCACTTTTCTAATTTTGACTTTAGTTTGTTCTTGATTTTTAGTCCCTAGAAGTGTGACTTTAGGTTATTTATTTGAGATCTTTCTACTTTTTTGATAGGAATTTATTGTACAAACTTCCCTCTTAGAACTGCTTTTGCTGTGTCTCATAAGTTTTGGTATGTTGTGTTTTCATTTTTATTTGTCTCAGGAAATTATTAAGTTTTCTTTTAAATTTCTTCATTGACCCATTTGTTGTTCAGGGGCATGTTGCTTTAATTCCATGATTTTGTACATTTTCCAACATTACTTCTGTTATTGATTTCTAGTTTTATTCCATTGTGGTCAGAAAAGATACTTGATATGATTTCAATATTTTAAAATTTAATACTTGTTTTGTGACCTAAGATATGGTCTATCCTGGAGAATGTTCCATGTATTGGAACTTTGATAAAAATGTATATTTCGCAGTTGTTGGTTGGACTATTCTGTAAATGTCTGTTAGATCCATTTGGTCTAGACTGCAGTTTAACTCAAATGTTTCTTTGTTGATTTTCTCTCTGGATGATATGTTTATTGCTGAAAATAAGGTGTTGAAGTCTCCTACTATTATTGTATTATAGTCAATTGCTCCCTTTCAGTCTATTAATATTTGCTTTATATACTTGAGTACCCCAGTATTGAGTGCATGTATATTTATAATTGTTACATCCTCTTGCTGTATTGATCCTTTCATCATTATATAATGTCCTTCTTTATCTTATTCTCATTTAGGTCTTTCATCTATCTAGTATTTATTTTGTGGGTATGCAATAGAGATTGATATTATCTTTAGCTATATGGTTTATTTATTAAATAATCCTTCCTTTTCCCACCTATTTGTTGTACCATCTCTGTCATATACCAAGGTCCCACCAAAGTGTGGATCTGTCTCTGGGCTCTCTACGTTCTTCCACTAATTTATTTGTTTATTTCTTTATCATTGTTATTTTTAGACTATTTAAATTATTATAACCATCAGGCTGATAAAAACTTAAAAATTAAAAAACTCCAAATGTAGCAAGTGTGGTAAAGCATTGGAAACTCTTATACAGTACTAGTAGAGATACAAATTAATACAATCACTTAGATGAATGATTTAACATTAGCATGTATGAGATTATTCCTTTTTATAGCTGGGAAGTATTCTATTGTATGAATGTACCACAGTTTGTTCATGGATTTATCTGTGGATGTGTATTTGATTTGTTTCCAGGTTTTTGCTACTATGAATAAAGCTGCTCTGAAATTTTGTGTAGTGCATTCTTTTTCTGGGCATAATTTTTAGGGGTAATTAGAGTAGAATCAGTCATATAGTAAGTGTACATTTAACTTTATTAAGAAAGTTCCAAACTGTTTTCCAAGTGGTTGTACTAGTTTAAATTCTAATTAGTAATTATAAGCCTTCTTGTTTCTCCACATTCTTGACAGTACTTGGCATGTTAATATTTTTAATTTCAGCCAGTTTAGAGTGAAGTGATATTTCATTTTGGTTTCAGTTTGTGTTTCCTTGATAACTAGTGTTGAGCATATTTTCATGTGGTTATTGGACGTTCAGATATATTTTTTAATGAAGTATCTATTCAAATATTTTGCCCATATTTTACTGTTATCTCCTTATTTTTGAGTTGTAAGAATTAATTACTTAATTAGGATACAAGTTTATTGTCAGAGATACATGTATTGTGAATATTGTTTCTTAGTCTGTAGGCTTACTTTTTAATTTTCTTAATGGTATATTTTAAAGAGCAGAAATTGTTATTTTAATGAAGTCTAATTTATCAACTTTTTCTTTTATGATTTGCCTCTCTAAGAAATTTTTGCCAACCACAAGGTTACAAAGATTTTCTCCCATATTTTCTTTTGGAAGCTTTATAACATGAGCTTTTGCTTTTAGGTCTATGATTCCTTTCAAGGTAATTTTTTTGGATGTTGTGAGATAAAGTTCAGAGTTCATTTTTTTTCATATGTATATCCAGTTGTTTCAGCACCATTTGTTGAAAAGACTATCCTTTTCCCATTAAATTACAGTATGCTATAGATACATCTTTAACTTATCACTGTGTGTCTTCAAGTGATACTGTGATATTATTATGGTATAAGAACCTTATAAGACAGTATCTCCATTTTCCTCTTCCCAGCCTTTGTGCTATTATTGTCAGCCATTTTACTTCATCATACATCTGCCCAATTCATTGGTTATTTTTGCTTAGACAGTTATCTTTTAACAATGTTTTAAAAATACATTTGTAGGGTTTTTTTTGGGAGGAAGTTGAGAAAGTAACTCTCTGATGGCTTCTAGTTTCCTCAAAGTGAAGTAGAAGTGCTTTGGGGAAAGTGATGGGGCCACTGGTAGGGTTAATAGTTTAATCAGAATAAAATTGTCTGGACTGGGCACGGTGGCTGTAATCTTAGCCCTTGGCACTTGGGGAGGCTGAGGTCGGAGGATCAGTTGAGGCTAAGAGTTAGAGACCAGCCTAGGAAATATAACAAGATGCTGTCTCTACAAAAAAATTAAAAAAAAAAAAATCTAGGCCTGGTGGCATGCAATTCTAGTCCCAGCTAAGGATGCTAAGGTAAGAGGATCCCTTGAGCCCAGGAATTCGAGGTTACAGTAAGCTGTGATTGCACCACTGCACTCTAGCCTGGGTGATAGAGTGAGACCTTGTCTATAAAAATATAAAGAAAGAATAAAACTGTCTGGTACAGCCCTTGAAGCTACCTAAGATTGTCAGGTCACAATAAGCGGGTCCAGTTAATGTGAAAATCCATGGTATTTTTGTGGTAATATCAGCCTGACGGAACATACAATTCTGTATCTCTATTTATAACCTATATCTTTAGCACAGTGCTCTAGAGCAGTGCTATCCAATACAAATATAATGTGAGCCAAAAAGTTGAACCACATATGTAATTTTAAATTTTCTAATAGCCACCTGAAAAACATTTGAAAGGATGAAATGAATTGTAATATATTTTATTTAATCCAATGTATCCAAATTATATAAACATTATCAATGTAAAAATTATTAATATTTTACATCCTTTTTCATACTAAGTCTTTGAAATCAAGTGTGTATTTTACACTTACAGAACATCTCAATTCAGACAAATCACATTTCAAATGTGGCCTGCGGCTGTTGGCCAGAGGCCTCAATAGCCACATATAGATGGTGGCTACAGTTTTGGAAATACATCTCTGGACAATGATTTCTCTTTCTATCCAACATCAAGGTGGCTCAGAGAGCATTTTCTTAGTTTCATGCTGAAGAGATCAGGTTGAGGCCAGCATTGGAAGTCAAGCTCTATCATGTGTATTTCTTTTCATTGAGGCCACACTCTGCAATATAATTAGATAAGACTGATATGATGAGACATAATAAAGGCATCAAGTTGCCAGGTGAACTGAAAGAATTATAGAAACTGAAGGGTAGAAAGATAAATACAACAAAAGGTGAGTCACACACTTAGAACAGAAGTTTGCTCAAAGATCTTGTATTAATAAATGGAGGCAGGTTAAGCCCTTTTCTCCCTAGAGATTCTTTTTTGTTTTGTTTTCATTTCTTCATAATTTCCACATGCCATAAAGGATGTGACATTAAAAAAAACTGGCACATAAAATTCCACTTCCTAGACAATACATATTTTTAGACCTAACATTTTAAAAGGTAACATCAGGATGCAGAACCATGACCTATAAATAACAAACTATATTTTCAAATATAAAACAAACTGATCACAGCCATTGAGAGGCCTCATCTTCTTGAGTCTCCAAGTGTCTTGTGATTCTGCTTCTAGGACAGATTTCAAAAAGAAAAAAATAACCTTGGGGAGACCAGCAAGCATTGTACCTATGGAGATACAGGGGTTTATACACATACCAGTCAAGGTACATATTTGTTATAGGTATCTATTGTTACGCAATGAACTCCAAAACTTGCTGGTTTAAAATAGCACCGTTCTAATCATCTGCACACGATTCTGGAATTTGGGGAGAGCTTGGTGGGGTGGGCTCATCTCTACTCTCCATGGACCAGCATGGCTGAATGGGGGCTGGGGAACCAAAGTCCAAGATGGCCTTACGTGGCTGGCAGTTCCCCGATCTGGTGACTGGGAGCTCTGCTGCGGCTGTTGGCCAGAGGCCTCAGTTCTCCCCTGTGCAGCCTTTTCACATGGCTAGGTCGGCTTCTCACGGCATGTCCAGAATTCTTGAATGCAGCTGGCTTCCCTCAGAGCCCACACACCAAAGGGAAGCTGCTGACCCTTCTTAAGGTCTCTTAGTCCTAGACGTGCACAGTTTCATTGTCCCAGCATTTTATTGCATAAAGCAGGTCACAGGGCCAGGACAGATGCAAAGGGAAGGACTACACAAGAGTATGAATACTGAGAAGTGTGGCTCACTGGGGGTCTCCAACATAACCACCTTCCATACTAGTGAACTTGCTGCCATGGGCCATTTTTCTTTTCAATATTCTCACCCTTGAACTTCTTTTACCCCCTTACAGTTGATAATTCTCTATACTAATGACAACCAAATTAGCATTTCAGCCTATGGTTTCCGGCCAATACCCAAATTCTTGTATCTAAGAATCTCTCAGATATCTCTACCTGAATATCCCACTGGTTCTTCTAACTCGACATTTACAAACTAAGCTCCTGAATTCTGAAGAGAAAATGTGTCTGGACCCAACCGTCTGAATCAGAACCACAGCGGTTTCAGAAAAAGGAACCGCCTCCACTGGCCAGGTTTACAGAACTCCCCTTCTTGTTGCTGCCATTTCGGATGGTGACAGCTGTCAAGCATGATTCATTATAGGATTACCATAGCCTTCCTCCATCAGAGGTTAAATGCAAGGAATCACAAACCACTAATTGCCTTCTCTCTGTAGTATAGAAGAAACATCTATCTGTCTCCTCCCACTCTGAGCTTCCTTGGAGTTGGTGTAGTGCAGCATGGGCTTTGGAAACAGACTGACCTAGGCTGGAATCCCAATCCATCATTTTCTAGCTGTGCAGCCCGGGAAAGTTTCTTAATCTCTCTGAGCTTCAATTTTTAAAAAATTGACAACTCAAGAATACTAACAACTATCTCATTGGATTGTTGTGAGAATTAAATAAGATGCATAAAGTGCCCAATTCAGCATCTGGTACATTGTACAGAAACTGACTCATTTTTGTTTCCAATGCCTAGACACAGCTGGGGTTGAATGAATGTATCCTTGCCCTCATTTCCCAGTAGAAAACGCTGAGAGTGCAGGATCCAGCCGTTTGCATCACCCTTAGGCAGGCCCACAGTGTCTTACCATGAGTTGTGCATGCTCAAGTATGGTTTTTAGGCAGATTCTCTCTTCTTTCCGTTTATATGATAAGCATGTTGCAAGCAAGTGGCAGTCTCTGGCTCCCATTGCATCTTGCCTGAGTCGCCATGCTCCCCGACCCTGTGCAGGGGATGCCGCTGGGTGGCCGATGCCCGCTAAGTCCGCATTAAGGCTGGATCTCAGTCCAACTCCAGGCTAGCTCCCCAGCATTGCTTTCTAACTTCCTCACCAACCCAGCAGAGCTTGCACCTCAAAACCTCAATCCTAATTGCTGACTGGCCTCACCCCATGTGGCCACCACATTCTTCATTCTGCTGTTGGAGAAACTTCCAAATGTCGTAGCAAGTAAGTGTGCAGAGCCATGCCACCCCTTACTGGAGACCAGCATCCCAGATTCAGAAAGGACTGGACCCCAGGTATGGCAAAGGCTATTGGAAGCCTGCTTTTTCCTCTTTTTTTTCTACTCGTGTTATTCTTTTTTTTTTTTTTTTGAGAATTCGCAGGGGTTTAAAAACATACCATAGATTAACAACACTGATAGGGTAAATATAGCATAGTGGTTGAGAAGACAGGCTTTAACTAGACTTATATTTAGCATTACAATTTACCAGTTGTGTGACCTAAATCTTAAATCTATTTTTACATCTAAAAATGAGAATGATAGTATTCTAGATCACAGGGTTTGCAATCACTTGGTTGTGAGTAAAGCAACCTGACTTAAGTGGCTTAAACAAAAAGAAGTATAGTTTCTCTCACTTAACAAGAGCTCTGGAAGTGGTGGCTAATTCTGTTGGTTCAGCGCTTCAATGCCATCTCCCAGTTTTTGAGGCTTTTCCCTCATCCTTATTGTGTCATGATTGCAAAGTGGCTGCTGTAGCTCCGGATACCACATTTATATCCAAAGCAACCATATCTTTCCTTTTATCAAAAAATAGGATTCTTCAGAGTCTCTGTATTGGACTTCCTATTGGATCCTGTTAGCCAGAACCAGAGCATAAGGTGCCCCTTACAGCAAGGAGCTAAGAAATTGAGGAATAGGGTTGCTATTGTTGGCTTAGACCAACCAGAATTTATATCCTGGGCTGGCAGCACTGTCGCTCAGAAAAAAAGTCAGAGTTTTTTACCAAATAAGAGGTAGGTTATGGCTAAAGTGTAGGCAACCAGTGAGGATTTGGTTTGACACAGGGCAGTAGTAAGTATTAAATTTAATAATACCTATAAAGTCCTTAGTGCAGTGCTGAACTTTTAAGTAATGTGTGATAAACTGTAGCCATTGTAATCAATGAAACTTAAAGATTGCCAAATTGGTAGGCCATGCCCTATAGGTAAGTATTTTTAAATATAGTACTTACAAAATTACAAAATCGATAGAACTCAGCTTTACTGATTTCTCAAAAAGTGCACTCCACCCTCACTAGCTCAGAATCTGCTTTCTTTTTTTCTTCCGTGGCACAAATATTCATTGAGTACCAACTCTGTGCCAGATGCAAACACAGATATAAGTGACAAGCCTTCTCCTTGACCCTGTGGGAACTCCAGCCCTCAGAAATGTAATTTCCATGCCATTTATGCTCATGTCTCCCCTGCTGCAGCCCCAGGCCCAAGATCCTGCCAATCCACAGAGCTGCCTCTTCTTCCACAAAATCAGAAACCAGGAAGACCGGTTGAGCACAGCACAGGAAACCGTGGTCAGGCTCACAACTTCGTTTTGGGGTTTTGAGATCGCCTGAATGTCAGTGCAAATGAAGTAGACATCAGAAAAGCTACTAGGGGACTCTTCCCAAAGCCCACACATCTCAGGGGCACCAAACCAAGAGCTCCCCGGATGCTGCCATCTCACCGTCACTGCCATCAGATAGTCACCAAGTACGGGCTGTGTGCGAGCTGACCTTCAAGAGCACTTTACATTCGTAGGGCTGTTTCAAAGCCTGTCCTCATTTTCAGCAGCACTGACGTTCTCAAGGCAGGCATCATTATCCTCAATTTACTAATGAAGGTGTTAGGACCCATAAAGGGGTCTGTTCACAGCTCCAGGCAATTTATACACATTCTCTCATTGAATCCTCACACACTAACAAGTAGGTAAGATTATTGCCATATACAGATGAGAAGTTTGAGGCCCAGAGAGGGTAATTTACCGAGGGCCACACAGAGAGTCACTGGCAAAGCCACAGCTGGAATCTAAGCCTCCAATTTCCAATCCCAAATACTTCCTCCTAGGTCACGTGGTGCCTCACTACATGCATTCTTTGGAATAAGGTACCTATGATAAAGCTTTTTATGCATTCTGAGTAAAAGTTTTATAGAGAAAAATATTACTTAAGCTATAATTGTCTATGGATTTCAATTGCCTGTATGCTCTATAATTGCATTTACAGAAATTACAAAATTGCGTATCTGCCATACCTGGGCAATAATTGTATTTTCTTTCCTTACCCTTCTCCCTGCCAACTCACACCCCCACCCCCACCATCATCACCATTTTGTGCTCTTTTCCGCCACAGGAGAGGAAGCTATTAGATGTAGTGTTAAAACAAGCTTGACAAAATTATTGCAATCACTGAAGCAATGTCAGCATTAGTCCCAAGGACTGGCCACCTCATCCCAACTTTCTCCCCAGGGAGAGATTCTGCAAATATCAAGGACACATTAAGAAGAATATTGTGAAGAGAGAGGCAAAGAAACAGGGTGGAAATAGAGTAGGCAGAACAATGGCCAAGGGGCAAAATCCTAAGTCAGATAAATATTAGAGGAAAGTGAAACAAAACACATTCCGAAATGGACATGAAACAGACCTGTTTCCCTTCACCTTGTCTTTGACATAGAGATTGCAAAACAGGAGTGTGGCCTTCCTTGGAGCTCACAAAGCCCTCTGCTTGGGAGGCCCGAGAGGGCTAGAGGAGCCAGTAGAGTGTGGAGGGAGGGATAGAAAATAATTTACTAAAAATTTACTGAAGTTCCAGGCATTTAATAAGCATTAATTTATAGAATCCTTAAATAATCCTTCAAGGCAAATATAATTAACCAAATGTTACAGATGAAGAAAGTGAGGTTCCTAGAGGCCTAACAATTTGCTTAATAGTATAAGTGGTGGAAGGGAGATTCAAATCTGGTTTGAGCCTAAGACAGCTCTCTTAGCCTTGTTCGTGCAATTGGTATTTGGATCTAAGGATGGGACTCTACATTAATCCCTCCTATTTCATGGGAGTCAGTGTGTAAAGGTAAATTTGACTGGGTTTGTCAGTCATGTAGGTAACTCTACATACTAGATTTGCACCATTTACAAATCTTATAAATAAACAGTAAGTGCCATTAAACCAACACAACAGTGAAACATTTGACAGCTGGCATAGTACTTTGATATATAGTTGTTGACATCTCCTTTGTTTCACACCTTATGCTAAGTTGTCACTTCCTCCTTGGTGTCTGAAAGAAATAAAAAAACATACTTGAGTATAGCAATAGGTAGTTATAGTTGCTACAATCCAAATTCACTTGTTCTATGCTCAACTGATCTACCTTGGTCTGACCAAATTGCAAGCATGGCCTCCTTCCACTGCTAGTGCATTAGGAAAACTGAAACCCCTGTGCCAGGTCATTCCTGATAGATTTCTGAAATTATATCCTGCACACCATCTCATCCCATTAGAAAATTGTGCATCATGTCAATGCCATGTTAGAAAAACAGGGCTTACCTTAACTGAGTCAATACACAACAGAAATACCCAGCAGGTGTGCTAATACTCTACAGCCTCACATGGAAGTCCTCTCCCTCTTGACACCTGAGTCCAAGAGTTCTCGCAAGGACATTCAGTCTTGCTACCCCTGAATGTCCTAGTCTTCCTGGAACTGTGAGTGTCCTTCAGTCTTTCTGGAGAGCAGAGCCACGTGGCACCATCTTTGTTCCTTCCCAGGATAGGGCCAGGAGTGCTTGTCTCTACCTCAGACAGCTGGGCTCCTGCTGTGCCTTTCTGGAGAGCAAGGGCCGGCAGTGGAGCAGACCTTTGAACCCAGAGCACTTTGGGAAGAATCAAAAAGAAGCCAGAAATCACAGCCACAGCCAAGAACTCTGTTTTTTGGTGTGTGTGGAAGGAAGATGGGGGACTTATATAGTGGCCAACAGGATTCTTAGTTTGGAAGAGACTGGAACAAATTAGACCTGTGTATTTGGGAGAAGTGTGATAAACTGAGCATAAAAGACTATGGAAAGAGACATGGCTGCTCAGTTTATTCCATTACCAGTGATCTACTTGTTTGTTTCTTCACTTACTCATCCACTCATCTATACACTCATTCCTCCGTCCATTCTCCTCTTTCACCGATTCCGTAATCATGACTGCATACCTACCATATCCCTAGAGAGAAGGCAGGGACAGAACCCAGGATGTGAGTACAATCTTCCTGCTTCATGGTGAGAACTAAAGGAAACCATGAAGTGTTTATCTTCTAGACGTTTCTTTTCCTTTTTCTCTCTCCTATGTAGACCCAGCAAATGTTTTATTTCTTATAATTTGCCTGAGCTCTACTCATCCACTATCCAGGGCTTTGAAAACACTATTCATAGTACCATTTAAAAATAGTGATAATGATAATACATAACACTTATTTTTATACATTAAGCAATGTTGTAACCATTGTAAATTATTATTTATATATCGTAAGAGTATGATAAGACAGGCACTATTAACATGCTCACTTTTCAGACGAGAAAGCCAGGGCATAGAGAAGTGAAGCAACACACCCAGTGTCGCACAGTTAATATGAAAGCGAGCTGGGATTTGGATGCCAGCAGTCTAGCTCCCAAGCCTCCATCCTTAGCCATTACATTATCTGTATAATGGATAAAGTGTTTAGCCTTAGGGAAAATTTAAAATGTGTAGTCTTCTTTGCTGACTTGAATTATATGATTTCAAACATTCTACAGTGGTTGCTACTGGAAACTGTTGAAAGCCTGTTCAGAACTAACCGCAGTCATTAATGGCCATTCTCAAATCCAGGCTACGTTTAGCCTTCCACCAGCAGGAAAGAAACAAATTTTACTCAGGAAAAAAAATGAGGGTGGAATCCTCTCATAACTGGAGGATGCTGGATATTCTGGGAGGAAAAGTGATTTTTTTTTTCAGTCTCTCGTGATGTCTCCTTTTTTTTTTTTTTTTTTTTAAGGAGAGGGTTGGCTCAGCAGATGCTAAGGGAGAAGCTGAGATCAGCTGGTCCACAGAAGATAGTGAGAGAATAAGCTGGGGAAGCCAGACTGAGAAAATGAGAAGAAGATTGGTAGAAAGGCTGGTTTCTTGCTGTGCCCAAGAGCAGGAATTGAGAAATGGTATTACACTGAAGGTGAGAGGGGAACAAAGAAGCCTTTCAAAACTGCATACGATTTGAAAGAAAGAAAAGGGCAAGGAATGGAAACATGTAGAGTTGGTTTTTTTTAAAAGTTTCTGTGTTTGTATGTGTGTGCACTAGACATGTTTTTAAAATGATTTAACTCTGAATTACATCATGCGTTCCAGATCAGCATAGGAAATGAAGGAGGAACAAATATCCACTGGGAACACCCTCTAAGGGCCAGGAGTTCACTGGATGTTGCATTTGCATCTTCCATCTCATGACCCTGGAAGCTTACAAGGCAGTTATCACCATGTATATTTTCAGGGAACGCAAATGAAGCCCACTGAGACTAAGAGAAATGTTAAAATCACACAACTAATAAGCCACGGCTTCAAGATTCAAACCAGTGCACCTAGCATACAGTCTTCAATAAATATTTAGTGAGCAATGAATAAGTAAGTGAATAAATAACATAAAGAAATCAAAAAGGCAGACAGGGAGGCTTGTCTAACCCAAAGTTCATGCCTCTTCCTCTATACTGGTGGTTTTAAAATTGTGTGCCACAAAGGCCTTGGTGCACATGAGGAGGGATAGCGTGGAGTGGCTGCCTGGCAGAGTGAAGCCCCCAGTTTTCTATCCCTGCTCCAACCTGAGCATCTCTGCTTCTAGGTGTTAAGCATTGGGCTTTTGCATGAGATTTCACTCAAAGAAGAGGACCTTCCTCTAGAGAGTGTTTTGTAACTCCTGCCCTGTGCCATGTTGCCTCCTAAGTATGCGTAAAATCTATGAACTATTTAAGTTTAATAAAGATGTATATTAACATAGAGTTGTAATTTATACTAGTATCTGAATCCCAGTAATAGACCCCATATTCTGTAAAGCCAGCTCTTTATGATATCCGACATGCTGCCCAGGCAGTTAACATAGACGAGCCTTCCCTCCAGGGAATTATAGCTACTCAAAGTGTCTAGGTTCAGCCCTGGCTTTGCCATTACCTGGTGGTGAGATCTTGGGTAAGTGGTTTGACCTCTCTGTGCTTCAGTTTCCTCATCTATAAAATGTGATGCCTCCCTTACGGGGAAAGAAGCTTTGTGCTCAATTCATATGGATGGATTCACCGTAACCAAGTGTACTTAGTTTCCTTAATCCCACACAAGTGTGGTTGCCCAGGAGTCACCAGGGTGACACATTAAGAGGCATATCCATCTTGCTTGCTATGTTTTAGGAGAATTTGCCGCTTACCCTGACAGCTCCTGCTTTGTAGCAGTGGGTGACAGGGTACTGGTGTGTCGCTGTCTGGGGTCCTGAATTATTAATGGTCCCACAGTGGCTTTGAAATACATAGTAAGAAATATCTATTTGTAAAGACAACACTGTTTGCTATAACAGGTAGCCTCCCCACCCCCAAGAATCTGAGTTGCTTAACATATTAGAAGATTTTTTCCTGATTCTCATAGAGTCTCATTGGTGCTGGGGGTGGGGAGGGGTTTGTTCCACACAGCCATTCAGGGATTCATGTTGGAGAAGACTGCCATCTTCAGCATAGTTTTCATGGTTGTTCTAGGCTCAATATTTAGCCTCTGGGTGGTACACAGGAAGAGACACAGTAGAGGACGTGTGTCAGGTTTTCATGGACTAGATCTAGAAGGGGCATTTATCACTTCCACTGACACGCTGTTAACTAAAACTCAGGCACACGACCAAACCTAAGAACAAAAGAGGCTGTGAGATATTACTAATTTTTGTGCTCACTGATAAATGACTAGGTAGTTTTTGCCACAAAGTACTTTTTATGTTGTTATTTAATTTTCTCTCTCCCTTTCCCTCTCCCCCACCCTCAACACACACTCTCTCAACACAAATATAACTAAAACACAACTTTCATTAAATAATCCTTTGTGTGTGATACATTCTGATAGTTTCTATTCTGTTTTATTGTTTTAACAGGCTGTCATGACCCATTAAACTGATACTATGGCTAAATAATGAGTTTTGACCTATAGTTTGAAAAACACTGCTCTAAGGCATAACTGTTTCTCCTAACCTTAGAAACTGAGATATTGCCAATGAGGGGGAAAAACTACTCTTTTAAAATCATTTTCAAATAACTGCCATTTCCAAGAAATAAGCCATAATCAGCCATGATTGAAATATTAAAATAAAGGTGTTAAGAAATTTACTGGCCAGGTGTAGTGGCTCATGCCTGTAATCCTAGTACTTTAGGGGGCCAAGGCAGGAGGATCATTTGAGGCTCGTAGTTTGAGACCAGCCTGAGCAACATAGAAAGATCCCATCTCTATAAAAAATACAAAAATCAGCTGGGCATGGTGGTGTCCAAGTGTAGTCCCAGCTACTCAGGAGGCTGAGGCGAGAGGATCTCTTGAGCCCAGGAGTTCAAGGTTACAGCGAGCTATTATTGTACCACTGCACTCTAGCCTGGGTGGCAGAGCAAGGCAAAGAAAGAAACAAAGAAACGTGGGAGGTAGGGAGGGAGGGAAGGAAGGAAGAGAGGAAGAAAGAAAGAGAGAGAGAGAGAAAGGAAGGAAGAAATGGAAGAAAGAAAGAAAGGAAAAGAAAAGGCCAGGCACGGTGGCTCATGCCTGTAATCCTAGCACTCTGGGAGGCCGAGGCAGGCGGATTGTTTGAGCTCAGGAGTTCCAGATCAGCCTGAGAAAGAGTGAGACTCTGTCTCTACTAAAAAAATAGAAAGCAATTAGCTGGATAACTAAAAATATATAGAAAAAATTAGCCGGGCATGGTGGTTCATGCCTGTAGTCCCAGTTACTCAGGAGACTGAGTTTGAGGTTGCTGTGAGCTAGGCTGATGCCACGGCACTCTAGCCCAGGCAACAGAGTGAGACTCTGTCTCAAAAAAAAAAAAAAAAAAGAAAAGAAAAAGAAAAGAGAAGAGAGAGAGAAAGAAAGAAAGAAAGAAAGAGAAGAAAAAAATTTTATGTATTAATTAATGCAAAACTAGGAAGACCTGAGTCCAGTATGGACACTCAAGATCTTGCTGGCAAATGAGCAAAATTCTGTAGGGGTTTGAGATAGGCCAAATAAATAGCATTACTTTTTCCCATTTGAGTTTGGAGCCACTGAGAAATAGAGAAAAAGAAATAAGGCAGATGGACTTTCAAATACTGGCCTTATTTCTGATAAAGTTAATACTAGAAAATGTGGCTTCCTCATACTAAACTTCAAACAGGGCTTACCTGTCCAGCCACAGGCAGTGCTAAGCAATTGCAGGCCTCCTGAATGGAGCCTGCCCTTGAAAAACTTACAGTATATAGGAGCAAACCAGAATGCTGGGTAGACCCCAAAAGGAAGAGGGCAGTACTGGCCACAAGTTCTTAGCCCCTTATCCCATGGTCACCATTTGCATCACTCCTCCTCCCCTGGGGAATGTGAATGAAAGGGTAGGGCCATGTGACGGATGCCTCTCCACAGTGAGAAAGCAGGGGAGAGGAACTTCTCCCCCATAAACACTGACAGGCAGAGGTGGTGTGACTGCGGTGTCATCACCGACTGGAAACTATCAGAGTGCTAGTCACTTTTCTCTGCTTTTATTTAGGTCATTAAATATGAAATGTCTGATTTTGAGTCAAAAGTGTAGTTTATTATATATAAAACAAGAAGCAGTACAATTAATCAAAGTATGCGCCTAAACTATCAACACAGCTTTGTCAACTTAACAGTAGCTTGTTTATGCCAGCAGCAAAGAAGCCTGGAGAGCGAGTGGCAGTGAAATTGTGAAAGGCATTTTCTACAGCTTATTGAATATTTTTCCTTGCAAGAAATGGTCCAAAGCCTGGAAGACGTGGTAATCAGTTGGTGCAAGGTGGGGTGAATACAGTGGATGACAGAGAGTTTCCTAGTCCAGCCTCTGTAGTTTGAGCAGCATTGTTTGTGTGACATGTGGTCGAGTGTTGTCTTGCAAGAGGATTGGCCTGTCTCTATTGACCAATCTTGGCTGCTTAATCACAAGCATCCTCAGCATTTCATCTGACTGGTTGCAGTAGACATCCGCTACAATCAACTGACCAGGTTTCATGAAACTGTAGTGGATAATGCCAGCTCTGGACCACGAAACAGACACTATTAGCTTTTTTTGACGGATATTCAGTTTTGGGCTGTGTTTCAGCACTTCATCTTTATCCAACAATTGTGCTGAATGTTTGCAATTGTCAGAAAGAATCCATTTTTCATCACACATAACAATATGGTGTGGAAATGGTTTGCCTTTATATCGTGACACCAAAGAAAGGCAAGCTTCGAGATGCTTTCTCTTTTGATGTTCATTTAATTCAGGCGGTATCCATCTATTCAGCTTCTTTACCTTGCCCATTTGTTTCAAATGGTCCAATATTGTTGGAATAGTAACATCAAAACTTGCTGTTAATTCACACATAGGTTGAGATGGATTCCCCTACAGTTTTCAGCTCATTATTATCCACCTTGATCTCTTGTCACCCATGTGGCTCATTTTTAAGATTAAACTCATCAGAATGGAACTTCTCAAACCATCCATGTACTGTGCATTCATTAGCCACATCCTTCCCAAACACTTCATTGGTATTTCAAGCTGTGTTGCTTTGGTTCCACAATGGAACTCATATTCAAAAATAACACAAATTTTTGACTTATCCATGATTTCACAAAAATTGCTCTAAAAAAACTTTGAAAGATAATCACAAGCCAAACCATGTGTTTGAAAGAATAAGGATGTACTTTCACAATAAAAATAAAACAAGAAATGTCAAAGTGAAATGTTAGAGATACCAGCTGTCAAACGTAGTACTTAAGAAAATTGGACATTTCATACTTGATAACCTAAAATTTTCTAGAAAGATAATACATGTGCAATTTGTATACCATCATAAATAAATGGAACAATGACTTTGTTTCAAAACTTATATATCTGATTCCATAGGCTTTTGTAGTTCTATGCTATTTCTGAGAATGGGACATGTCATTCTTCAAGGAAGATAAGTAGGGTGACTACCACCCTCCCTCCCCTAACCCAGGTGCTACATCTAGGCCTTTTTCTCTTAGGGTTCCTAGCTTATGATGTTATCTCATGAATTCTACTAACCCAAGCAATTCTTATGCTAGTATCTGGAGGTATGAGGTTTCTTCTTACCCAACTCTCTGCCTCTCAATTTTCCCAGCACAGGATTTTGTACATAGTAAATTCTGGAAGTCTTCTCTCAGATTGTCATAGAACTGAGTCCTTCTAATCATTAAGCTCAAATGTCAGCTCCCCAGAGAGGTCTTTCTTGACCACCCAAATGGGAGTAGCTGCAACCCAAAAATTACAGCATCAACCCTTCATTTGTTGATAGCATGTCTGTCATTCTCTTTTTTTGTTTTATTTGCTTGTTTATTTTCTGGCTCCTTCCACTAGAATATACATGCTATGGGAACAAGTTCTTCATCTCTTATTCCCCTCTTTTCCTCCCAGCACCCAGAAAAATACACAGATTACAGATAGAATTTATGAATTTTAAAATCATGAAATTGAAATTTGCATTTCTCCAACTTCTACCCTCTTCTGGAAAGAGATAGAATGTTAAGTAAGGACTCATAAAAAGCTCAGTTGGGCAGAAGAAGAGGAGAGGCTTGGTGAACGCTGAATGTTGTGTCAAAATCTCTGTTAATTTTGGCAGCCAATCTTGAATAGAGACACGGCACAGTGGACCCTGCAGCACTTGACTTTTTCTGTAATAGCTCTTCAGTGATTAAAAAGCAAATAACATGTTTGTTATCTAGCAGGTCATTTTTTATGCTAGAGAGAAACTACTCTACATGATTCATATCCCTAAAAGACCTAGCTGGGCAGGGGACTAGGCCCCAAAGTCTGTGGGGCTCTGACAAGTTATCCTTTTCAAACAATTTTGCCTGGCTCAGTATGGAGAGTTCAGTTTATAAAGCTGATGAAAGAGGCTTATAAAAAAAAGTCATGTCCTTGGCTTACCTATGTAGCAGGAAGACCCATTCCCAACAGACCTGAATTGAAATGGAGGCATGGGCTACCTTATATGGCGTGTGATGCAGAAAGAGCATTAGTGGTTGAGTATTCACCACCCCTCCCATACCCTTACCCACTGGGGAAAGTTCTGTTTTGCCTATTGGTTCCTAGGACATTATTATTCAGATTAGGATGATAGATATAATAACATAGAAACTGGATGGACATAATGTTTTTACCTCGGAATTTGCAGAGAGTTATAGGAAAGGGGCAGATGGAGGATGGAGAAAGAAACAGGGGGGAAAAGCCTGCACAAATTGAGTTTATGAGTTTGGGGTCTTCAGAATGAGGAAGGAGAGAGAGTTTGAGAGAATCTGCCATACAAGAGGGAAGAAGGGAGGAGGGGACAGAGAGAAAAGTCTAAAACTTTTTTCTAAACATTTCATTTCATCAAGACATTGTGTAAAGGGTTAAACTATGTTGATTTATTTTGGGTTTACAGACTTTTGTTTCCTTAGGTGGGACTCCAAGCCAAAGGGAGGCAGTTGAGCTAATAAAATTCTGCAGAGTAAGATGCATAGGCAGGGATTCAGTCCTGGACAGAGTACATGATAATATTCTCAATGAATATTAATAGTCATTAAATGAAATCTTCCTCTAGCTAGAAATTATATTGTGAGCACAGATGATCTCCATCTTTTTCCTCTGTATCTTAAGCTTCTTTATGCCTTAGCTCTAAAGATAAAATGTTTCAGTCAACAGTAGCCTCTCTGAAACCCAAGTGGCCCTCATGCTGGGCCACTTATGCTACCACTTAAGGCAATTTCTTGTTTCTCTCTCATTAGTGATAGCCTGTACTCCAAATTTCATGAAAGGATGCAATCATACTACTAGGAAGAGACAAAAATCCAAGAAAATTTGTATGTTAAGAATCCTCTGCATGCAAATGGTAGTAATCCAACTTGAAATAGAGCAGGTCAAAAAGACAATGAATTTGAAAGTATTTGGTGCCCCATGAAAGAGTTGAGAAAGTCAAGGGTGCTGCTGGTCTTGAGACACTAAAACCAGGGAATAAAATGCTGTCAGGATTCTTTCTTCCCATCTCATGTCAGTGGTTTTCTCTGTATATCAGCTTCATTCTGCCTCACTGCAAATTGAATTTCTCTACATGGCAGAAAATGTGAGCATAGTTTTAGCTACGGCAGAGAGACTGTGTGGTCTGTCTGCTATAACAGAATATCTTAGACTGTGTGATCCCCACAACAGAAATTAATTCCTCACAGTTCTGGAGGCTGGGAAGTCTGAAATCAGGGTGCCAGCATGGTCAGGTTCTGATGCAGGCCTTCTTCGTGGTTTACAGATGGCTGTCTTCTTGTGTCCTCACATTCCAGAGAGCACAGTAGAGACAGCAAGCTCTCACGTCTCTTCTTATAAGGGCACCAATCCTATGCATGAGGGCTCCACCCTCATGACCTAATTACTTTCTAAAGGCACCACCTCCAAATACTATCACATTGGGGATTTAGGCTTCAACATATGAATTTGGGGGAACACAAATATTCAGTGCATAGCAGAGACTAATATATTTGTTCTCATGTCCAAAAATCCAAGGAAGTGTCTCATTGGCCCAGCTTGGGTCAGGTGTCATTCCTGTAAACCAAATTACTATGGCAAGGGGTGGGTCTTAAAAGAATAGAGCAGCTCCTCCATATGAAGAAGGCTGAGGGGGGGATCAGACCTCTGAGGAAGGGGATTACTAAGCCCAGAAGCAGGGGAACATGTGGGCAGGTAAAGCAGTAGGTGTTCATCACAGGGTAAAGACAGAAAGAGACCGAGAGTGAAAGGGAAGGAAGGCTTACCGCTAGTCCGCGCTCCTGCTTCACAGACTGAGAAACCAAGGCCCGTCGTGGTGGATTAAAAGAGATAAGACTTCTGGCTTGTCATCAAGGGACCATGTGCAGTAATGAAACATACCAGAATATTAAAGAATTTCATTCAACACTCACCAATAATAGTAGCATCCATTAGGAGGGAGAAGACAAGAGGACCATGAGAGTTGGGAGAAAGTAAACCCTCACCAATTCACCTTCTGGTATCTGAATGGCACGAGGAAGTTAAGTTCCTTCAAAGATGTGGTTCTTTGAACTTTCATGAGCCCAAGAGTCACATGGGGGAGCATGTTAAAAGATGACCATTCTTGGGCTGATTTCTCATCAGGAACCATGGAGCCAGAAGGCAGTGGGATGACATCTTAAAAGTGCTGAAGGAAGGAAGATCCCTGGGCTCTCCCCCAGGCCTGCTGAATCAGAATTGGAGAGGGGGAGTCCAGCAATCTTCACCGTAACAGGTGTCCCAGGTGAGTCTAATGCAGGGGCTCTCTAAACAAACTCTAGAGAAACACTGCTCCAGAAAGAGATCTCCCCTCTCCTGAGAGTCG
>CM052438.1:122842038-122886608 GCA_028533085.1 Varecia variegata | reverse complement strand
AAAATAATAACACAAGCTAATATAACGCTTAGGATGTGTCAGGTGTTATTCTAAGTACTTTTCATATACTAACTCTTTTAATCTCAAAGCAATGTTACAAGGTAGGTACTAGAAAGAACTACTAATTCAAAAATCATTTAAATTTCCTACATTTCACTATTTTATCAGAAAAGCTTTTAAAATGTTAGTACTCACTGTCTGAAGGTGCTGATAGGAATACAAATGATTTCCCAATGTGTCAAGAATTTTTAAAAAGTTAACTTGATAATTTCACTCTTAGGAGTCTTTCAGAATGAAATGAAAGGGACATTAGACAATCACTCAAAACCTTATGAATAAAATAAAGAACACCAGTAAAGGTAACTACACAGGTAGATATGAAAGTCAGTGTTATTACATTTTTGGCTTGTAACTCCTCTTTCTTTTCCTATATGATTTAAAATATAAGCGTGAAAACAGTAACTATAAATGTACGTTAATAGGCACACAATGTATAAACATGCAATTGGTGGCAATAATGACATAAATGGGGGAGTGGAGCTGTACAGGAGTGGAGTGTTTGTACGCTATTGAAGTTAGTGGGTATCAATTCAAACTAGACTGTTAGACATTCAGGATGTTAATTCTAATCCTCAGGATAACCACTAAGAAAATAACTAAAAAAAATACAGAAAAGAAAATGAGGTGGGAATCAAAATGACACACAAGAGAAAAATAAGAATTTAGAGGCCCTCTGGCTCATTCTGCCAACAGATGCAAGAATTGCGTTCCACTGGAATCTGACACATAGCCTATGGGAAAAATCAGGCTCCTCTGAGCAGAAATTCAGTACAGTAACACACAGTACAGGTTTGTATACATAATGTTTTTAGCAAAAAATTAATATAAATAAATGTGATGTATTATCTAAGTAATAAGCATGACCTAGCAGCTCAATATGTTCTGAACACTTGCCCAGAGTTGCTGCTGTAAATCTGATGCGTTAGTGCTATGTGGCAGGCCAGCATTTTCCCAAGTCTGAGTGGCAGAACACTCATGCCAGGATGTTGGTGCGTATAACATACAAAAGGGCTGCTGCGGTCAAAAATGTTTGAAATGCTGAGTTAAATGGAGTTCAAGAAATGACTTTATTGCAGGACTCACTGGAGTCTGGAACACATTGTGCATGTAGACTTTAAGTCTTCAAGAGGTAGTGATAACATGAATATTTCCCAAACTTCTTGGTCACGAAAAGAATCTGTTATTTTGGAGACTGGAACTTCAGGAAACATCCTTGAGGGAATGGTGGAGGAAAAAGTTAAGCAAAAAATAGATGTATTCTATACCTCAGTTTCTTCCTGACCATAGTTAGGGTGGTGGCATTTAGGGTTACTGTGTGATAACCTGAGTGACATACTTTGCCCGGTGCCTGACACATAGTAGGTGTTCAATACTTTGTAGATTTTTAAATAAGATTTAAGTGCCTAAGGAGGAAGAGGTGTAAAGTGGAATTTCAGAAGTTTTGCTCTGGACTGGGCTCTGTAACACTCTTGTGGCACCCCTGCAAGAAAACCTGCAAATATCTACTTTTAGAGTTGGACTAAAGTTCATTTGTATGTAACCCTGTGATAGAACTTCAAGGCAAGAGGAAGCCATTCATATTTACG
This sequence comes from Varecia variegata, assembly GCA_028533085.1. Lineage (NCBI taxonomy): Eukaryota > Metazoa > Chordata > Mammalia > Primates > Lemuridae > Varecia > Varecia variegata. The sequence continues at coordinate 122,884,962 of CM052438.1, read as the reverse complement.
CTGATCAAAATAGTATTATAAACTGTGAATAAAAGCTTTAAGTGGCAAGGAAGAATCTAATAGACTTTTTTTTTCCTGATTAATGTAGAGTAGGGGGAACATAGACTTGAAACAAGATAGACTTGGACTCGAATCCTTTTTCTATCACTCACCACTGATTTTAGACTTTAATAAGATACACAAAATACTTGCCCAGCAACACCTAGATTCCTGTTTGAATATAGTCCACCCCTTGTCAATTTGGCACCCAGACTCAGCTCCTTACACCATACTTAATACCCAAGTAAAGACAACAAAGTGATACTTCTTCCTAACATGACACAACTATCTTGTGTACAACCAGAAACATGCTAATCCTCTTCCCAGGAGAGGAGACAGCTCCTCAGATAATATTCACTCCTTTCCTTTCATATCTTGTAGGTTAAATACAGTCATGTGCCACATGATGATGTTTTGGTCAATGACAGACCACATATACAATGTTGGTCCCATAAAATTATAATACCATATTTTTACTGTACCTTTTCTAGGTTGAGATAGGTTTAGATGCACAAATACTTACCATTGTGTTGCAATTGCCTACAGTACCCAGTACAGTAACATGCCGTGAGGTTTGTAGCCTACGAGCAACAGATGGTACCACATAGCCCAGTGTGTAGTAGGCCATGCTATTTAGGATTGTGTAAGTGCACTCCATGATGTTCGCACAACAACAAAATCACCTAACGACCTATTTGTCAGAATGTGTCCCCATCGTTAAGTGACACATGACTATACCGTGATATAAAGTTAACTATTATTAATATATCCTATCTTTGATGATAAGGAGGTAAGACTGAGCAACTTAACCTCTCTGAGGTCATCTTTAAAATGGGTTTATAATACCTATGCAGGGTATTGTTTGCTTATGCATTCATTCAGCAATCATTCATATCAATCAATATAAACTATGCTGTGTACACATATAACACTCATGTATGACACAACCTTTGCCCCTGACTAGCAGACAAGCAGTGAGAAAAGTATCTCAAGAGCTTGGTAGAGGGCCTGAAACAGAATAAATGCTTGAGAAATCTTACTGCTCTTCCCTTCTTCCTGGAATGACAAGGCACAGCTCTCAGAGCAACCACAGTCTTACCCTGGGTGTCTTCACTCCATCCACAGGAACATTTATCCTTCAGCAGAAACAACCCAGGACACTTCTTCAGATTCAAAGAGACTGTCGTGCCAAGGAATTCGGAGGCAATAAAGACTTTCCACATTTCTGTGGATGAATGCAATGCTTTGTCTTTAAGGACAATACAGCAAGATGACTCAATGGTCCTTCTCAAGCCCCAGTATCCATGGCAACCGGACATTCCACAGACTTTGATCATAAACAGAATCATCAACTCAAATATGAGAATAGGAGGAGACACTCACAAGTTAAACTCTAGTTTGGAAAACTGGAGTCTTTTAATATTCTCAACTATTGACATTTTTCAGAGACTTAAGTCTTAAATAAACATAAAGCAATTCAAGAGCTTCACATAATGATATATCCCATTGGTCTATGATAGAGGTCACTAAACAATCACAAAATTCACTTTTCTAGAAATGGCAACTGCTTAGTCATTGTATTATAAGGCAATTTACCCACATTTTCTTGGAAAATAGATTTTCCCCTTTCAATTTTTTCATCTGTAAGCATAAGGGCATAAGGAGTCAAATATTTGCCACTTTAAAACTATTTACTTTCCACTGTTTTCTTTTTATAAACCATAAAATCCACTGTGAACCTTCCAAGCCTTCTGTGAGATTTCTCAGACATTTTCAATGTAAGGCAAAGACATAGGCTAAAAAAAATCTATGAAAATGCATATTTATGTTCTCTGGTCTATGAAATATAAAACTGATCCAATTCTATTTTTCAAACTTGAAATTGTGTACATGCCTAAGGAAAAAACAATGCACCAATCATATTTGCCAAACCTCATGGTTTATAAAGCTGTGGGGAGTCAGGAAGATGAGCATAACAAGGCCTTCCAGGCACAGGTCACCTAGTAATAGGTAAAAGGTAAATAAAAGGCAGAAAAACAATTTTTAAAAGAAGTTAGAAATCCACAAACCAGTATATTACATATATATAATACTTATAAGTATGACCATATGCAAAAACTCAGGTTTCCCAGAATTTGTCCTGGTATGCTTCTTGGTAAAAATGAATCACAGGAGAAATCTTTGTTACCCGCCCCCCCCCCACCACCACCAAAAAAAAGAAATCACTTAACAAATACCTACCAAGTGCCTCCCTTGTACCAAGCACTGTGGTTACTGACAAACACATTCTCTCCTGGTCCAGGAATTTACAGCCTAGTGGGGAACACATAAGTCAGCAGGAAATTCTAGAATAGTATGGCAAGTGTCCTGACAGAGATAACTCAAAGGCTATGAGAGCACCAGGAGAGACAACTAACCAAGATTTGGGCCTCCTTGAATGTGAATATTTCTAAATTGAGACCTAGAAAATAAGGAGTCAGTGAAGAGAAGGCACTACATATTTTGAGGATAGTGGGGAGGTCCTGTGTGACAGGGAACAGTATGTGCCAAGGCCAGGAGCAAGAGTGACCACAGAGGGGTGAAAGTATTGAAGATAGTTCAGTTTACTTGGACGTTGGAAGGATAGGACTATGCTTACAATTCTAAGGCTAACATCAACACTAGCTTACATCCTTGGATGGTGGGCTGGGGGAGATGGAAGAAGGGCATAGTGGTGCTAAGAGTGATGCTTGGGGTGGCCAAGCCTGGAGGGACCACTGGACCATATGTGTCATAACCATGTGAAATTGTCCCAGTCTAAAAGAATATATGTAGGAGTGATTCAAGATCCTCTGAGAGGAGCTGCTGAAAAGTTTGCACCTGTTCAAACACTTTCAATTTTAAACATGCTAGGCTGGCAGGATGGGATATTCACTGAAAATTGGACTGTGAAGAAAACACTCACTGTCCATGAAGTCAGAAAAATGATTCTACCACAGATTCAGGCCCTATGGGCTATCACACCTGGCATGTCTCATTGATACTCACTCATTCATTTATCCAAACATTTAGAGGCCTTTCTATGTGCCATAAACTGTGGTAGTGGCTGGTAACAAAGGGATAAAATAAAGTCACCACTCCCAAGGAACTCTAAAAGTGGGGGGAGGGGACACAAGCAAACATACAGACGATTACACCATCCCATAATAAATACAATGCTAAAAATGAGTACTCAATGCCAGGGGAATCCACAGAAGTGACCCTAACTTGGGGGGAAGGAAGGAAGGCAGGCTTCCTTGAGATGGTGGCACCTGAGCAGAGCCCTAAAGGATGGGCAGTGGGTAAAGAAGCAGGGAAAGGCTGTTGCTGGCAGACAGGCTGCAGTGACAAGACACAGAGCAGTGGCTCACTCAGAGGACAGTGGGTAGTTCAGGGTAGCTAGTGCAGGACGAGGGTGGGAGTGTTGGGAGAGAGAGGTTTCTGTTGTAAACAATGGCCAGGCCATGAAGAGCCTTGCATGTCACGTTAAAGTGTGTACATGAGGTGGGAGAGAAAGAGGAAATCAGGACAGGCCCAGGCCTCTGCCTGGGTGACTAGAGGGTTGGGGTTCCATTAAGCAGCACAGAAACACAGATTGAATGGGGAGCTAAGAGAGGCTGGGTGTTAGGTGCCTGTGGGAAACTCAAGTGAAATACTGCTGTATCATATAGATATTTAACGCTACAGGTCAGGACTGGCGAGATATTTAAGAGTATTCAGATAGTCACTGAAGCCACACTGGACATGACATTGCTCAGAGAGGACAGTACAGAAAGAAGAGAAGAGGCCCATGAACAGAGCTTGAGAAAACACTTAGATGGCAGATGGAGGCAATGGAGCCTACCAAAGAGATCTGCAAGGAACTAGTTAAGATGTAGGAGGAAAACCAGGATAAAGGGGAGCCGTGAGAATCAGGAAAGAGGTGATTATAATTTTGAGATATGTTCCTTCCATGCCTAGTTTGTTGAGGGTTTTTATTATGAAAGGATTCTGGATTTTGTCAACTGCTTTTTCTGTATCTATTGAGATGATCCTATGGTATTTGTTTTTGCTTCTCAAAGTTATAAAAGCCATATATGATAAACCCATAGCAAACATCATACTGAATGGGGAAAAGTGGAAAGAATTCCCACTAAAAACTGGACCAAGACAAGGGTGCCAATTGTCACCACTTCTACTCAACATAGTACTGGAAGTCCTAGCTAGAGCAATCAGGCAAGAGAAAAAAATAAAGGGTAGCCAAATTGGGAAAGAGGAGGTCAAACTATCGCTTTTTGCTGATGATATGATCTTATATCTAGAAAACCCCAAAGACTCCACTAAGAGACTCCTTGAATTGATAAATAAATTCAGCAAAGTCTCAGGATATAAAATCGATGTACACAAATCAGTAGCATTTCTATATACCAATAATAGTCAAGCTGAGAGTCAAATGAAAGACTCAATACCTTTCACAATAGCTACAAAGAAAATAAAATAATTAGGAATATACTTAACCAAGGAGGTGAAAGATCTCTACAATAAGAACTACAAAACACTGAGGAAAGAAATTGTGGATGACACAAAAAAATGGCGAAACTTATCATACTTATGGCTCAGTAGAATGAACACTGTTAAAATGTCCATACTGTCCAAAGTGATATACAGATTCAATGCCATCACCATGAAAATACCAAGGTCACATTCACAGATCTAGAAAAAATAATCCTACGTTTTGTTTGGAACCAGAAAAGAGCCTAAATAGCCAAAGCAATCCTAAGCAAAAGAACAAATCTGGAGGCATCACATTACCAGACTTCAAACTATACTACAAAGCTATCTATAGTAACCAAATTAATATGGTATTGGCACAAAAATAGAGACATAGACCCATGGAACAGAACAGAAAACCCAGACATAAAAACACATCTACCTACAACCAACTGATCTTTGACAAAGCAGACAACAGACATTGGGGAAAAGAAGCTCTATTCAATAAATGGTGCTGGGAAAATTGGATAGCCACATGCAGAAGAATGAAACAGAGCCCCTATTTATTGCCACTCACAAAAATTAATTCAAGGTGGATAAAAGACTTAAATGTAAGGCAAGAAACCATAAGAATTCTAGAAGAAAATGTAGGAAAAACTCTTCAAAGCATCAGTCTAGGAAAAGAATTTATGACTAAGACCCTAATTATAGGGTCTTTGTTGCAATTATAGTAGCAACAAAAATAAATAAATAAATGGGAGTTGATTAAATTAAAAAGCTTCTGCACAGCTAAGAAACTAATCAACAGAGCAAATAGACAACCTACAGAATGGGAGAAAATATTCATAATCTACACTCTGATAAAGGGCTAATAACTAGAATCTACAAAGAACTCAAACAAGTCAGCAAGAAAAAAATTAACAACTCCATTAAAAAATAGGCAAAAGACATGAATAGAAGTTTTTCAAAAGAAGACAGACAAATGGCCAACAACATATGAAAAAATGCTCAACATCACTACTCATCAGGGAGCTGCAAATTAAAACCACAATGAGATATCACTTTACTCCTATCAGAACGGCTTTTATTAAAAAGTCCAAAAACAATAGATGCTGGCATGGATGCAGAGAAAAAGGAATACTTATATATTTTTGATGGGACTTCAAATTAATACAACCGCTATGGAAAATAGTATAGAAGTTTCTCAAAGAACTAAAAGTAGATCTATCATATGATCCAGCAATCCCACTACTGGGTATCTACCCAATGGAAAGGAAGTCATTTTATTAAAAAGACACCTGCTCTCAAATGTTTATTGCAGCACAATTCACAATTGCAAAAATGTGGAATCAACATAAGTACCCATCAATTCATGAGTGGATTAACAAAACAGGGTATATGTATAACATGGAGTACTACTCAGCCATAAAAAAGGATGAATTAATGCCTTTTGCAGCAATTTGGATCTGGAGACCATTATCCTAAGCAAAGTATCCCAAGAATAAAAAAACAAACACCACATGTAATCTCTAGTAAATTGGAACTAACTAATGGGCACACAAGTACAGAGGAAAGTAAAAGTCACTAGAAATCAAGCAGGGGGGAGGGGAAGGGGATGGAGGGGAAGGGCAAAAACCCACTGAACGGGTACAATGAACACTATTCGGGTGATGGGCATACTTACAGCCCTGACTCAAGCCATGTATCAAAAATATCTGTACCTTCTTACTATTTTGAAATTAAAAAAAACAGAGGTGAGTTTCAAAAAGGTAGGAGGGATTGATTACCTCTGTCAAAGGCAGCTGAGGGGCTAAGTAGGCTATGGCTGGACCTTGCCCATTGGATCCAACAATTTGGAGGTTGCTGCTGAATTTGGCAAGGGTGGATCCCATGGAAAGGTGGGTGGAAGCCAGGCAGCAGTGATTGGTAATGGGAGGTAACACAGAGGAGCCCCAGTGAATAAATACAGGTTTTTAGGAAACATGGCTAGGAAAAGAAAGCCAGTTTGGTGGCTGGGGTGGAACTTGGGGTCAACGGACAGTTCCAGGAAGGGCTGCTGGGTAGGTTGAAAGTGTACTTGGAACAGTTCCATGTTTAAACTGCATAGAAACCTCAGTTACTTCTTATTAACACTCTGATAGACCCAGCAGCAGCCTGGTTTGAATGTGACGATGTGACATGAGCAACAGGGAAGCTGGATGAAGAGCAAAGGAGCCATCAACCTGGGGAGAAAACTAGGCAGGAGGATAAAGATGTTTGTTCTTTGTGATACAGCTTCCTCCCATCTCTAATTTACAGTTAATCCCTTTCCCATAGAACTTGGGTGTTTTTCTATCTTTCTCCCCTTACTTGGGCTTCAACACCCGACAGGCTTCACACTCATTTCCTTTGTTGTGATTAGACCTAAAAAGTGGCTTCTTCAAGTGGTGGTGAGAGGCCCCAGCATTAACACCCTGAAATCTCATAGAAATCATCAGAACTGAGGATGCTCCAGTCCGAAAGTCTGGGGGTGGGGGAGAAAATTGGGAGGGAGAGGGAAGGTGGGGCAAGGAGGGCAGAGGAGAGAGAAGGGAGAGGAGAAAACAAGGGAAGAGAAGGGGAGAATGATGGGGGGAGAGGGAAAAGTCACTTTAAACTGCAGAGAGAGGACAGGTGAGCACAGGATAAAGGAGAAGAAAGAAAGAGAGGAAAGAAAGGAAGAGGGAGGAAAAGGGAGGTGGGATAAGTCAGGTTAAACTAGGGAAGTGTCCGAATTAAAACAATGTTTTTAAGAAATGCAATTTTATTCTACCCAGGAATTTCTCACTTACTCAACAGGCATTTCTGGAATATGCACGCTGGGCCAGGCACTGGGTTTGGAGCTGTGAATGCTACTTTGTCTGCCCCAAGCGGCTTAGAGAGGCGGGAGGAGCCTGCACGGGCATCCCCAAAGGCAGGGGGTGGGTGCCATGACAGCAGCAACCGCAAACCCCAAGGAAACATCTCACCAACCCACAGGGGGCGTGCAGACTTTCCCCTCAGGGAGGCCATCCGTTCTGAGAGCTGAGGGGTACTAGGAGTCACCAGGCAGTGTCTGAGCTCTGGGAGAACAGCCCTGGCAAAGGAGCTGCCTGCAAGGGGTAGGGCAAAGACAGACCCTTGAGTTCCTGGAGTGTAGATGAGACCGAGACAACAGATTAGGGTGGAGGAGTAAATAGGGACCAGATTAAAAAGAGTCCCTGTGCTATGTCAAGGATCTGGGACTTATCTTTAGGTATAGAAGGATTTTAGACATGGGAGTATCATGACTGTCTTTCCATTTTAAAAAGATCATTCTGAAAAAAAAGAGACTGCAAAAATATTGAGCTCTAGTTAATGACATGCAGGCTTGAATTATTTAGGAAAAAGTACACTGATGTCTGCAATTTACTTCGAAACACATAAACAGTAAGATTGATGGCTGAATAGTGGCACGGATGACAGCCTAGACGTAACAGAAAATACAGTAAGATGGTCATGGTAACATCTAAGTGGCAGGTCTATGGAAGTTCATTGTAAAATTCTCTCAGCTTTCCTTACGTTTGAAAACTCCCATAAGATATTGGGAGATTAGATCATTCTGGCTGCTGCCTGAATACAGCTCTGGAAAGGGGCGAGGGAATCAGTTAGAAGGTTGTGTTGCAATAAGTGAGACAACAGTCGATCATAAGGGGGAATGGGGATAAAAAAGTTTGAATTCAAGAGATACTTGGAGAGTTACATCAACAGCTTTGGCAATCGGATGGACGTAGAGGGAAGGAAGAAGTAAGGCTAAACCACACCTGTTTTACCTGCCCTGGCTAGAAACCAAATAAGAGTTTAGACAAGGAGAGTCGATAGATTTTGACTTGAGAAGGACTCATCAGACCCACGGAGAACTCCGAATCACTGAAGTGCCCCCCGTGGGCCTCCGACACCAGCCTCTCTCCAGGAGACTTCAGGTGCTAGTTCTTCCTTCTTAGTCTGTTCGACCTCCTGACAGGGGAGCAGGGAGAGTCATCTCTGCCTAGCATCCCTGTGGCCCCAAACCAGGCCTTACCCTCCTCATCCTCCCTCAGAGCCCTCAGAACACTGCTGTGCCTCTTCTCTTGGCAACTTAAGTGTTCTGTTTTGTTGTGGAGTTGTTTTTTTTTTTTTTTTTTAAAGAATAAAATTGTTTTGGATCAGCTGCTTCAAATGGCTTCATCCACAGCCAGCTTTGATTTATCATCTTTCAGTCAGAAAACAGATTTCTCTGGAAGACTCGGTCACAATAAGGCAAAAATGAGCTTTGCTTTAAGGGCCACAAACTGCCTCTCCCGGGAGCAGATGCCGGTCGGCCTGACGGTTCTTTGAAAGGCAGCGGTAATTCCTCCCTCCCTCCACCTGCATCGGTGCTGCTGTAATTTTAGCTCATTTCCTGCAGCTTTGTCCTAGAGATTGTGAGCAACTGGCTCCTTGTCCTTCTTGCCTCCACGTGAAGGACAGTTAACAGAGGACCTGTTTTCCATTTCAGTAATTACTTCTGTGATTCATTTCTGGGTGCTTGGCCCTGTCATGTCCACAAGCCATTTTCAGGTAACGTTAAACCCCAAATCTCTTACCCCTTCAAGGCTTACAGCTCCCTGAATATTTGTGAGGAACTGAACAGGACATGAGAGCCTGCTTCTCACCCCGCCAAGCGGGCACCCTTGTGAAGAGACTCATGCTGTGGTGATGTCATTATTATTTGGAATCTGACTCTAAAGAGGAGACTCCTGGCTCTGCTTAAGGTGGGGACCAGGGCTGTTTCTAGATAAAACCAACACATGCCTCCCAACACACACACAATCTGATGATGGCATTTAACTTTTTTTTAACACATTGACGGCCACACTAGGGAAAAAAGTTTTTTTCCTTGGGGCCACGGTGTTTTATTGCAAAAATAGGATAAGAACTTTGGAAACAAAATGATCCTTTCTAGTTGAATGAAAAATTTGATTTTTTTATTGTTTTCTGTGCGTGAGTTATATGCAACTTGAAAAATAGTTCTCACAGCTCCCAAGGCGAAGAGATGTGTGAGTTACATACACTTCATGAGGCCCCCGGCTCACAACTGGTGTGAGTTAAATACAACTCACATGGCAGTTAATGTGTTAAAAAGCAGACTTCACTTGAGATCCAGGCAGTATCTACTCTTTTAGTCCTGGAGGTCTTCCCAGCACCTGGTCCTTAAGCTTCAGATCCTAGCTCTGCCATGCCCAGCTGATCCTCAGTTTCCCCACAGCTGAAACAAGGAAAGTGTTCACTCTGGGAGTCATTTTGAGACATCAGACCATGTACCATTCCAGTGCCTGGTTCCTTGTCTGTGCTTAGTATGCAGTGGCTGTGATTACCCAAGTGTGGACAATGTCATTTTTCAACATCATGATAATACATGATTCGCACATCAACTGTGTAGCTGAACAGAACAGAGTGTGCTTTATTTTTTTTCAGTTAAAAATGCTTTAAGTGTTTTGTTTTAATTTCATATGTATCAATAAAACTTCATTGACTTCAGCTACTACTGTTTTAGAGAGGGAATTTGTTATAAAAACAGACAAAGAAATAGGCCCCTTTTCCAGCATTTTCATCATCTTTGGAATTCTCCCAAGAGTCCTGTCCAAGTTTCCAGTCTCTTAGTTGAGATGGATATTCTTGTGAATATTATCACTGCCGAGAACACTTGTAGAGTATTTCACAGGAATTGGGTCCTGTTGTGCTAAGGGAGGCTATTTGGTGTGTGTGTGTGTGTGGATTGTGAAGGGACTTTTTGTTTTGTTTTGTTTGCTTTCGCTTTGATCATAGTTTAAATTCTTGGGTCTCTAAGGCCAGCTTCATCTCTGCGTCCTGCTGGGCCGGCTCTCCAGCAGGAACCTTAGCTCCTGCGAGAGGACACCGATAGTCAGACCACCAGGTGACAGAGCTGATGAAGGGGAAAATAGAGCTGTGGAACCAGGGAGGGAGGGAGGAAGAGATCTCAGAGAAGAAAAGAATAGAATTCAAACCATTAAGATTGACTCAGTGCTAGATGCAATGCCAAGTTGTTTTTTGTGAACTTTCTCTTTAATTTCTCTTTCCCAACAATCCCATTACAACTTCCTTCACAGGTGGGGAAACTGACACTTAGGGAGTTTGAGTAATTTTTTCAAAGGTCAGCTAGCTGGTGAGTAGCAGAGCTGAGAGTTGAACCCAGTATCTGATGGAAGAACCCCAGATCGTACCCAACATAGAGGCTCTGTTTCTCTAAGGAAAGAAACTCTCTTGAAACCCACGGGAGGCCTGTGTTGTTGGGTCAGACTGTTTAACTGGAGCCACCTGGAGTTCTGCTCCTGCACCTGGGCCTCGTAGAAAGCGGATTGGGGAATAAATGGGTGGGATCGTGGAACTCCCCTCAGCCTCGCGTCTCTGGGGGTGGGAGGGAGCACCTGGAAGCTCCTGCCTTTAAAGTGAGTATGAAGAGCATAAAGTGAGTATGGCCCTAGAAGGGGCGGCATCTTTCCTCCTTTCACCTAATATACTTGATTCTATAAAAAATACTCTGAGCTTGAAACTGGTGCCATGGAGAGAGATCGGGCTTAGCTTTAGACTTGAGGGTGGGCTCTAAAGGGCGCAGAGGGCTAGGGTCTTCATCCCCTGGATGTTTGAGGTTCAAAACTCAGACTAGAAGTTTCCAGTTTCGCCATGATGGGCCCAGGGCAGGCTCCTGCCAGGCCTGAGGGACTGGGCAGCCGTGGGCTCTGGATGGTGCAGGCTGAGGGGGCCTGTTTCCTAAGGGATTGGATGCTCGAGGCGAGGGCTCCTCTGTCTTTTTGTCTTTTGTCTCTCTTTCCACTCTCCCTCATTACCACTACTACCCAGAACAGAGTTGGAAACAGAGTGCTCAACAAACACCAAGGGAAGGGTTATTCTGATGGGGCTGGGCTTTGGATGTGGGAGGCTCCTCCCTTGACTCACGCCGGTGCGTGCCCCTGGCTCGGAGGGGCCAGCAAGGCCACCAGCACTTGGCTGCCCCAGCCTGGTGCTCGGGATAGGTGTGGGAAGGGTTGAGGCTGGCAGAAGCAGAACTACTGCCCTCGAGGAAAGGATTCTGGCTAGGAGGAGAAGAGGAGGGGACACATGGCTCTGAGGGCCTTTGGGCCTTGCTTGGACCCCTCCTGGGGGCTAGAGTTGGGGTGGACACTCGAGGATTGCATCGGCCACACTACCCAGTCCCACCCTGCCCTTTAGCCCCGTGGAGAATCTGGTTGTTGAACATCTGTTCAGTTACTCAGCCAGCATTTGGGGGCTTGATGTGGGCCAAGATCAAAGCTCTGAATTCCCCTGTAGTAAGAAAGGCTGCCTCCAAGGGGAGAAGGACTGGGAAAAGTTCCCCCAGGGAAGGCTGGAACCATTCTTCCTCTGACTCTCACCTTAGGACTGGTCTCTTCCCCTCTCTGGGCTTCAGTTTCTGCCTTTATACAATGGTTTGGGGGGTGGATCAGACCTCTAAGGATTATTCTCCCCCCCACCGCCCTGACATTCTGTTATGTTGCCTCAGATAGAAGGTCCCAGGAGCAGGCAGGGTGTGGCAGTCACTTGAGGGAGACTTGAAGCCCATCTTCCCTCTTCAGTGCCTGGGATGGTGAGGGGAACGGGGTGGGGTATCCACCCCATCGAGCAAGCGGCATGCCTCTTCTCTCTGCAGCACACCATGGCACGGTGGTGGCAGCTCCTGCTAGGTTTGTGGACAGTCATGCCCACCTGGGCTGGGGACGAGCTGCTCAATGTCTGCATGAGTGCCAAGCACCACAAGAGAAAGCCCAGCCCAGAAGATAAGCTCTATGATGAGGTACAGAGGCAAGACCTGGCCTGGGGGGGGAAAGGGGGCTTCTTTGGCAGATCAGGGAAGGGACACAAATGCCAAGATGGTCTCTGGACCCCTTCAACCCTGCTAGTTTGGTTCCTTGGGTTGGGATTTGAGCAAAGGCAGCTGGAGAGAGACTATGCCTTTTTGACACTGTAAGAGCCAAGTGATTCAAAGTTCTCATCTCTGAGCTGCTCCGGCCACTTGGGGCACAGGGTCAGATGGTGATCCCAGAGGCACGTGTTGGTTCATCGTGGATTAAAACAGCCCTTCTTGCCAACAGGCCCTGAGAAAACATGACCTAAGTGACCCCTTCCCAACTCCTAAAGGCAGTTGCCAGGGATGTGGGAAGAGGAGCAGAGCTGGCATTTAGCCTATGCGTCCCTCCACCCAGTGCAATCCCAGATTCCCTTGGGTCTCGCTGGGGCTCCTCCATCTGCCTGCTTTTCCCCAAAAGGCCTCTGCTGCCTAGGAGCTGAGACCCCAGAGGTTATGTTCCCAGAGGACTGCAGCAGCCTGTGCCAGGGGGTTGGGGGTGCGGGTGCCTCTGCCCTTTGGCTGAATGTTGATAGAGATGATCAGGGTTCCTCCTGTACAGGGGCTTACTGGCTAACGGCGTCCCACTTGCTCAGGCCTTCTCCTAAGGGACACTTTCATTCTGCCACCCTTCTGCCCTAGACACTCACCAGCCCCTGCCTCTACTCCCTGTGCCTTTTGCTTCTTCCTCCACCTCCAGTGCATCCCCTGGAAGGACAATGCCTGCTGCACGGCCAAGACAAGCTGGGAAGCCCACCTGGATGTGTCCTCGCTCTACAACTTCAGCCGGATTCACTGTGGACTATTGATGCCGGGCTGCCAGAAGCACTTCATCCAGGCCACGTGCTTCTACGAGTGCTCTCCGAACCTGGGGCCTTGGATCCGGCCGGTGACAAGGCTGGGGCAGGAGGCAGGGGTGGGAGGCAGGGCACAGATTGGTGCAGTGCCCTGTTACTAAGCCGGAATTTCCATCCGACCCTGTGCTGGCATCTCCAGGATGCTGGGAGGAACAGGCAGTGCTGTCCCCTTCTGGACGAGAGCAGAGCCAGAGGCCCCTGCTAGAGAATGGCCCGGGGGGACAGTGGCCTGATGAGAACAGCGGGATGAGGGGCTGTCACCCGGGGAGGCTGGGTGGAGCTAGGTAGACCTAAGTTTGAATCCCATCTTCTGTACCCACTAGCTGTTCAGCCTGGGACAAACTAATCTCTTAGCCTCCTTGTTCTCACTTGTAAAACAATACCTGGAGACTGTAAGAGATATGTACAGATGGTACCCAGCACAAGCACCATCATAGCTATCAGCAGTCGTCAAACCTCTGCTATAATATTCTGTCTCGTTACCCATGCACCAGGCAGCCGGGAGCGGGAAGAGAGAGCGAGTGGTAGATGTGCCACTGTGCTGGGAGGACTGCGAGGAGTGGTGGGAGGACTGCCGCTGGTCATACACCTGCAAATCCAACTGGCACAGCGGCTGGGACTGGAGTCAGGGTGAGTGGTGGGGCTGGGCGGGAGAGGCAGGCCCCTGGGAGGCCCCGGCCAGGCAGAGGTGGGTCGGGGGTGGGCAATGGAGGTGAGCCGTCCACCCCCGGTGCCCACAGGGAAGAACCGCTGCCCCGCAAAGGCCCGGTGCCTCCCTTTCCCCCACTACTTCCCCACCCCGGCCGACCTGTGCGAGAAGATTTGGAGCAACTCCTTCAAGGCGAGCCCGGAGCGCCAGCACAGTGGGCGATGTCTCCAGAAGTGGTTTCAGCCTGCCCAGGGCAACCCCAATGTGGCCGTGGCCCGCCTCTTCGCCAACCCTGCCCCGTCCTGGGAACTCTCCTACACCCTCATGGCCTTCTCTCTGTTCCTGTCCATCCTTTCCTGAAGGCCCCGTCTTCTCCCACCCACACTCCTGCGCTCCCACCATCTGCGAACCAGGCCAGGCCTAGGCCACCTCCCTCCTCGGGCCCTCCCCTGGCAGGAGCGGCACAGGCTGGGCCTGGGAGGGACGTTGAGGCTGCAGCGGCTGGTGTGAGCCCTGCACGTTCCCTCCCAGACTCCTCTACTGCTCTGGTTGGCCTTAGCCAACCTGGGTGGCAGCTAAGGGCTGGGAGTGCCAAGGTGAGCTGCCCCTTCCTGCCTTTAGGGAGGGGGGCTGTGATCGGGCTGCAAGCCCTTCCCATCCATGGCAGAGCTGGTGGTGACAGCCGGGCCCTCTCCTGTGAGGTGCCTCCAATAAAATGGCAGTCGGCCTCTCCTCTGCTTGACTTGCATGTATTTGCTCTATGGACAGGTATCCAAGGTGCACAAAGAGAAAGCCCGTTTGCCTGCTGCACTAAAGCCTCACAGTTAGGTTGTTACGTACCTAATGATTATGAAGTTCTCAATAACCTGCCACACGTCCTCACGACACCTCTCTGATGGCAGTACTTTCGACACCCCCTTGGTTTCAGTAAGTGAGGCACCATACAAAAGACCCCAAGCCAGGGCAGGGATGGGCCACCCAGACCATCAGCTGCATTTTGGGTACCAGCTATCTCAGCTGCTTGCAGGGTTCCCTCTTCCTTTTAACCCCTTCCTTTTACCCTTTAAATCACAACGCACTGCTCTGGAATTTTGGAAACCCAAGTTCTGATCTGGACTTTCTACTTTCTATATGACTTTTGGCAACTCCTCTGACCTTCCTGTAAGATTGTTTTGGTTTCTCTCTCTTCTGAGAGGAATGAGGTGGTTGGATCAGATGACTTAACTTACAAAAAAGAAAGAAGAAAAAGGAGAAAGCCTGCTAGGAAATAGTGTACGCTTCTCAGGCAGGGCCACATCCTAAGGCATGAAGTGTTAGAACTGAGCTGGAGGAGAGGACTGACCTCCCGTCCCTTCTGTACGTGAACTGGCACCCGATTGCCCACTCAAAACCTTCTGCAACCTGGATCCAGGCAGCTTCCCAGCATTAGATGGTGCTTTCCCCACGATCTTGACAAACAGAGGGTTCTAGCATTGCAGCACTTGATTTCTCCAGCTTTTCTGATAACTGCTCGCCTTTCCAGATGCTAGCTAGCCCTGCTCACCAACTGAACTTGGCCTCCATCCCTTTTGCATCCACCTCACGGGCTTGCTCACTGGGCAGAGCTTGTCTCGGGTGGTCAGGTGGGTGCTGGAGTCAGGAGACGGACACAGACTCCTTCCAAAGGCAGTGCTCATTGTCTGCAGTAGGGGGCCGATGACAGCAGCAGTGGGGACAAAGTTACTCATGGCAAGTCTGCAAGAAAGAGGTTGGTGTGGGGGGCCCACGAAGGCTTCACAAAGGGGTGAGGCTTGAGCCCCAGTAGAGGAGGGCAGTTTGCTGAGAAGAGAAAGGAAAGGCTAGTCAAAAACCAGCAGAGGCCCCAAGGTATGCACCATACGAAGCAGGACCTTCAATTGCTCCTAAATTGTGGCTTCACAAATAGGTATAAAATGTATTAAAATCTCTTAAGAAATGAGGACTAAATGAGGTGTCTAAGTGGGTATGCACTTGACAGTAAAGCTGAGGGTTTAATGATTTTTTAAAAGTATTTTGGGGCATAAATAGAGTAGCCAAAGGAGGGTTACAATTGAGGTGGACAAAGCAAGACTGGTTCTGGGAGCCGAAATCACTGTTATATTTATTGATCACTCACCGTGTGCCCAGGGGCTCTGCTAAATATGTAACATACGAGAGTTAGCTCACTTGATCTTCACAAAAGCCTCGGGAGACACTCTTATTGTCCTCATTTTTCAGATCAGGACATAAACGTAAGTAGGTTTGAAACCAGCGAAGTCTGGCCCTCGGTTCAGCTCAGAAGGCTCCCTGAGCCTGCTCGGTAGTTGGGTGGGACTGCAGTGGATTCGGGGGCTGGTGGGAGAGGGGAGGGCTGGCTCCTGGCAGGTCATGGTCAAGAAAAAGACTGAGCTCTGTCCTTTTGTGTGATTGGGAGGAATGAAGGGTTTTAAGCAGGGAATGGAACCATCAAATGTGCAGTTAGATATTTGTTTTTATCAGAGTGATCCGTGCACATGGCTAACATACATAGATCCAAGGATTTCTAATGCAAAGCGACAGAGCCCCAGCCAACTCACGCCTCCTCTCCCAGGCCCTTACCCAGACACCCACCCCCCAACCATTTCTGGATTTAACTATGAAAGAGTTACAAAAAGTGGCTTACCTTTTCTGCCATACATTCAGGCTATCTTTCTGTTCTCTGTTCCGTTAGAGTTTCTCAACTTAATCTCCCAATCTTTTTAATTTTGCCAATCCACCTTTAATTTCCACTAGGCTTTTTTTATTTCCTTGTTTTTCGCAGCCCACTGTTTTGGTCTCATGGATGTAATATCTTGTCAAATCTCACCAAAGATCTAATTAGAATGTTTTTAAGCTTGTTTCGAGTCTCTGAATGACAGGTTTCCTCCAACGTCGATCTGTTCTGTTTCCTTGACCTTCTCCTGGTGCTGCTGGTTTTCTCTGAGTCTGGTGACCTCAGCTGTCTGTCTGTGTTTGAGAATGAAGGACTGGGTGATTTTTATAGCTAGCTGGTATGGGTTTCCTCCGTGGTGGTATATGTGGGTCTTCTTTCCCTTCAACAGCAAAGCTGCTGGGGAGGTCTGTGTATGTGGGGAGGGCTTGTTGACGGGAAGACTTTGCTTCAGAGTGTGGAAATAAATGAAAACCGTCCAAATGAGATCAAGCAAAGGCTATTTATTCAGCACTTGCTCGGAGCCAGCCATCATCACTTGCATTTGGCAGAGACTCAAAGGCAGGCAACAGAGTGGGAAAGCTTTAGTGTGGAAAAAAGAAAAGGCTTCAGGTCTGCCCTGACTGGAGGCTGTTGGCAGGGGAAGCAGGAGGCAGGACAGTCTTACACGGTTGGTTAGGGGCGCGTATTTGGCTTTCTTCAGTTGGCCCTAAGTTGGAAGCAGGGATAAAGATGAGGGAAGCTGGCAGCTATTAATCAACTCCTAGGTCTTTGGGCTGATTGTTACAGGGGTTATTGTTGGGCTTCCTGGGCTAGTCGCCAGAGATAGTGTTCTGCCTTCTACAAGTCTGACTTGCAGATGGTAGGCTGGCTTCTGGGTTGGTTACTACAGGTAATGGGTTAGAGCTCTATTTTTATATGTGGCCTGGCCATTGTTTGTCTGTATATGCAGCCACACATGCCAGAATAGGGATGCTTCTCTCTGGGACGCTAGCACCATATGTGACACTTCAGCACTATCCAGAATTTTCATTCAATTTCTTAGAGAAGACCCCTCCAAGTTCCCCTACCCCAGGGGTTAAAGTTGGGTTGCCAGAGCTCTAGATTTGGGCACAGGACATGGAGGTGAGGGGTACGTATAGACTTTTTCTCTGCCCCCCACACCTGCCAACTCTGAGCCCAGGGCCTCTCAGAGGTTCTGCCTGGCAGATCAGCTCGCTCATCCACTCTGGCTGCCTCCTCCTCTTTCTGTGGCCTCCCTGTTCCCTTTGGTGTGCTCTCATATGCTTTCCATCTTCTAAATGTTTCTTGAAACCTCTTGTTCACTGGTGATTTTCTTCACCTGCTCTTGGTAAAGGAACACTTGGAAATAAACAGTCATTTTAGTGAGATCCCAGGTATTCATTCTACCCTCTATAACCAGCACTTGCAGATTTTTCAAAAATCCAGTTGTTGTGTAAAGAGTACTATAAAACAGGACCAAATGGAAGACAAGGAGGCTGAGGGCAATGTGTAGGATGAATTTGCAGGGGAGTAATTAAATCAGAAAAGCAGGTGCTAGGAGCCTAATCGGGAGGAACTTTCTAGGAGGCATGAAGCCAGGCTACAGTAGAGGCAATGGACCACAAAGGGGCAAAGTCAGGAACTATTAGGAGGATAGAACCTGTAGAAGTTTGGACCATATTTTTACATAAAGTGCTGCAAAATAGGCATAAGATGAAATGTGGGGGTGAGAGAACTATCACAAAGGAATTGACAGCCTTGGATAACTCAACTCTGATGCTTCCATTTGGAAAAAGCACTTCCCCTCGCCTGGATTGTACTAGGTCCTGGTGGGAGGGAGAGGGTAGAGGGCATTCCTTCTCCCGGATGCAAGCCATCACATCCACTGTGGGAACACCAAACCCTATCAAGTCTTCCCTTGCAGAGAACTCTGGGAAGTCCTGGGTGGCAGATGACAAAAACAAAGTGCCCACTCTGTGATGCCGGTCGTTTGAGATTCCCTTCCAAGTAACTTTGCTCTGTAAGACCCTTTACTGAGCACAGAAGTTGCTGCAGCCTGACATTCTTACACAGGGACCTTGTTCCCAGACCACCTCTACTGTCTGAAAACGGAGTACTAGGTACCCCCCATGCCTCCCCAGCCCACTCCCACTGACCTCCTCTACAAAAATGACTGCTTCCTCGGGCATTTCCCAATGTCCTGTTGCTTTTGCTGTTGGAAGACCCAGACTTGGAGATTATTTCGGTGTCGCAGGCTGGCCTCTTTCACATCAGATCACTTTCCCCAGTTCCAGCCCTTGAGCTTCCTGCCAACACCACCAAGTACCCATTTTTCATTTTCCCTCCTTCCCTCTGTTTTGCTCATGCCCACACCCAGATTTACTCTCCTATAGAATCACAAACTACCTTTAGTAGTGCTTTTGCCACAAATGAACCAAATGGAAACGTCTGGAGGAAGAGAGAGGGTTTCCCAGGGAGGAGGGGCTGGCGCTGGGCTCTGAGATGCTGGCAGGATGTCAGCGTGGAGTTGTCCATCAGACAGTTGATCTGCAGTGCAGGACAGAGGTCTGGGCTAGAGATAAGAATCTTGAACTCCCTTTCCTAGAAGTGATACTTGGAGCTGTGGAAGTAGATGAGTTGTCTAAGAAAAATGTAGAGAGAAAAATGAAAAGTTTGTGGAGAGTCTCTCTAACTTCAGCTAGGAGGTGACAGAGAACAGAGCTAGAAAAGAGACAGAAAAGTGGAAGCCAGAAGGAAAGAGGAAGAAAAAGAGCTGCATCTCCAAGCAGCAATGTCAAATTCGGAGTTGCCATCCACATATTAATTAATTCATAAATAATCACTGAGTTCTTACTCTCTGCTGGACACTGTGCTGGTCCTGGGAATTGAAGGACTGAATATGCAAATGAAGAATTCAGACTATTTATAAAACAGGACTCGGACCCACAACCTGTAACAACCAGTTCAGAAAGCCCAGCTACTATCCACAGTAGGCAGTCCAGGAAGCCCAAGAATAATCCCTATAACAATTGACCCCAAATGATCAGGAATTGATTAATAACTGCCAGCTTCCCTATTTTTGGCAACTGCTTCCAACATAGGACCCACTGGGGAAAGCCAAATATGTTCCCCTAACCCATCACATGAGATGCCCTGCTTCCAGTCAGCCTGCCTACCCCCTCCCCTGCCAACAGCCTCTGCACTCCTGCCGGCCTTGAGTCCTGGCTAAATGCAAGTGATGGTGGCTGACTCCCTTGCCGGCTCTAATTAAATAGCCTTTTCTTGTTCTCATTTGGGTGGTCTTCATTTATATCCACAAGATATATAATAATGAGTAAAGCAAACATCATTCCTGGCCTCAGGGAGCTTATTTTTAATGAAGAATATGATAAGAATATTAGTAGATAATACAAATTAAAAGAACTACAAATAAGATGATCCTCAGGAAAGAAACATACAAGGAACCCAGAGAGGGTTGAGGAGGTGCTAATTTAGATGAGATAGATAGATTAAAGAAGGAGGTAGCCTGAGGAAACATTTGGAAGATTGGAGAGCAGGTGTGTAGGATAAATGGAAAGTGCTAGTGGAGATGAGGTTAAAAGAAGGCAGAAGAGCTGAGGGCTTGGGTTCAAAGGAGGCAGATGACCCAGGGCTGAGGACAAGGATTGATGGAATCAGGATACTTTTTCCATTGAGACTGAAGGAGAAGGGAGAAAATGTTAAAAAGTGATTTCAGAAATAAAATACTTCAATTACAAACTGTGAACTCAATTAACATTGGGGCTTTGCCTCCTACTGGAAGTTTAGAAGTCCAAACCTCTGGGCCAGTGGAGCCTTCTGGCCACATTATGCTGCCTGGACAGCTGCTCCTCATGTTCAGCTTTCTAAATTCACAGCCCAGGCAGCTTATCTATCCTCAGCCATAAGTGTAAACTACCAAAGGATTAGAATCCACCCAAGGGTGAGATTCAAAAAACTGAGACAGGATTTTTTCAGGTTCAGGACAATTTATGAATAGAGAGCCTAAAATTTGACACCAGTAATGAAAAAGCAAAAAACAAATTCATTTCTGCCTTTTCTGAGCTCTGCATCTGTCTACAGAGACAAAGGCTATAGCTCCGGATCCTAGAACAGCCACTGATTGCAAAGCTGATAGAGTCAGGCCCTCTGACTGTGTCGCATGGGAAGAACTTAGTATTTACCAGGCTGTGATTACTTCAATTCAAGGGAGAGCTCTGAGAACAAGGAGTAATTTTCCCTGGAATAAAATCTGGCATCTTAGCACAGAGCCCCAGGAAGCCAGATCATAGAAAAGAACAAATAGAGTCAAGCAGAAGGGGCCCATTTCTCACCAATAGCTAAGTTTAGTTTATCCTCTATGTACATAAGTCAAATGTGGTCCCCCTTCCCCTCCCAGAGCATCAAAATAGCCACAGGAAGACATTAAATAACATATGTTGCTATGATTTTATTATTAAGTAAGACATATAACATCACCTAGTTCTTTACCCATTTCCTAGCCCAGGGAGGCTCAGAGATGGAGTAAAAACATTTGTCTTGCATGTGACTTAATAATTTTTTTAAATAGCTGAAAAATTGATGATGTGTAAAAGTAATAAATATGGTGGAAAGTTGGGTGAATATTTTTGTAATTTTGATGCAAGCTTTCTAAAGGCAGTAGCTATAAAGTAAAAGATTAATAGATTTACTAATATTTCTAAAGGGCAAGAAAAAAAGGAAAGGAAAGGGGAATTTAAAAAAAACACTGTAAACAAAGTTAAAAGACAAATGAAAAGTAGAAGAAAATATTTGCAACATATGCATGCAGGTGTTAATTTTTAATACAAGAGTATTTTAAAATATGAGTAAAAGATTTGTATAGGTAATCATTCAGAATAAAATCTAAACTCCTGCCTAGCTATTTGACCTTAGCTCCTAAGACTTTTTCTCCTGCTTAACACTCTCCAGCAACCTGATTCTCAAACAGACTAGGATCTTTCCTACCTTAGAACATTTTCACTTGCTTGTTTCCTATTCCTGTGATGTTTTTGCCCATATTGTTGCATACCTAGCTCTTCTTCATGATTTGGGTTTTAGTTCAAATATCACATCTTCAGAGAAGCATTCTGCAATTACTCAATGTAGAGAAGTATCCATTCCAAGTTGTACTCCATCATGTCACCTTGTCTTATTTTTTATAGCTTATATCACCATCTGAGATTGTGTGTATATGTGTGTGCTGTGTCTCCCTTCACTCCCATTAGAAGGCAAGTTCCATGAGGGGAGAACCTCATCTCTCTTATTTATTGCTGTATCCCCAGTACATAGAACATTTCCTGGCACATAGCAGGAGCTCCACAAATATTTTTTAAATAATTAAATGAAAGAATGAAGAAAAATGAGAAAATAGAGTCAATAAACATTAGCAAAGGTTTGGTTCTACAAATAATCAAAGAAATGCAAATTAAAACAATGACTACCTTTTTAACCAATTAGATTGGCAATGATTTTTAGAAAATATGATACTGTCTGTTTCTGGGGATGTAAATTGGTCGACACTTTATGGAAGGTAAATTGGTAAAATGCATCAAAATTTAAAATTTTCAAATCTTTTCAACCCATAATTCTACTTTCATGAAAAATCCTATGGAAATGTTATTTCTACTTAAGATTGAAATGACAGACACATATATCCAAGAAGCAGAATGAATCTTCAGCACAAGAAACTTGAAGATAATACCAAACCAAATCATAATCAAATTGCTCAAAATCTGTGATAAAGAAAAAATCTTTAAGCAGAGGGGAAAACAGATTTGATACATTTAGAGGAATAAAATTAAAGATGACAGCATATTTCTCATGGGAAACAATGCAAATGAGAAGACAGTAGAACAACATCTTTAAGTACCAAAAAAAGAAAACTGTCAACCTATAATTTTATACCCAGAAAAAATATCAGTCATGGACGGAGTTGTGTTCCTCCAACATTCATATGCTGAAGTCCTAACACCCAGTACCTTACAATGTGACTGATTTTGGAGATAGGGCTTTAAAGAGGTAATTTAGTAAAATGAGATCATATGAGTGGGCACTAATTCAATATGACTGATGTCCTTACATGAAAAGGAAGATAAGACACAGACAGGGCTGGGCATGGTGGCTCATGCCTGTAATCCTAGCACTCTGGGAGGCTGAGGCAGGAGGATAGCTCAAGGTCAGGAGTTCTAGACCAGCCTGAGCAAAATCGAGACCCCATCTCTACTAAAAATAGAAAGAAATTATATGGACAACTAAAAATACATATAGAAAAAAATTAGCCAGGCATGGTGGTGCATGCCTGTAGTCCCAGCTACTCGGGAGGCCGAGGCAGAAGGATTGCTTGAGCCTGGGAGTTTGAGGTTTCTGTGAGCTAGGCTGACGCCACGGCACTCTAGCCCAGGCAACAGAGTGAGACTCTGTCTCAAAAACAAAAAAAAAAAGACAAAGACATAGACTAAAGGACAACCATGTGAGGATGCAGTGAGAAGATGACCATCTTCAAGCCAAGGAGAGAGGCCTCAGAGGAAACCAAACCTGCCAAAACTTGATCTTGGGCTTCTAGCTTCCAGAAATATAAAAAATTAATTTCTGTTGTTTAAGCTACCCACTCTGTGGTATTTTGTTATGGCAGACCTAGTAAACTAATGCAATATTTTTTAAAAATGAAGACAAAATAAAGACTTTCTAGACATAAAAGATCAAAAAAAATTCATCACTATCAGACCCAGACAATAAGAAATGTTAAACAGGCAGAAGGAAAATGACAGATTGAAAAATGGTTCTACACAAAGGAATGAGGAACATTGGAAAGATGAACAACATGAGTCGACATAAAAGATGTTAAAAAATTATTTAAATCTCTCTAAAAGATTACTGACTGTTTAAACAAAATTATAACAGTATAGTGTGGAGCTTATAAAATGTAAAAGTAAAATGTATGACAACAATAGCACAAAGGCTGAGAGAGAGAAATGAAAGCATATTATTGTAATGTACTCATCTACATGTGAATTGGTATAATATGACTTGAGGGTAGATTGTAATAAGTTAGAAATATATAATATAAACACTAAAACAACAAAAATAACAAAAAATAGTTGTAGCTAATCATAAATGAGATAAAAATGGAATCATAAAAAATAATCCAAAAGAAGTCACAAAAAGAGGGAAAAGGAGATGAAGTACAGATGGGACAAGTAGAAACCACACATAAATGTCTTAAATCTCACCATATTACTAATCACATTAAATATAAATAGACAAACATTTCAATTAAAAGGGAGGTATTGTCAACTTAGAGTTAAAAAAAAAAAGCAGTTCCAACTCTATGCCGCATACAAGAAATGCACTTTAAATATAAATACACATATAGATTAAAAAGTAAAAGAATGGAGAGATATACCATGTTAACACTAACCAAAAGAAAGCTGGGTTGGCTATATTAATATCAGACAAAGTAGATTTCAGAACAAAAAGTATCATGAGACAAAGTTCATTTCAAAATGAAAAAGGGTTAATTCATCTGGGGAGCATAACAGTTCTACTGCTTATATACCAAATAACAGAGCTTCAAAATACATGAATCAAAAACTGCTAGAACTGAAAGGAAAGGTAGACAACTCACAATTTCAGTCAGAGATGCCCGTCCCCATCCCCTATCTCAATAATTGGAACAATGTGTAGATAGAAAATCAGGATATAGGAGACTTGAACACCATGAACAACACATTTGACCTAATTGACATTTCTATAATACTCCACTCAAGAGTAGAAGAATATGTATTCTTTTCAAGTACACACACAGAATATTTGCCAATCCAGACCATATTCTGGGTCACAAGACAAGTTTCAATATATTTATAAGGATTCAAGTCATACTAGGTTTATTATTAGGCCACAACAGAATAAAATTAGAAATAAATAACAAAAAGATCTCTAGAAAAATCCCCAAATATTTGGAGACTAAATACTGTACATTTAAATAATTGATCAAAAAAGAAATATTAGACATTTTTTATAGTAAATAAAAGTAAAAACACAAAATAGCAAAGATTCATGAAATGCTGCTAAAGCAACACTTAGAAGGAAATTCATAACATCAAATGTCTATAGTAGAAAAAAAAGTTTTAAACCAATGAATTCAGCTTCTACTGTAAAAAGATTAATTTTAAAAAATAGAGCAAGTTAACACATAGTAAGTAGAAGGGAAAAAATACTAAAGATTGGAGTAGAGATCAATGAAATAGAAAACAGAAAAATCAATGAGATTAAAAGCTGTATCTTGGCCGGGCACGGTGGCTCACGCCTGTAATCCTAGCACTCTGGGACGCCGAGGTGGGTGGATTGTTTGAGCTCAGGAGTTTGAGACCAGCCTGAGCAAGAGCGAGACCCCGTCTCTACTAAAAATAGAAAGAAATTATCTGGCCATCTAAAACATATATAGAAAAAATTAGCCGGGCATGGTGGCACATGTCTGTAGTCCCAGCTACTCGGGAGGCTGAGGCAGTAGGATCGCTTAAGCCCAGGAGTGTGAGGTTGCTGTGAGCTAGGCTGATGCCACGGCACTCACTCTAGCCCCGGCAACAAAGTGAGACTCTGTCTCAAAAAAAAAAAAAAAAAAGAAAAGAAAAAAAAGCTGTATCTTTTAAAAAAAATCTGGTTCTTTCACCACAAATAATGCAGACTTTTCTTTAAGACTAAGCTTCCCTGACACTATTAAAATAGGTACAAATCTTTTTATCTGTCTATATGCATAAACCTATATAAACATATATGTGATTTACTTATAATTATGCATTGCCTTCATTCCATTTAATAAAATATATCATTATTAAAGCAATCCTGCATACATATGCATATATATATATATATATTTTAAAACCTGGTTTTAAAATAGAACCACAAAATTGACAATTCTGTAGCCAGACTGATCAGAAAAAAAGAAAGAAAGACAACCAATATTAGGAATGACAGAGATAACATCACTCTAGATTCTACAGATATTTAAAAGATAATAAAGGAATATTATAAACAACCTTATGCCAATACATTTAATAATATAGATGAAATGGATGAATTCCTTGAAAGACAAAGACCACCAAAGCTCATTCAAGAAGAAACAGATCATCTGAATTGCCCTATATTCATTAAAGAAACTGAAGTTGTAGTTAAAAATATTCCTACAAAGAAAACACTAGGTCCAAATGCCTTCACTGCTGAATTATAACAAACATTTAAGGAAGAAATAGTACTAATTCTACACAAACTCTTCTAGAAACGTGAAGAGAAAGAAATACATACTTCCCAATATATTTATTTTTAATTTAATAACTTTAATCAACACCCTTTTACTGACACATCAAATGCAACACGAATTGTTACCTAAGGAAGACAGAGCTCGGAAAGGACACAATAAGTTGAATTTGATGAAATAGAAAGAAGATGGAGGTAGATCCTCGGCAAAGCTGCCTGCTACAAGGAAGGAGAGAAGATCCCTTTAAGGGAGAGCCACTCTCTCTCCCAGCTGCTCTCAACAGCTCACTGGCAAAAAACATTTTCTATGTGTCATTGAGGTGGTCCTACTCTTTCCAGAGCACTACTGAAGTAAAAGTCATAGCCAATAGCAATTTTCATTCCACATCATGTCACGGATCCTAGCTCCTTCGTGTACTACCGTTTACTGAGGATCTCCCATGTGCTGAGTTCTGTGCTGGGAATTTCCAGATGGAACATGCCTGCCCATCTTTACAACCCCCTCTGTTTTAGGAAATGCTGTCAAGTACAGTGAATCACTGCCCAAGCCCCAGGTTTCCTTCACAGGTCAGGAGAGGCCAGGAGGTGAGACAAGGGAGGACACACAAACTGTGACAAGATTCAGGTCAGATTCACTCATTGAGGTAACCCATGTGGCAGGTACCTCCTTTTCTGGCTCTCACAAATTATGTCTCTAATTGCCTACCAGGACGGGAAGGACAGGCAGAGGGGAGGGCGGGGAATCCATCTAACCACCTTTACAACTGGGCCATGGGTCTAAGGTCCTCACCTTGGGCTCTGCCGTTAAACTGTTTCCTCAGCCTAGTAGATGCGCTCTGGTGATCACTTCTTCCCTGCTTCCCCACTTTCCCTTCATGGCATTCTGATGAGGATTCAAGCAGATCTTACTGCCAAAAGCCACGTGGGGTTGGGAAGGAGTGATGACAAAAATCGACTGCCTCACCCTCAATGTGCCTTTTGGTCTTTGTATAACAGAAGAAAGCCTTCTTGACTGAAGCTTCAAAGACAGGCCATTTCCTAACTCTTTTTCTTCTCTTTTCTTCTCATGGTACCCCCTCTTTAAGGCCTCAAATACCGTGCCTGACCCTCCCTTCAGAATAATCGACCCCTATGCCCTTGCTGGGCGTTAGAGTGCCATCGCTGTAGGCACATGGTGACTGTCGGTGGCTTCATCTGGCCTAGCGGGAGTGGCCTTCATCTTCCCATCTCCGGGTTCTGCTGGGAAGTGTGGGAGCAGGGAGGGCAGCATGGACACGTGGAAAGCCGGGAGGAGAGAAGGTGGGGAGGGTGGGTTTCCATTCTGAGCTGCGGTTTTTGTTTCCCAAAGGTATCCGAAATGAAAAATATTTCACTACCATGAGGATTCCTTTTTTCTTCAGACTTTCCTATCCGCAATATGGGCAACGACAAAGCGCAAATTCCTTCCTTCGGACTGTTTCTTAGAAAACAGTAATCCAGCCTACAAATAGAGACCGCCCCTTTCCACCCTGCTTACAATCCAGCCTGGCAACGAAGACTCCGTAACTTCATGCTGAATCCGTGTGTCTCTTTTGAGCACTGGAGTGAAGGAGAAAGGAATATTTTAGTTCGTTATACCCCTCGTCCCCTAATTTGGATTAATTAAAGGCTCCAGTCAGCCAGCAATTAGTCTCAAGACAACCTACAGAGGATGCTAACATGGAGAGTGGGGAAGGGAGCGATGACTGGGTATCAGCCACCTGGGCTGCGGCTCCTACTGCTCCTGCAGGAGCATCCAGAACGGTGTGGCCCCCAGCAAGGCTGGGCCTCCTACGGTGGCCAGCAGGGGGCAGCAGAGCACGCATGAGTGGAGGAAGAGGGCGCTGGGGAATTGACCACCCTATGAGCACCAACAGAGGCTATTTATTCAGAGGTTGTTATAACAACGCAGTCAGCCACCACCACTTGCCCTTTGGCAGAGACTCAAAGGCAGGCAGGGGAGTGGGAGAGCTTTATAGTTGAAAAAAAAGATGGGTGAGGCAGCCTCAGGTTCTGATCAGAATTTGTGGCGTGGGGAAGCTGGAGGCAGGATGATTAGAAGTGGAGCTGCTTGTGCAATCGATCTGGGCAGCATACTTGGCTTTCCATGCTTGGTCCTGAGTTGGAAGTGGGGCAAAGAATAAGGAAGCTGGCAGTTGTCGGCCAAGTCCTCACCCTTCTGGGACAATTGCTGCAGAGGCTGTGGTTTGGCCTCCTGGCCTAGTTGATGCAGAAGTTCTTTGTAATAGACGGTCTGGCCATCATCCATTTGCATATCAGCCCCTCTGAGCTTCAACACTATGCTTGGCCCTTCCTTTCTGTAGCTATTCCAGGGGCCGCCCACAGGAGGCAGACTTTGTGTCCTCAGGAGTCTATGGAGGACTCCCACCACCAACTTTGTGTTAGCTATCTATTGTTGGGTGTCTTAGTCTGTTATGTGCTGCTAATAGAATACCTGAGACTGGGTCCAAACAGACACTTATTGGATAACAGTTTTGGAGGCTGGGAAGTCTGATATCAAGGTTCTGGCATCTGGTGAGAGCCTTCTTGCTATGTCATTCCACAGCAGAAGTTGAGACAGCGAGAGAGAGGTGGGAAGAAAGAGAGAGAGAGAGTAAAAGGGGGCCAAGCTCCTCCTTTTATAGCAAACTCATTCCTGCAATAATGGCATTAATCCATTCACTTCACCCTCATGGCCTAATCACCTCTCATTAGGCCCCACCTCCCAACACTGTTGCTTTGGAGATTAAGTTTCTAACACATGCTTTTTGGGGGACGCATTAAACCATAGCACCATGTAACAAATTACTCCAAAAGTTAGTGGCTTAAAACAATATTTATGATCACGTATTTCCTGTGGGCCAGGAATCCGAGTGTGTTTTAGCTGATCCTCTGGTTCAGGGTCTCTCACAAGGATGGAGTCATGGTGTTACCTGGTTCTCGGAGATATCACAGGTTCAGTTCCAGACTACCACAATAAAGCAAATATCACAATAAAGTGAGTCACATAAATTTGTTAGTTTCCCAGCACATACAAAAGTTATGTTTATACTATACTGTAGTCTTTATTAAGTGTGTAGTAGCATCATGTCTAAAAAAGTACATACCTTAGTTAAAAAATACTTTATTGCTAAAAAATTATAACTATCATCTCGGCCTTCAGCAAATTGTAATCTTTTTGCTGATGGAGGATCTTGTCTCGATGTTGAGGACCTTGCTTTGGATTAGGCTTTGGCTTACGGGAATGTTGTGGCTGGTTTAATCTTTCATCCAGACCACTCAAACTTTCTCCATATCATCCATAAAGCTATTTTGCTTTCTCATTCATGTGTTCACTGGAGTAGCACTTTTAATTTTCTTCAAGAACTTTTTCTTTGCATTCACAACTTGGCCAACTGGTGCAAGAGGCCTGACTTTCAGCCTACTCAGCTTTCAACATGCCTTTCTCACTAAGCTTAATCATTTCTAGCTGTGGATTTAAAGTGAGAGATGTGCAATTCTTCCTTTCCCTTGAATATTTAGAGGTCACTGTAGGGTTATTAATTGGCCTAATTTCAATCTTGTTGTGTCTCAGGGAATAGGGAGGCCCAAGGAGAGAGAGATGGTGGAATAGCTGGTCAGTGGAGCAGTCAGAACACACACAACATTTAGCACCCAAGTCCACCGTCTTATATGTGTGTGATTGTGGCACCCTAAAAAATTTATAATAGTAACATCAAAGATTACTTATCACAGGTCATCATAACAGATATAATAATAATGAAACAATTTGAAATATTGGGAGAATCAATAAAAGGTGACAGACACAGAGACATGAAGTAAGCCCATGCTCTTGGAAAAATGGTGCTGATAGGTTTGTTCAACACAGGATTGCCAAAAACCTTCCATTTGTAAAAAACACGGTATCTGCAAAGCACAAGAAAGTAAAGTACAATAAAACGAGATATGCCTGTGGAAAAAGAGATCCAGACTTAATAAGAAACTTTATTAGAAAGGAATATTGCAAAGGAGGAAGGGGACTATTGTAGTAGGGACAGCACAAGAGCAGTAAGAGCGAAAAGGGCTGCCTTTTATAGAGAGGAGTACACCAGGCTAGAAAGAACACAGCGTGGGCAAGTGGGATGTTTTACCTCGAGGCAGCCTCTTTTCCTGAAGGGCCATTGTCTGCTGGCTCAAGCTAAAGGTGGTCAAAGTTCAGGGGCCTGGGGACTGAAGAGAATTTTAATGAAAGTTTGGTTATGAGTGGAGACAAAACAGTTCAGCTAATCCTGTATGAGGCCAGCAATGGGAATGTGGAGGGTCTCTGCTGGCCTTGTCCTTGGTAAATGAAGGGGGCATCCATGAGTCTTATCTAAATCGCATGAAGAAGCGTAGTTCTTGGTAGTAAGCCATTTCTGGAACACAAAGGGTAAAGGAATTTCTTAACCTCCCCTGTTTTCCAGGATCACAGTGCTTGGATCAAATTCAACACTGTCACATCCTCCCTGCTGCCAGCTTGGGAGGACTTCCACAAAGGCCGTTTGCCCTTGTCCTGCCTTTGTACTCCAGTTCTTCACTGAATTTGGGCTGCCTCAGGCAAGACGAGGAGGAAAAGGAGAAGAAAAGGGAAAAGTAGAAGATAAAATCTTCACAGAGTATTTGTATGTGTCAGGAGTTGTACAAGTGCTTTATCCATGTGTATTAGTCAGGGTTCTCCAGACAGACAGAACCATTAGGAGACAGACAGACAGACAGATAATAGATAGATACATAGATAGATGAGATAGATAGATATAGAGAGATATACGAGAGGGGGTTTATTAGGAGAATTGCTTTGTGACTATGGAAGCTAAGAAGTCCCATGCCAGGCTGTCTGCAAGCTGCAGACCCTTGAGATAGCAGTAGCATGGGCAGTTCAAGAAGGAAGCCTCAGAACCAGGGGAGCCAGTGTAATTCTCAGTCCCAGGCCTAGGGCCCGAGAACACAGGGAGTTGCTGGTGACAGAGCGAGAGCTAGAGAGAGAGAAAGAGAGAACTGCTCTTCCTCTGCTTTTGTTCTGTAGAGAGCCCCAGTTGTCTGGATGCTGCCCACCCAAACTGAGGGCAGATCTTTCCCACCCACATGCTGGTTTCCTCTGGAAATGCCTTCACAGACAGACCCCGAGTGATGCTTTACCAGTTCCTTAGGTATTCCTTAATTCATTCAAGATAACACCTAAAATTAACCACCACACCGTGTTATCTTGCAAAGTTCGTCTTTAGCCCACTCACCTTTCGGCTCAGCACCCTCACCTATGGGGACTAGTGAACCTATGCTGCCCTACACACTCGGGACCCACAGAGAGTCCTTTGGAGTCCTGTGAGTCCTGGGCAGTGCTCACCAAAGCTATTCATATGTTTCATGTGTTACTGTTTGTCTCCATCCATCCAGGCCACTAAAACAAAATACTTTAGACTGGGTAGTTTACATATAATAGAAATTTATACTCTAATTCTGGAGGCTCCAGAGGCTGACAAGTTCAAGATCAAAGCGCTAGATTCGGTGTCTGATGAAGGCTTGCTCTCTGCTCCACAGGTGGCTCCTCCTGTTGTGTCCTCGCATGGTGGGAGGGGCCAGGCAGCCCCCCTCAGCCTCTTTGTAAGGGCACTAATCCTGTTCACCAGGGCAGAGCCCTCATGACCTGATCACTTCTGAAAAGCCCGACCTCTTGATACTATTAGGTTCCAACATATGAATTTGGAGGCTGGGGGGGGGGGACCGGTATTCAGCCCATAGCATTATTATTCATAAGTTATTTATAGACCGCAGGCTGAGTGATCCATACACTTTTGCCAGTTCCTGAGTCTTCTATCTTTTATCTGTAAAAACTGAGAGTGGAGAAGTGAACATTGTGTTGGGTTAATAGAATTGTAAAAGATTTTCTTTTCCTCAGGTGGCCACAAAGAACGTGGGGGAAACGGGCCATCCAAAGTCTCAAGTCTATTTCATAAAGGGGAACTTCCACAAAAATTATACGGATCAGGCACTTCTCACTATGATAGTATCTTCTGCAGCATTCTTCCCGTGCTATCCCTTCCCCACCCCACCACTAACACAACTCACCTCCCATAACAAAACCAAGGGGCCAGCAGGAAGACTTTGATATTTGGCTACTTGGGGAGTTTCTTATCTCCATTCCACAGTTTGCAGGAGCTCTTTGACATTCAAATTACTTCCTTGCTTCTCTAATCATTCCTGCCTTCCTGGCACCTACCATAATATTTTAAATTCAACTTATCCACCATAAGAAATAATTGCCTATCAGGAGGGCCATAAAATACTGCAGATAAGAGGAACTACAGATTGCAACAAAGGAAGGTAATTACATAAACAACCTTAAGAGAGGTTTGGCCTTGGGGAAAATGTGACTCACTTGCTCTGCAAAATCACTTGTTAGAACACAGAACACAGAGGAGAGAGTAAGCGTATTCTAAAATCTTTTGATTTTTCAGGGCAGTGCAAAGCTATTATGTTTGCAAATAGACTTCTGTAAAGACAGACCTTCAGCCTCCACAATTTCAATAAACATTAACATATGCATTGTCTTCCTTGATCCTCTCCACAGCCCTTGGGAGGTCAGCATTATCATCCTATTTTGTGAATGAGATTACCAGGTCTGGGCTTTGCAGGAGCCAAGGCAGGAATGTAACAGAGTAGTCGCCCCTCCTCCGATAAGTATGGAAGTGTAAAATTGAGAGTGGGGAATATGTAACAGAGGGGATGGCCTGAAAAATAAATGGCAAAGATGTTTTCTGTCTCTTTAAAACTTCTCCCACTCTTTTTGGGAACTGTGGCCTGGCCTGCATCCCTGCCTGGGGCAGGGAGAACATCTTTTGTTCTCTGTGTTACAGAAGACAGCTCAGCCATCCCAGGCCAGTGCCAGCCTCCCAGGTGGACCCAGTTGGGTGAAGATCACAGGCTTTGTCTTCCAAGAGAGATGGGTGATTAGAATGGTTAACACTAGCCTAGAACCGAGGGCCCTCCCTTTAAAAGATCTGTATTTCTGCTTATGTTCAGGAATTTGGGTTTTGAGATAAGATAGTCTACCATTTTGCCTCCTTTGCTGGCAAAGTAATAAACTTCTCTTTCCTTCTCCTCAAACTGTTTGTTCTTGCTCTTCTGATGTGGCCTCGAGGACAAGTGAGGAGCTTCCGGTAACAGGAAGACAAGGCAAGAAGTGAGGCTCCCCAGGCAGGTAGCTTTTTGTAGGCAGCTGGGGCCATGAGAAAGTTTTAATCAGGGGATGACATGTTCAGCTTTGAGTCACATCCACATGCGTCATGAAGAGTGAATGAGAGAGTCGAGGCTGGCACATGAAGGTGTCTTGGAGACCAGGGAGGCAAATGAGGTGTTTTGGGTACAAACTTTAAAGAGGTGCTCATTCTCAGAATCAGAAAAGTGCCTCCTTAAATTGTGCTGTCAGCATCTCACTTGCCTGACCCTGGTCCCAATTCCAGCTGAGAATACGAGCTAACGCATCCATAAGTGATCATTTACATGTTAGCTGAGGTATTTGCTTTTGTGAAAACCTTCAAGCTGGAGGAGTAATGAGTAAAAATTAGACCCTATAAAATACTAATGCACCCAACATACAACAGCACACATAAACATAACCGTGAGTGTGACAAAAAAAGCTCCATCCCTCTCTTCTACAGTCAGCAAAGTGGGTTTGACTGCTCAAGATGAGGTGCTTGGGAGGGTAATGACAATGGAGAAGAGAGAGATGCTTTTTCTTCTGATGCAGGAGCAACTCTATTGAAAAAGAGATGGTGGCTCCTCAGTGTAGAGGTAGCTTAGCTTTAAGAGCCAAGATAACCCCGAGGAGGGCAGTGTCCATCCGTGTCCAAGGCAACCTTAGACTGGAATAGAGTCTAAGCTTCTTGGTATCCACCAATGTGCTTCAGAGCAATGGCTTTTAAACGCGTTTCCTTGGGTGCCCTCTAAACGAATTACAAACCACAACCAAAGCCTCAGGGATGAGCACAAACAAGATGAAGAATGGAAAGAATAAAGCCTCACAGACTTGTTGTGAAAATTAAGGGAGAGAGGGAATAGAAATTTGTGGGAGCGCACTGCCAGGCACAGTCTTTGTTCCCTTTGCTCCCCCCATGTTCATTCATTCCATCCTTTCTTTCTGAACTGTGTAGGGAATCTTATCAGTAACAATAATAGCTACTGTTTATTAAATGATTACAAAAGTATAATCACTTTATGTGCATTATTTAATCTTTACACCATCCCCATTTTACACATAATGAAGTTGAGGCTCAGAGAAGTTAATTTTGTTGCCCAAGAAGGTGAAGGTTGTGTATGGCCTAGAGGGATTTAAGTCCCAGTTGGACCCTAGCAGAGCCACATTAACCGTGTGTATTAGTCAGGGCACCCTGCTGCCTCCCCTGGCTTCAGAGCCACAGGGAAGACAAATCCAGCACAGGACCTCTCCACGGGGTTCTATTTCCCAGACAGGCACCTCCAAGGAGAGATTTCTCAGTCTAGCTGAGGAAACAATTTTATATCTTAAAGCTTCACACTGGGACTGCTCTGACAACTTCTGTCTTCTGTCAAAATCTAATTGTTTCCTGCTGTAATTTCAACTCTTCGTGGCTTATTTAGTTGAATTGGAAACTTAGACTAAAATGAAATTAAAATGTTATTTCAAAATACTTATGTCACCATCCATCATCACAAACAGCTCCACCCTTCTTTGGACTTGTTGGCAACAGGGATTCATGTCTTACTTTCAAGATCATGCCCCAGTTGGTAAAAATAAAATGTATTTTTGGGGGGTAACAAAATAAAAATTATTCATTGCCAAGCAACTGAGGCTCAAAAATCATTTTTTAATAGAATTCGTGAAAAAAAGATGTAGGTTGCTTTCCTAGCCACCGATCCACTCTTCTTTGTGCCTTTTCCTATTGCTGTGCTTTTCATGTTGAACTTTGAGGGCGACCTCAGATATGTCTATTTCTAGCACCATCTGGTTCTAACACCAAATATTCACCAAACAACTGAACTTTCATTATTGTACCTTCAAAAGAAGAAAAAACAAGTTGTTTGGTCTCACTGTCTTAAGACAGCAGATCCTTGACATTTTCAAGGGGCTTTCCCAAGACTTTGACAAATCCCTCAGAGTGACATATGTTTTACTAGCACCTGATTGCCCCCCAAATTACATTCTCATTTACAACCTCACAATCCAATCGTCATTTTTCACTCAAGTTCTATCTTCCTCTTAATAAGCAGTTGGGACTGGCTGGACACTCACTGAAAGTGCACTAAAGTCCTATTTTAACTTTTTGTACCTACGGATAGATCCTGGTCACGTTGCAGACCCGAGTCCTAACATTCCCCTCTTTAAAGTAGCTTGAACTGTGACTCTCAGGCCAACCATAATGACTTCCTCTTGGAAAAGTTACTTTGGTCATTTTTCATGGTAGGTAATCAAAATAAGTGGTATAAATGTGATAAAAAAAGAAATAAAATATAAGCAAATTATTTATAATGATGCCTGTTATGACAGAACTGTGTACCCCCCAAATCCCTATGTTGAAGCCTTAACCTCCAATGTGACTATATTTGGCGATAGGGCCTTTAGGGAAGTAATTAAGATTAAATGAAGTCATAGGGTGAGGCCCCAATCGGGGAAACCAGTATCCTCATAACAAGAGGAAGAAATACCAGGTATCTCTTCTCTCTCCCTCCCTGCCTCTCCCTCTGCGCACACACAGAAGAAAGGCTACAAGAGGACACAACAAGAAGGCAGATGTCTACAAGCCAGGAAGAGAGCTCTCCCTCGACACCAACCCTAATGTCACCTTGATCGTGGACTTCCAGACTCCAGAGCTGTAAGAAAATAAACTTCCGTTGTCTAAGCCATCCAGCCTGTGGTTTTGTTATTGCTTGAGCAGACTAATATAACACCACTAGATGGACTAAAATGATGATTTAACCAACAAAAGCAGGAAGTGGTGAGGGTTTGAGAAAAGAGCCTGAGAGAAACGAGGAAGTAGGGGATTGCAAACGAACTAATTACTCATGGGTTTTCAGTTGTTTTTAATAGAGTTTACTTTTTTAGAGCAATTTTAGGTTCACAGCAAAATTAAATAGAAAGTACAGATTTCCCATATACCTTCTGCCTCCCACATGCACAGCCTCCCCATTATCAACATCCCCCACCAGAGTGGCACATCTGTTATGACTGATGAACATCATTATCATCCCAAATCCACAGTTTGCATTCAAGTTCATTCTTGATGTTGTATATTCTGTGGGTTTGGACAGATGTATAAAGACATGTATCCACCACTGTAGTATCATACACAGTGGCTTCGTTGCCCTAAAAATCCTCTGAGCTCCTAGTCATCCCCTCCTCCCCCAACCTCTGGCAACCACTGATCTTTATACTATCTCCATAGTCTTATCTTTTTCAGAATGTCATAAAGTTGGAATCCTACAGTATGTAGCCTTTTCAGATTGGCTTCTTTCATTAGTAATATGCATTTAAGTTTCCTCTATGTCTTTTCACAGCTTGATAGTTCATTTCTTTTTAGCACTGAATAATACTTCGTTGCCTGTATGTACCACAGCTTATCCATTAACCTACTTAAGGATATTTTGGTTGCTTCTAAGTTTTGGCAATTATGAATAAAGCTGTTATAAACATCCATGTGTAGGTTTTTGTGTGGACATAAATTTTCAATTCCTTTGGGAAAATATCAAGGAGTACAATTACTGGATGGTATGAAAAGATTATGCTTAATTTTGTAAGAAACAGCCAAACTATCCTCCAAAGTGACTATACCATTTTGCATTCCCACCGGCAATGGATCAGAGTTCCTATTGCTCCACATCCTTACTAGCATTTGGTGTTGTCAGTGTTCAGAATTGTGGGCGTTCTGTTGTTCTCTGAATGCTTTCATTTATCTAGTAAGTTGCAAATTCTCTTGTAATTCTCATCATGCCTGAAATGTGTACATCTTTTCTGCTTGATTTTCAGTTTATGGCCACTCTTAAGCAAACCTTTAAGTTGACTAAATGGCATACCATCTCTCAAATAGTTAATGTATAAGAGAAGTTGGATTTTAAACAAATACTTTAAAGAGTCTTTACGCAAAGTGAATTATTAGACTTTTGTTCAAGATGCATGATGAGGCTGATGCAAGATGCTCCATGCCTACTACAAACACATAGAAATGTTATTTTAAACTAAAAAATGGAAAAATCCTGATGCCATAAACAAGAAGTAAACTAACAGCTAAACTGGTAAGAAGGAGTTGATATCAGAGCTGATCATGGTGATATCAGGATTGAATATACATTTTAGATGTTGCTGTTATATTGCTTTGGGGAACATGGAGCCTACATTCATGGGAGGGGAACGGAGAGTAGAACTCTCTGCCTAAAGCTGGAAGCCTGTAAGTGGCTGTGCTGTCAGAGTGAACCGTGGAAACGGGACTGGAATACTTACTGGCATGGGTAATGATATGAAGCTTCCCACCCATCCTGGACCATGGATGGAAAAACAGAGTTTTCCACAAGAAACTGGAAAGCAAAGACAGCGCTGTGCTGGGATGTAAGGCCAAATTCACAATGCTCGTGGAGTACGGAAAGCCTCAGCTAGAAAAGAACTTTAAAACTCATCATGGTGGGCCGGGCGCGGTGGCTCACGCCTGTAATCCTAGCACTCTGGGAGGCCGAGGCGGGTGGATTGTTTGAGCTCAGGAGTTCGAGATCAGCCTGAGCAAGAGCAAGACCCCGTCTCTACTAAAAATAGAAAGAAATTATCTGGCCAACTAAAAATATATATAGAAAAAAAAAATTAGCCGGGCATGGTGGCGCATGCCTGTAGTCCCAGCTACTGGGGAGGCTGAGGCAGTAGGATCGCTCAAGCCCAGGAGTGTGAGGTTGCTGTGAGCTAGGCTGACGCCGTGGCACTCACTCTAGCCCAGGCAACAAAGCAAGACTCTGTCTCAAAAAAAACAAAAAAAACAAAAAAAAAAAAACCTCATCATGGTGGCAATGGCAGAATAACTTGATCAGATTCTGTAGTAACAGCTAAAAATCCAGAAAAATATCTTAAAACAACTATACAAAGGCACTAGAGAGGAACAAAAATTATGTAGAAATTGGATAGGAGTCCAACCTCAACATAGAACAATTACAATTGATGTGATTTGGAAGCTTGAGATTTTTTGTCTGCCGACATCCCCAATATACATGAGGCTCAGGGGACAAAGTTCAGGGCTCATGGAGTTGCTGGAAAGCTAGGGGAAACGTTGCAGAATAGAGAGATGCAAAAGGGATGAACTCCGAAATAGGAATATACACTGAGCCCAAACTCTGGGCAGATTACTAAACTCTGCATGTTTGGGGGGAGGCCCCAGAGAGCCTCACAGAGAAGCAGAAAGTGGAAGCAGAGGAAACTGAGTAGAGGTTTCAGCTGCTGCCCACCACAAGGATATCAAGATTAACTCCTGCAAGACCGAAAAAAGAAAACAAAACTCTTCAGAGAAACAGAAAATCCAGAGTCTCTCTAACATACCACCAATGCCCAGTCTGCAATCAGTTGAAAATCACTAGACATGCAAAGAAACAGAAAAATATGACCCCGACTCTAGAGGAAAATCAAGCAATAGACATCAACCCTGACATGACCTAGATGTTGCAATTAGCAGGCAAGAAACTTTAAAGCAGTCAAAAATATATTAAAAATGGATGAATACAGAATCTCTGCAAAGAAATAGAAATTATAAAACAAATAATCAAATGGGGGAAGGATGAGACTTCTGTAATGGTGGCTTAAGAAGGTCAGGCAATTCCTCATAAAGATAACAATTATAAAAACTGGATAAAATTATGAAAAATGATTGTTTGAAGATACCACAAAAAGTCCAAACAACAGGCAGAAACTTGGGAAGAGTTTACACATAAATGACCAATTATGTACCAAGTAAGAGCTGTGAGTTTATGGCTTTCTGTCCTCTAGGATCTCCCAAACTTGCCAAGCTCTAGTGACAAACTGTGGCAGTCTTGCCGTCTGGCCGGGACACAGACAGGTTTCAGAGCAGAACAGCTGAAAATTTAAGAGAGAAACTCTGGGAATTAGCACACTACAGAAGGGCTGAGATCCAAAATCTGAGTATAAATTTTGCTAAAATCCTTGGCTTACCACTAAAATATGCAAATACAAGGGAGCCCTCCAGGGAGCCAGGCTTCAGGAGGCAGAAACTGACAGCTGAAAACAACCAAGCAGAGAAGTCTGACCACGATGGCAGCACAAGCCCACTACAGCTTCTCTCTCCCACTGATTACAACTAAGAACTCTACACAAAATTCTAAAAGCAGCTGCCCGAGGACTCTCAAAAGTAAAAATATTAATAATAATAGTAAAAAAATATATAGATTGTGGAGGTCAGTCAAAACTTAGTGAAGTGATACTCCAAGGGGCAAGTTTGCCAGTTTTTTGTTTTTTCCTTTTTTCTCCAGGTTATGCCCTAGTTGCAGAGCTGCATGGTAGAGCAGTGTACATAGCTCACATTTCTACAGAAACTCCGTAATTCTGGCCAGGGGAACCTGACGAGGCTGTCTATGAGCTGGAGAGTATGCGTGTATGGTGGTGGTGGTTGGGGGTGTCTGATAAGGAGAGAAGTCTGAGAAGGGGATCTCCTAATTCTGTATATAAACCAGCACAGGTCTTGGACTCATCCCTAAGCTTCACGTGCACGCAACAGACCTGTAGAAGCACAGCAAAGTCATTGGGAAATGAATTAACAATTTAAACTGACACTCAAGTCTCAGACTAGCCACTGAGTGGTGCATACATGAGATAGACACAAAAGAGTAGATTTGAAAACTGAACTGAGATTGAAAGCGTTGGTCAAAATGGGTAAGCTAGAACCTGTAACCCGAACCTAAGTGGGTCAATTGCCTACTAAAACAACAAATTAACATTCTTTTAGAGGATTATAACAGGGTTTGAGTCTAAACAACATATTATTCAAAATGGCTAGGATACAGTCCAAAATTACATCGTTGCTGCACAACCAGGTTCAATGTTCGTTGCCCAGGAGGAAGCCAGTGAAATGAGACAGCAGGTGTTACAGCAGAGAAACGGATTAATTCTGCGGAGCTCTAAGCAGGGAAACTGGAGGAATTTCTCAAATCCACCTCTCTGAGAATTTAGGAGACAGGGTTTTTAAGGATAGTTTGGCAGGCAAAGGATCAGGCAATTAGGTTTGCTAATTGGCTAGGTTCGGGGCAAAATTATAGGGGTGTAGAAATTATTTTTTTGTGTTGCTTCAGTTCCTGGGGTCACAATTCTATTTGAGTCAGTTTCTTGGTATGGGCCACTGGCTGGGTCAGCCGTTCCACTGGAATGCAGGACCTGGAAGATATCTCAGAAACTGCCTTTAGGTTTTGAAAAGGTGATGTAATCTATGGAGCGAGCTAAGAATCTTTATGGCCACCAGCTATATGACTCCAGAGTAGCAATTATAGAGAAGCAAACAGGAGGACAGTGACTATTTTCAAGCAAATGAGGAAACAGTGGATGATTATTATCATTATTTTTAGCTAGGCCTGTGCCTTCGCAGAGTTTTTAGGCCCTTACCCCAGTTCTCACCTTGTACTCCTTTATTGAAAAGGGTGGTTTTAATATGATATATAAGGAACTAACAAAATGTGACAAATTTTCAAGGAAAAACGACAATCCACAGATGCCAACCGTGAGAGGACTTGGATGTTAAAATTATCAGACTTTAAATAAGCTATTATAACTATGCTCCAAGAGATAAAAGTTATCTCACTTGAAGTAAATGGAAAGGTAGACGTTCTCATCAAAGAAAAACTAGAAAAAAAGAACCAACTGAAAATTTTAAAACTGAAAAATATAACATCTGAAATAAAATATTCACTGGATGGGCTTAATATCAGAATGGTTATGACAGAATAAAGACTTAATGAACTTAAAGATAGATTTTTTTCAAATAATCCAATTTGAAGAACAAAAAGAAAAACTTTAACAAAAAAATAAACAGAGACTTGGGGACTTGTAGGACAACATCAGAAGGTCTAACATATATGTTATTGGAGTCCAAAAGTTAGAGAAAAAAGAGAATGGAACAGAAAAAAAATTTGAAGAGGAAAAAGTAGCTGAAAACTTCTTAAGTTTGGAACAAGACACCAATTTTGGGGTTCAAGAAGCTCAGTGAAGCCCAGGCAGAATATATTCAAAGAAAACCAAGCCTACACATATCATAATCAAATTGCTGAAAACCAAAAAAATCTTGAAGTAGTTAGAGAAAAACAACAATTCAAATGAGTGCAAATTTCTTTTAAAAATCATGGAGGTCAGAACAGAACATAGCAGCATGACATTTTTAAAGTTCTAAGAGAAAAGAACTATTAACCAAGAATTATGTGCATTCTACCAAAAAGAATTCCTGAATTTAGTATGGTTGCAGGATACAAATTATGCACATGCACACACACACACACACACACACACACAAAATAACCAAACAGGATTTATCTCCAGAATGCAGGGCTATTTTGACATTTTAAAATTAATTAATATAATTTACAATGCTCTTAGAATAGAGGAGAAAACCTATGTGAGTATCTCAATATATGGAAAAAATCATTTGACAAAATTCAGCATCCATTCATAAGTACTCTAAGCACACTAGGAACAGAAGGGAATATTCTCAATATGATAGAAGTCATCTACAGAAAACTTATGGAAAATACCATACTTAATGGTGAAAGACTGAATGCTTGCTACCTAACATCAGAAACAAGACAAGCATATCCATGTTCACCACTTCTATTCACGATTGTACAGGAAAATCTAATTAGTGCAACAAGACAAGGAAAAGATTATGTCACATACATTAGAAAGAAATAAAACCTTAGGTTTAAGTCTATTATCCATTGTGAGTTGATTTTTGTGAGAAGTGAAAGGTGCGGATCCTATTTCAGTCTTCTACATGTGGCTATCCAGTTTTCCCAACACCATTTATTAAATAAGCATCCTTTTCCCCGGTGTATGCTTTTGTCTGCTTTGTCAAAGATTAGATGGCTATATGAGGATGGTTTTATATCTGGAT
This sequence comes from Varecia variegata, assembly GCA_028533085.1. Classification (NCBI taxonomy): domain Eukaryota; kingdom Metazoa; phylum Chordata; class Mammalia; order Primates; family Lemuridae; genus Varecia; species Varecia variegata. The sequence goes on along the minus strand of CM052438.1, from coordinate 122,842,910 downwards.
TCTGAGTTCTGTTCCATTGATCTATGTCATGCTGTTTTAGTTACTATAGCATTGTAGTATAGCTTGAAGTCTGGTAAATTGATGCCTCCCAATTTGTTCCTTTTACTTAAGATTGCTTTTGCTATACAGGGTCTTCTTTGGTTCCACACAAAGCATAGAATTATTTTTTCTAGACCTACAAGAAATGATATTGGTCTTTTCATAGACTTAAACCTAAGGCATGAAACTATAAGAATTCTAGAAGAAAATGTTGAAAAAACTCTTATAGACATTGGCCTAGGGAAAGAATTTATGAAGAAGACCCCAAAGGCAATCACAGTAACAACAAAAATAAATAAATGAGACCTGATTAAATTAAAAAGCTTCTGTACAGCCAAGGAAACTGTCACGAGAGCAAACGGACAACCTACAGAATGGGAGAAAATATTCGCATGCTACATATCCAATAAAGGGCTGATAACTAGAATCTATATAGAACTCAAGAAAATCAACAAGAAAAAAATCAAGGCCAGGCGTGGTGGCTCACGCCTGTAATCCTAGCACTCTGGGAAGCCGAGGCAGGTGGATCGCTCAAGGTCAGGAGTTCGAGACCAGCCTGAGCAACAGCAAGACCCCATCTCTACTAAAACTAGAAAGAAATTATCTGGCCAACTAAAAATACATAGAAAAAATTAGCTGGGCATTGTGGCGCATGCCTGTAGTCCCAGCTACTTGGGAGGCTGAGGCAGTAGGATTGCTTAAGCCCAGGAGTTTGAGTTTGCTGTGAGCTAGGCTGATGCCACGGCACTCACTCTAGCCAGGGCAACAAAGTGAGACTCTGTCTCAAAAAAAAAAAAAAAGAGAAAAAAAGAAAAAAATCAAACAACACTATC
>CM052438.1:122738971-122841538 GCA_028533085.1 Varecia variegata | reverse complement strand
GGAGATGGTGATTTAATAAGCCCATTCCTCTCACCTGCTTGGCCTCTACCTACGACACCTGGGTCTCAGGCCGCATACATAGGACTGGGAATCAGAGAAGCATCCAGTTTCTCAACAGAAGTTCTGGGAAGTAGAAGACAAAGGGGCAATGTTGGTGGGCAGCGTAGTGGCCCCTGGAGATGTTCCCATCGCAATCCCCCCCTGTGAATATGTTCAGGCAAAGGAGAATTGCTAACAGTTTGCAGAAGGATTTAAGGTTGCTAATCAGTGACTTTTAGAGTAGCCTGGATTGCCCAGGTGGGGCCAATATAATCACAAAGGTCCTGAAACGTGGAGGGGGAGGAACGGAAGAGGAGAGTCAGAGGGAGACAGGAGTGTGGAAGAAGCCTGGAAGGATGCAGTGTGGCCGGCCTTGAGGCTGGAGGAAGGGGCCAAGGGCCATGGAATGTGCGTGGCCTCTAGAAGCTGAAAAAGGAAAGGAGGTGGATCCTACCCAGAGCTAACAGAAGGGAATGCAGCCCTGCTGACACCTTAACTTTAGCTCCAGGACACCTGTGTCAGACTTCCGATCTACCTACAGAACTGTTAAGATAATAAATGTGTGTTGATTATGTCTGTGGTGATTCGTTATGGCAGCAATAGAAAACTAATACAAATGCCTTCAAAATTCTATGAAAAACTGCTTTTCAACCTATTATTCTAATTATTGCTAATTAAGTATGAGTTTAATTTAAGAACATCTTCAGACACACAAGATCTCAAAAGAACTGAGTTCCTATGAACCTCGTCTTGGGAAACTGCTGGAAGATGTGGTCTCCCAAAATAAGGGAGTAGACAAAGAGGAAGGCAGGGATCTAGGAAACTGGACTAGATCTAACACAGGTGAGAGTGAAGGAAAAGAGGAACTCACCCAGAGCGGTTCAGACAGCTCAGGAGGTCTGTGGGGGTGGGGGGAGGGTTGGGGGTGCCTGCCAGGACGCTTCACGTGTGTGACCATGTCACAAAGCGGTTTTAACTATTTTTAAAAGTTGGGGAACAATCAGTGATATAGAAAACTAAGCAAAGAAACAAAGAGATACGTTTTAATCCCAGAAAAACAAGACTGTTTTGTAAAAGAAATGTAATTGTCATATCCTGATTGTCTTGGCAGTGGACTTTATTTGCACACTTTAATACAGGTATAGATGTAACTTGATTGGAAGGATGCAGGGAGGAAAAGTGAAGGCCTGGACCTCGGGGCCTCCATTTCCATTGGTTTACTGTCAGTTTGTTTATAGACCACAGGGGCACAGAATTGGATTAATCATAATCCTTGGTTTAACTCTTAACGTTGGCTCATGTATGACTTGTTTTTAGTTATCTGGTTAGTTATTTGATTAGTTATTTTTAATAATGTAATAAGCACCCATGAACCCACTGCCCAAAACAAAAGCTAGAACCTGCACAATTATCTGTATCTAACCTTGTCCCCTTGCCCACACCAACCCACACCTCTCCCCCATCTGGGGTCACCAATATCCTGAATCCTGTGTTCATGATTCCTTTGCCTTCCTAACATTCAAGCTGAGCATCTTAAATTCATGACCAGTTTGAAGACAGAGTCCCTGATGGTTTAGAAACAGAAATAGAGAAGGAGCTGCTAAAATCAAGCACTTTGTCCCCATGAAATATCAAATAGCTTAGTCTCTGGAAGAAAGGTTACAAAACCTCAGAAAGGAGACAGAGCTCCAGGGTCTTCTCACATTAAACACCACTGTTGTTTGTATTTTTTTTCAAAATACATCCATCATTACAGGTATTTTATTTTTTCCTTCCCTAACTCTCCTTGAAATGAAAGAGATTGGTGGGAGGGGAAGATGCTGAAGCAAGATGCTAACAGTCAGTTCCATAGCACTAGGAGCCCGGGCCGGTAGCATCTGCCTACCATCTTCAGGCCACACTCTAAGACATGTAGGTTTTCCAAGTGGCTTCTCCAAGACCCCAAGTCTTCTCAGATTCCTCCCCAGCCCCAGACATCCCAGAAGGACTCCTATCACCATAGAGGCCCTGGTGACACATCACAGCAAGCTTGGAAACAGTGAGGGTTTAGCTGCATTCTGCCTATGCTGCATGAAGACTTGAGGCCTAGGCTGGCTATGGGATGGCCATTTGCCTTGGCAACCTGCCATGGTCAGTCAAGCAGACATCAGCAACTTGGGAGTCACTTAGAAGCTTTTTTGGAAGATGACTGTCACCAGAATTGAGCTCACAAGGCAGCCGTGGATCCTGCCTGTACTAGATCCATGTGTTCATTGACCACTGAGCTGCAAGGGCCCTTGGGTTCATCTAGCCAAGCATTTTCCAAAGTATGTAACTCAAGCACTGGTTTCTAGCATAGTTAACAGATTTTGCCCCCAAAAGTATCTCATACTCAAGGAAATTTGGAGAATACTAGATTTAAAAAAATTAAGATTCTGTTACACACCTCAGAACCTAATCTCCAAGAGGATAGCATTTTCTCAATTTAGCTGCACAGTCTGCAGCACGTTGCTTACATTGGCTGAGCCTCATTTGCCACATCTGCAATATGGAAATAATAACATCCACCTTGGAGGACGCTGTGATGTGAACGAGATAATGAGCTCGGAGCATTTAGCCCAGTACCACACACAGACAGTGGCAGCAAATCTCAGTTCCCTCCTCTCCTGTGCCTTTCATTTTTCTTTCAAATTTTCCTCCAGGCTTAGCAAATTGCCCCCATTTACAACCTTCCGTGAAATTGCTTTAAAACTGATTTTCTGGGCTCTGGATGGCACCAGGGTAATTACATACGCAATGAAGGCTCCCACCCAGGTTACCTGATAGCAGAGTGGGACCCCAGGCCCAGTGGGGGCAGAAATCATGGTCCACACAGGCAATGTGGAGCCCACCACATGCTTCCAAGTGGGAGAATTGCTCCCGAGGCCCAAGTGGCAGCTCTGCCTCCTCCTGAATCGCCGAGGAACAGATGGAGTCTCGGGTTAAGACACGAAGCACAGATGCATGACCACAAAGAGGGAACTTGTCAGCAGACTCAGTGGAAGAAACATCAGATGAAGAGGCAGAGGGTCCTCACTGGCTACTTACCGTCAGTGCCTGGGCTTCCTCATCTGTAGGGCGTGGGGGTTGGCGGATGACCTTCATGCTCCCTTTGTGTAATCTGTGTCGGTCCCCATTTTAAAGGTTACCAGCTGTGACATAGTTACAAGTCCAAGAGGCACAATCTACACACCCAAAATAAATTTTATTGAGACTGGAGCAACTCATGATAAAGAGCTCTTTACAGCACATTGGGACAACTCAAGTTTCATAAATTTCACATTCACAAATACAAGTCACTTTTTACTCTGGGCATACAGGGAACGGAGGAAGGGGGCAGACCTAATGGGCCATCGGTGAGTGCCCCCCAGAGAGGGTTTCTCTGGGACTTGGCAGTACATATGGTCACCAACAAACAGTGGTTTGACTTAATGATTTTTTGACATTACGACAGTGTGAAAGTGATAGGCATTTGGTAGAAACTACACTTCCAGAACCCACACAACCACTCAGTTTTTCACTTTCAGTACAGTACTCAATAAATTACAGGAGACAGTCAACACTTTGTTATAAAATACGATTGTGTCAGATGACTTTTGCCCTACTGTATGCTAATGTTAATTGTTCTACGCACGTTAAGGTAGGTTAGGCTAAGCTACAGTGTTTGGTAGGTTAGATGTATTAAATGCATTTCGACTTAACAATATTGTCAACTTGGAGAGGTTTACCAAGATGTAAGTCAAGAAGCATCTATATTTCTAGACATCTTCAGAGAGGAGTGAAGCTTTCCCATGAGTCCCAGAGCAGGGCAGGCTTCTGTATCCCTGCTGCCTGTTCTCACGCTGGTTCATAGAATTTCTTTGGCAGCATTAGCTACTTCTTGACACCACAGAGACAATAAATACAGGCACATGAGCCCTTTGGCCTGAAAAACCCACTTGGGAGTCTCCATGGGCTTAGAAGTCTCTCTCAGTCCAATGAAAGTCACTTTTTTTGCCCACTATTTAATAGGTACGTTTTTACAATTTTGTATCTTGAAAAATTCAAACATCTTCCTAAATGAACCTCCCTGGTTCATTATAGGGAAGTGGATGATGGAACCAAGTTCAGTTTCAATTACCGGCCAAAAGATCTTCAGTGAATCTAGGACTCCTTCTCCCCCAAACCTCAGTTTCCTACTCAGCTGCACAGCCATGCTTTGAGTTCAGGCTCTATCTGGGGCTAGAAGGAAACCTAAAGCCAGTGTGATACTAGCAATTATCTGGGTGACACAGTGAGTCACACAGGACCAGATGGAAGGTGATGAAAATAATCTGTCTCTGGAATGAGATTTCTCTACCAGGCTGGGCCCTGAAGGAACAAGGTTCCTTAAGGATCCCATACGCAACACCTGAACCACTAGGATGATATTGGCAGCGAGTCTTCTTTCAGAAACTGGTGTGAAAAAAAAAACTCATTATTCAGACGACACAGAGAAAGGGCCTGTCTAGACAGCTTGGGAGGATGAGGCGTCTAAGCACGATTATTTCCAGCATGTTGGAAAGCCTGCTCCCTCATCTCCTGTGAAAACAGAACAATGTTTCACCACCCCTTGTGTTTGCGTGATTGCAAGAGAGAAGGAACTATGCCTCCTGCCTGAGTTTTGTTCCTTGGCAAATCACGGTGGCTGCCGTCTGAGAAGGCACTTCCGCCAGGCCTTTCCCCCCACTGGCTATGAGACAGGGCCCATTCTGTCAGTGTGGTCACAGTTTTCACTTTGGTGACAGTCTCTCACCTCTTCTCCAACTCTGCTGGTGGACACTACTCCTGGGAGAGGGTCTCAGAAATACTCTACTGTGCCCTTGTTTCTGGTTGATCGTTACAATTCCAATGGAAAATTAAGATCAGAACGAAAAAAAGCTGTGCAGACACACAAAGGAAAACGTTGCGAATAAATCCACAGCATGTTAACAGACGTTATCACAAATGGATGGGATAAGGGAGTCATTTTCAAATTTTTTTCTTTGTGCTTTTCTGAATTTTTCAGTGTGGCAAGAATAATTTCTCTTTGCTTTAAGGAATCCAAATTGGTCCTTTCTTGTCTGTGTAGGACCAGGCCACTGAAGACCTGTTATTCATCATGGTCCAATGACTTTAGAAAGCGAGGCACGAAACCTCCATGCCGGCTCTGGCTTGCTAATGTTTCACTTGCCAGTGAACCTGCTTGGAGCAGAGCTTTGTGCACCTGGGTCAGCGGTACCCACAGTGTGACTCAGGCTTCCTTTAGGGAAGTCCAACGGCAGGAAGGGCTGTAAGGCAGCAGCTGCCTGACAGATGGAGGCAGTTGACTGGCTCAGTGTCCATCTGGGCCAAAGTTGTCCTTGGTTCTCTTGCTCAGGTATCCAGGGTGCCATGCCTCACAGCACTTCTTAGATGGGAATTTATAAACACATGTCTAGTTGGTAGTTGCCTTTTAGTTTTCACATACATGGGGCTAGGAGGCTGGGTAGGGTCCTAGGAGCTGGAGTCCTACAGCTTCCAGCACTGTGAAGATCTGTGTGAGAGGACAGGCTCTTTCCGAGGCTCAGCTGGAGACAGACTCCTCCCACTGCCTCTTCCCAGCCTCCTCTAACTCATCGCCACAATGGGTTCCACAGACGACAGGTCTGTCTTCCCAGCCTGGAGTTGGGAGGAGGGCAAGAGGTTATTGGCTAGTGGAGGAGCCCTCCGGCCATTGCTCTTCTCTGTCCAAGCCACCCTGAAAGAAGGGACTGGGGAGGGTGGCCTGTCCTCCTGAGGCTTGGGCGGCCTTTGGCACATGCTCAGTAATGACTTCAGCTCAACCCTGAAGTTCTCGTTCAGCCAGCAGTAGATGAAGGGGTTGTAGCAGGTGCTGCTCATGGCAAACCAGTGGAAGGCAAAGTAGAGGGCATTGTTGGTGCGGATGACCTTGCTGGACAGGAGGAGGACGTAGCAGTTGAGGGGGAACCAGCAGAGGGCGAAGAGGACCACCACCAGCATCAGCATCTTGATGGTCTTCTTCTTTTTGCGCCGCAGAGCAAGGTACTGCTCCGTGGTCACGTCGCCGATGGTGTTGCACAGCCACAGCTTCTTGGCCACCCGGGCGTAGGCCACAGAAATGATGAGCAGCGGCAGGATGTAAAGCAGGATGAAGGTGGCCAAGTCCAGGTACTTCCAGAAGAGGTCAGCTGGCTCGGGGAAGTCAGGCAGGCAGAGCGAGCGCACGGTGTCCTCACTGGGGGCAGGAGGAAGGGAGGGAGAGAGAAGAGAAGGTGACAGGGGATATTAGTGCACAAAGGCTTCATCCCCGGGAGCACTGGGCTCCCCCTCCTCTCGGCTCCTGGTACCTCCTTCTAATATAGCACTTTTGACGCTGTAGCCTCATTATCTGACTACATTTCTATTTCCCCCACTAGACTGGGAATTCTATAAAGGTAACGAATGCACCTGAATCTCCTTAATCTTGTATTAGTCCTAGCCCATAGTAGATACCCAATAAATATCTGTTGAATAAATGAATGAAACCCTGGTACCCTCGTATTCCTAGTCCGAAACTAACTCATCCTTGAGGAAATCTTAGAATTCTCCATTGCACTACCTTACTCATTCCAAAGGGAACTAAGGAATAAAGAAAAGAAATGATGGGTCTTGAGAATATGAGTGGTAAAGGCTGAACTAACACACCTTCGATCACTCATACAACATGTATTTATTTCATATGGAATTACCCTGGTCCTCTTCACCTTTCTTAGGGATATCCATGTGGCTTGTTGCTCCTGTTATATGTGCTGGTGGCCATCACAAAGGGAAAACTAACTGCCTTTGCTTTTGTTAGCCAATAAAAAGTCCTCCATGTGTGAAAGCAGATGAGGAGTCTGAATGTTGAAGGGTCTGGGTGTGTGATTCATTCCAACACCCTACAATTGGTGGTGGGAGCCTTCATGAATTAGTTGATATAGACCTCAGGGCTTGTTTGTCTTGACCCTGCCTTTGTCACAGCAGTGTGTGTGGAAGTAGTGTTTGGGGGGCTAGGGGGCTACTGTAGCAGACACAGGGCGTGCACTGCCTGGGTCCTCCCAGATCCCTTTTACCAGTCTAGAGCACCAGCCCCCAGCTCCTGCCCACTCGGCAAGAAACGGTTGGCATCTGTGACCTTCTAGGTGCCTAAGACTACTCTAGCGCCACGGAAGACCTTTCCCACAGATTCACCAACAACCATAAGTGGCCAGGAGTTTCTGGTTTTTCCGGGAAGACCTGGAACCAGTGACTGGAAGATGGAGGAATACAAAAGCTCAGCTCCCCTGCCTCCCTTCCTTGGTCTCCCCCACTTCCCTGTCCTGCCTCCCCAGTCCCTTACCCATCACTCCTGGGAGCAGGGCCTCAGTAGGCCCCTTGTGCTTGTACCTGCCTTTATCTCAGACTCTGCTTCTAAGGAATCTCGTCTAAATAACTATAAAATGACAAAAATCACTCTAAGATCATTCATTCATTCATTCAGTCAGTGTGTGCTGAGGGCTTGTCATGTGAAGACAGGAAGCAGAGTGCTGAGATCACCGAGGTAGCAAAGTCAGACACAGGGCCAGCTCTTCCCAAACTAGTGGGAGATCGCCTTTAATGCACTAGTGTTCAGTTGCTAAAAACGGAGTGTTTGAAAGAAAGACATTCTCGTTCAGTGAGAGCATATGATAAAGAAACCTGAGGGGAGGAGGGGGAGGTAGGGAAGCCTGCCTCAGACACAGGCATGCATACGCATCTTGTTTGTAGCCTGTGTGAGAGAATTTACTCCTGTTAAGGCCTTGGCGAGTCCCATCTCGGGCTGTGGGAGCGCACGCCCCCTGGTGACAGGAGCCGATAACTGCCGCCTCGTCCTGCAGACCAGCTGGAAAGAGTAAGGAGGACGCGAAAGTGGTGGAGAAAAGGAGAGAGAAAGCAGGGAAAGTGCAGAGCACACGCACGCACCGGGAGGCAACAGGATGGGCGCGAGGCAAAGAGAACAGCTCAGGGAGGCAGGTGCTAGCTGCTCTGAGGCCGCGAATTCGCTGGGGGCTCAGATTTCCCTCTGTTGAGCTCCGGGTCTCTGCCTGGCTGGGGAGAAGGCGCAGCGCACGTTCCTCTGGGTTCCCAGGCTGCTCTCTACGAATTCATCTTACCTGTACTTGAAGGTGAATAACTTCTGGCAGATAGCATGTGGGAGTGAAAAGAACGTAGCCATGGTCCAGATGACAGCGATGTAGATGACACCCTTTGTGATCGAGATCCGGGGTTTTAACGGATGCATAATAACCTGGAAGACAGGCAAAGTGTTCCACTAGCTGGAGAAGGTTAGAGGCAAATGAGAAATCTGGACGATGCAGCTCACGTGTCACCTAAGACAGGTCCCATTTATAAAGCCGAGCTCCCCTCACATTCATTACTGAGGTCCTGAGCTGCACCAGATAGCTGCTCTGGGCCCGGGTCCAGCCATGCCCCACCCCACAGCCCACCTCCAGGGCTGGAGAGAGGGGGTCATCTGGGCTCTCAGACTCCTGGCAGTTCGAATGTCTCCTGCTGGTCATACCCAGGCAGAACCAGGGCCCAGGGAGAGAACCAGGGAGGGTTCCAGGAGGTCTGCTCACGCGGAACCACAACAAAGCCGGCACAGGAACAAGTCCATGGTCAGCTTCCACCTCCTCAGGATCTAAGCTCGTCCTCCCATGATTCTAGACCCCTGAGGTTATGAAGAGCTCCGAGAGGGCCCGAGCTGACAGACACGGAGAGGAAACTCTCATCACGAATCAGGAGAAGCTGCATGGACGCTTATTTGTTTGCTCACAGCACTGTTTGTGAAAGCCGCTGCCGAAACCGCAGTGGGGCCCAGCTTTCACGGCCTGTAATAAAGCCATGTTAGGGGCTTCGGGCTGAAACGCATCTTGAAATTGCTACTGCATGTCAACCAATTCTCCTAAAACATTTAAATAAAGATTTGGTTGTTTAAAACCATCCTCCTTTTAAGATGAGAAACATTATTTTTTTTAAAAGACATTTTGGGGTAGGTGAGTCCCGGGTCAGGGGGAGAGGGCAGAAAGCTGCCACTGCCTCAGGGTGCCATCCTGGGACATTCTGCCTGTGTCCTGAGGATTTTGTTTTCTCCCAGTGTTTTCAAGGTTCTATGGGAGGAAGTGACAAGGCCTCAGGAGCTGGCCTGCGCACCTCCATTCTGAACTTGGCCATGTCTGCCCCTCACACTCCTGTGTTCAGAGTGCTGAAGGAAGTGACAGCCTGGGGCAGAGGCCCTAAACACCGCTCAAGGACTCTGTGGGCTTTGGGATAGGACCCCATGTTTGGGTACATGTCACAGCAACGTGGCCAACAAGACTTACGCCCCATCCCTCACATCCACCCTCAGCCCACGGGTCAACTCTCAACTGTGTTACCCAAGATAAGCAGAGGCCAGGTAAAGGTGACCCAAAGCCCCTCTCGTTGAATTAGGGGAGAAGGTTAAGAAAAGACAGGATATATTTCTATGCAAACTTTTCACACTTTGTACTAAAGCATCTGCAATATAAATAAAGAGTTGGTTCTTACAAAATTATGGCATTTCAGCGATAAAGAGATTTCAAAATTTGGCTAGTCTAATCCCTCATCAGATGCACGAATCTCTTGTAAAACATCCCTATCAAGTTGTCTTCCAGACTTTGCTTACATACGGCCGGGGGCACGAAACTCATTACCTCCAGGCAGGTTTGTCCGCCTTGGACACCTCTATGAGAAAATTCTCCCTCATACTGAACTGTCTCTTTGAATCTGCAAGTTTGAAGCCTCCTATCCCTTGGTCCTTGTTGCATCTCTTGGTGTTACTCAGTTACATCTCATTTCTCTTTGTCCTGGTGAGTCTTACAATAATAGGTTTCTTTGAGTTTTCTCAGAGCAGGATGGTCTAGTGATCAGAGCTTGGGTGTGGAGTCAGACAGATCTCAGCCCTAATCCTAGCTTCATTCACAGGTACATAATCTTGGGAAAGTCATGCCATGTATACACTTTTCTAAGCTCCCATCCCTTGATTCAGCAGAGGTCTAAGCACATGACACGGGTTCATTGAGTTAGCAGGTGCGAGGTGCCTGGCATAGAGCTGTCCTCTTCTATGTCCTGTTCAGTTCCCATCACCATAACTGCCCAGGTGCTTCCGATGGGGCCAGGGCAGCAAGCAGGGCCTTCCTGATCCAGGACCATGCCCTACCCCAATGCCTGGTCCTGCCACCTAGATGTCCTAGCTTGTTTTCCTCCTCAACAGCCGGGGCCAGTGAATATCTATCTGCCACTCAGAAGCCTTGTCTCTGATCTGCGATTATTTGCCACTCTCTTTTCAGCTGTAATTTTCCAGGTTTGTTTTTCTAATTAATTTCTGAGACAGAAAATGAGTCTTCATTGCAACAACAAACTGGGAATAAGTTTCTGCAACAGTTGGGACAAATGGTTTAATATCCCAAAACTATGTGGTCGTATTCATCAATAAGAAGACAAACACACTCATTAAAAACTGGGCCAAAACACTGTCTGGAGAGCCCCAGTCTGGAGAGGGAAGACAGAGCATTGGGGGTAGGTGTGCTCACCTGGTGGCGGTCCACCGCAATGGCCGTCAGCGTCAGTGCTGAGACGTGCAGGGAGCAGTACTGGGCAAAGCGGCTGACGTGGCACATGCCCTTCCCGAACACCCACGTGCTGTTCACAAAGCGGACCTGGAGAGGAGCCCACAGAGGTCAGGAGACAGGCTTGACTGTGACACCTACCGACCAGAGGTCTCTGAGGAGCACACCCTTTGGGAGGCCTCTCCCAGTGCCTTCCTTCTTTCCATCTACAATGCTGAATTGTGGGGCAAACATGATTTTCTCCAGCAAAATTCATCCTCATTCATTCAATTCAACAAACCTTGATCACACTTCTGGGCCAGGCCCCATTAGGTACCAGGAAAGCTTGGGAAGGATGTGGGCTGTGGGGCTGGACTTCCCACCTCTAATAGTTTCTTACTGTGCAGCCTTGGGCAAGATATGTGACCTCTCTGAATCTGTTTTCTCATTTACAAAAAAAAAGGGGGGGATGCTTCAAAATCTCTACCTTATAGACTTAGTGTAAGGATAAAAATTTTTTTTTAAGTCTATAAAGGGTGGAACACAGTGTCTGGAAGATTGTTAGAAAGCTATTATTAGAAAGAAATAATATCTATTTTTACATGTAATAATAAAATTCATTCTTGGCCCATACAAGTTCAGTCTAGTGGAGGAGACACATCTGAGAAGTCACTTCTGAAAAGCGTGTGGGCTGTGCTAGCACATCTTGGCTAAACTGGCCTTGCAATTCATCATCTGGGAAGGAGAGCCAGGGGCCTGGAGAGGTGTGGCAGGGAGAGATGACAAGCTCCCAGAACAGCGTACCGCCCTGGGAGCAGGTGCAGCCCTCCTCCCACTTCATCCAGGGCTATTTGCTTGCTCAATTAGTACTTGGGCAGCTCCTATGAGCAATGTCCCATGCCCGAGAGAGACTGAGCACCCATTCTGATTAAGGAGCTTCCAGTCTGGGCAGAGGAGGGCTCAAATAACTCGAAGGTAAGACAGAAAGTGTCAGTGCTCTCCAGAGGCCCAGACAAAGGGCGATGGGGTGACCAGGTAGGGATGGGAGTGGGCAGAGGCAGAGAGATGATTGAGACAGAAATAGGGGAAGTCAGCCCAACAGAAAGAGTATAGTGTAGTGATTGACAGCGCAGTGTTGCCACTGATAGCTGTCACCTCGGACAGCTCTGAGCCTCACTTTCCTCATCTGTAAAATGGGGCTAACCTTTTCACATGTTTGTTATGAAAACCAAATAAGATAGATAACACTTGTAGGTACAACAGTGCCTACCTAGTACATGGCAAGTACTTAACACTGTAAACTGCCAGTATCACAACATATTGGACATTGGAAGTGAGGAAGGATGTGCACATGCGGAGATGAGAATAAGATATGGGCACTGGATCAGAAATCCCAGGACCTGCTTGGGGACTAAGGAGTGGATTGATTTGGCTGGACTGTGTGGCCGAGAGTCACAACAAGTCTAGCCAGGTCTTCAAACTGGGACAGCAGACCCTGGGGACTTTACTCTCTTTTGGCTGGGCAGGGAAGCTTTTGAGCAGTCCTGTAACATGAAAGAGCTAGAAATCTTCAGCTCCCCACATTCAGTGAATTACCGAATCTAACCAGTTTTCAAATCCATTTCCTCTTCTTCAGTCCCAAGGTCACAGCCCTCATGGGGTCCCCGTCATCTCCCACCTGGGCTGTTACAGCCTCCTAACAGCCTACCCTGCTCTCCGGGTTTGTCCCCTTATAATTCAGCCTTCACACCACTGACAGCATTTTTCTTAACCCAAATCAGATTATCACCCTCCTGCTTAGAAACATCACGGCTCACAGGACAGAGCCACATGCCATACGAATGTCCAGGCCCATTCTCAACCTGGCCCAGGATCTTTTCTGGCCCATTCCCTTTCTCCCTCCCCTACCCGCTCCTCCACTGGGCATCTCATCTCTGCTGTGTTGCCCCAGCTACATTGAGCCACTCAAAGTTCCCTCAACACACAGTGAACTTTGGTGCCCCTTGCCTTTGTTCTCCCTGGTCCCTCTCTCTGCACTAAGTGTTCATCTCGACCTGGGAAATTCCTACTCAACCAGGTCCCATCGGAATGTCATATTCTTTGTAAAGTCTCCTTCGACCCTCTTATGGGACTCTGGTAGGTCAGAATGAAAGGCTCCCTCCTCTAGGCTCCACCACATTCTGAGCATGTCTTTATCAGGGGAATTATAGGCAATTGCGTACTTTTCTCTCGATGATCAGAGCTGGGCTTCATGCTGACTGTGGTGTGTGAAGTGGATTGGAAGGGAGACAGGGAGGAAGGGAGTCTGTCACCAACCAGCCGAATGCAGAATACCTTGCCCAGCTGGGAGACCCTCCCCCCATCTTTTTCCCTCCCCCTACCTGCCAACACCTTGTAAGCTTTAATAAGAGTTTGGATTGGGGCAATTCCATGGGTCAGGTTCAAGGCCAAGTTGCTTTGCCTCATCCTGGAGGGGATGAAGAGGTGCTGGGTTCTCAGGACCTTGATATCCCCTCTCTCACAGAAGATCCTCTGGCTCATAGCGGGCCTGAGGTCTGGGGCCTCCCCACCTCTTCCCGTGTCAGCTGCACATCCAGCCTTGCACCCTGGCTCTGGGAAGCAGCACAAAGACCATGATCTGTGGCCTTCCGGTACCCAACTGGGTGGCCCAGCTCAACCCACCATTGCAGGTTCTCAGGTGAGAAACCAAGGGAGGAGCCAAGGGGAGCCAGAGAGGCTGCTGCCTGGTGCTTCAAGACAGCCAGGGAGGAGGGGGAGTATGAGAAAGCCCCCTGGTATTGGCTAATGCCGAGGGGACCCTGAGTGGCCATCAATAGGTTCGACAGAGGCTGGAAGGAGAGAAGGAAAAGTCCATGATTTGGAGCAGTGGGAGCGAAACATGCTGCAAGAGTCCTCTCCACTCCCAGTGGAAAGACCCGTGGGTTGGAGTTAGGGGATGTAATTCTCATCCCGGCTCTGCCAATTACTAGCCAGGTGGCCTTGGACAAAGGATCAAACCTCTCTGTGCCTTAGTTTCCTCATCTGCAACATGTGAGCAGTGTTCTCATAAGTGAGGACAAGAGAGAGAAGGTGAGAATACTTTTTAAATGTAAAGCTTGGAAGGATGTTCACACCAGTTGTTAGACTTATGAGGGTTCATCCTCTTGTTTTTGCTTGTGCATTATTTCTGGTTTTGTGTGTATGTATGTGTGTGTGTGTGAGAGAGAGAGAGAGAGAGATACAGAGATGGAGAGAAAGAAACAGAAACTGCTTTGGTAATAACTCAAAAAATAGTAGTTATTCCATAAATTGAAAAATATAACACCCTACAGAAACGTGCAGTATAACTGCCATTACGGTTGCTCAGTCATCACCCTCAATCCCCAATCATCCATGAGAGCCACACTCTCGGGTCCCAGATGGAGAGAAATGACCATGAATGCCGAGTGGCCAGAGCTTGAGAAGGAAGCCAGTTAACCACGCATTTGCAAATGCCCCCGGCCTGCCCTGGATCTGGGGGCCAAGCCCACTTCATCCTCATTCATTCCCCAACACAGACCTCACCCACAGCCTCATTGTCAAACCACAGAAGGGAAATGCACTTTAAATAAGCGGTCAGGGAAATGCACTTAAGCTTCCATTAACAGTTAGCAATTGTTTGATATTTCAGTTGTAGCACAAAGCAGCATCCGCGGGTAGGAGGTGGGCATTTAATAGGCTGCACTTCAGAGGGTGAGGAGGTGACCTAATAATCTGTGCTGACATTTCAGGGACTTCGATTTACTGCTCAATTATCAAGCAAACCCATGCCTGCTGAAATTATTTATGGGCATTTATTTACAGCCGGCTGCAGACTCTCAAATCATTGACTCAATGCCATCGGCTGCAGAAGCTCTGGCTTACAGGTGAGGAGAAAGAAAGCAAGGAGGGTGGATGACGGACAAACAAAACCACAGAGGCACTGACAAGAAGAAAAAGAGACGAGAGGTGAGGAGATAGAGGCAGACAAATAGAGAAACACAAGGACAGAAAAAGAAATAGAGACAAAGAAGAAAGATAGAAAGACTTCAGAGAGAGACTGGAGACTGACAGAAAGATTAAGAAAAACAGGAGAGAGTTGGGAGATGAGAAACTGGAGATGAGAAAGCAAGAGAAAAAAGAGACTAAGGCGGGAGGAAGACAGAGGCAGAGGAGACAGAATGAGGAGGAGGAAGAGAAACTGCGGCGGAGAGAGGAGAGAGAAGGGGGGACCCAGGGAGAGAGAGGGAGAGTGACAGAGGGGATTGAGCGATGAGAGGGAGACTGAGGCAGGGGGGCGGGGGAGGCCGCCAGCCTTACCAGGGTGAAGGGAGTGTTGAGCAGTGTGATCATTATGTCGGCGACCGCCAGGTTGACGATGAAGAGGCTGGTGGCCGAGTGCATTCGCTGGTTCTTGAAGATGACATGACAGACCAGGACGTTGCCGAAGAGCGAGAAGATGATGATGAAGGAGTAAGCCACGATGAGCAGGGCTTTCACCGTGGGGTTCTGGGACTCGGCCCCGTAGCGCCTCCTGCCCACAAAGTTCTGCCAGTCGGAGAAGCTGTAGTTGTTCCAGGAGAAGAAGTGCGAGGCGTTGGGCACGGCCAGGGCCGCCTCCAGGCTCTGCTCGTCCGCCCGGCCCTCGGGGCGCTCGGTGGCTCGGGCCAAGTGCAGGAGGCAGAGCAGCAAGAAGTGAGGGACCATCTTGCAGGAGCCGCCGCTCCGCCGGGAGAGCGCGGTGCGGACGTCCCCACCGCCGGCTCGGTGCGGGCGGGCGCAGGGAGCCGAGCGCGCCCCGTCCGTCCCGGGTGGCACGGAGCCCCAGACCCGCCGAGCGCGGCGCGCAGCCACCAGCCCTCGATCGGCGCGCTCGCTCCGCGTTTGTTGAGCACTTTTATATCTGTGCTCCCACCAGGCTGCTAGCGAACGCCTCTGCCCATTGGACAGCGCGGCGCCGGTGACGCGCTCCCGCTCCCCCCGCAGTGCCTGGCGGCGCGGCTGCTGTCCCCACGCCCAGCCGGCTCCCGCTCCAGCTTAAACTCCTCCGGCGGGGCTCCCAGGGCTGCTCCGACGCGTGAACACGTTCGCTTTCTCTGCTTAGCCTCTTGTGAAGGAGGCCGGCAGGCCGGTGGAAGATGCCCCCGGGGGCGAGTTGGGACTATGTGGGGTCATACTGCCAAGACTGGGTCTGCCTGGGTCTCCTTGTTCAGTGAAAGGATAAATTCCATTTGTTTCCATCTGAGCTCTAACCTTGGCACAGTTTCAATATTGAGGTGGATCACTGAGTCCCGGCTGTTCCGGGAACAAGGCAAACAGTGAGACAGAGACGTTAGGGGTTCACCAAGCTCCCGGGGTACCCAGATTTCCGACGTGCTGGCGGGCTTATTAAAGGCTTACTATTTCTTTAACAGCCCCCAGGAACGCAATGTGGGGAGCTTTGTCTTCCAAGGAAATTCTTCAGAGCAGTTCTGACAGGATCAAAGAAACAAAGGAAATAGGAGCTTAGCTATGTGGCCATGGAAGTTTGGGAAGCAGTATCTTTAACGGATACTATGAGCTGTTTTTCCTTCCCCAGGAAACTTTGGTATCTTGGTCACCTGTTTTCACCCCCACTGTGAAAACTCCCCCAGTCACCCCTCCTCTGCCACTCACCTGCCTGATCCTGCAGTTAGACCATGGGCTCTGGAATCAGGGTCTAATTCCAGCATTGTCACTTCCTAGCTGTGAAATCTTGGGAAAGCTATTTAACTTCTTTGGCCTTGGTTAAAAGCTTTTCTTTTCCTAAATATGGGGTTTTCAGAGACCCCTGTAGAGGTCTCCCACCGCATTGCTCTCTGGTGCAAGAGATGCAATAATTGGTTGACTACCTGCAAGCACCCCCTCACTCCCATTCTAACAGTAAATCCCATGTAGACTCCCCATGTCATCCGGGGGGGTAAAGCAGTGTCCTTGTGCTGGAACCCAATCCATGACTGAAGCCCAGGTATCTTCTGACACTTGCCCCAGGGCAGAGCCTGCACCTTTGTCTCACCCAAACCCTGGAGGACAGACCCCTCCTACCAAAGTCCTCTTTTTTACTGGGCCATGAGGGGAAGCTCCTATCACCTCCCAGTTGAAAACTTTTCCAGGAACGTTAGGCATCAGCTTCTGTGCCCTCTTCAACTCCAGGGACACAGGTCAAGCTCGCCTATTGATAAACAATTAGAAAGTGGTTTGTTAAGTGTCACCATAGTAAAATACGAGGTGCACTTATCCAGATTGGAAAGACTCAGGAAAGCCTTCTCGAGTAGGTGACACTTCAACTCAGTCCTACAGGACCAGCAAGAGACAGGTCATGGAGGAGGCTGCAGAGGGAAGAAGAGGGAATACTCCATAAGGATGGAGTCCTAGTACATTCACAGACCTGGAGGTGAGTCTGAATGGTACCTTCAACAACTGCAGGAGTGTGGAGTAGCTTGGGTATGTTACACAAGGAGAGAAGTGGAGGGAGAGGGTGGAGAGGCAGGCAGGGTCATGAACAAGAGGGCCTCACAGGTCACGCCAAGGATTTGAATGATTTCCTGAGGGCAATGGGAATTCATGGAAGGGATTTGGGTAGAGACTGATATGATCAGGTTTGTATTTTAGAAAGAACATGCTAGCATCTGAGTGGAGAACAGAGAGGCTCTAGCTTGAGGCAGGGGGTTTGAAGGCTGCTCAAGTGATCTAGGAGTGGAGGTGAGACCTGAGTCAAGGTGCTGGCAGGAGGGGGAACAAGGTTGATAGAGATTGGAGGGAGGAATCAAGGATGATTGCCAAGTTTTCAGCTGCACTGAAGTCAAACAAAAAGCACAAAATTCTCCTTTGACTGCAACCCTTCCTAGAGCTTTTAGTCTTTCTTTCTCTATTATTTTATCAGCAGGTTCTCTTGTCTGCAGTTTTTCATTCCACATTTCACTCTTCAACCACGTCTGAGGAAAGGGTGGCAAGATGTCCCTCAGTTTTGCTGATTGACTTGGCAGTGCCCACAGGATTAAGTGGCTGAAATAGGGGATTATGTGACTGATACCAGGAGAAGGGCCAGGGTGCCAGGCAGATGAAATAATAGATATTCAGCTACAGGATATAAACCAAGAGCCTGCCTGTAAACCAACTCAGGACCTTGGGCAGACTTGATTTGCCATCAAGACAGCTTGGCATAATCTCAGGGAGGCAAGGCTGGATATGATGGTACCTTAGAAAACAGAATCCCAATCAAATTGTTCCCAGTGTTGAGAAAGAGTGTATGGCCAGAAGAGGACTAGTGAGCTTCAGGCACAGAGAAATAAGCCACAGCTAGGCAGTGTCCTTCCAAGCATGTCTTCTTAGGCCATCTAACTAACGCCTTTGCTTTGGTCCTTGCTCATCATGCCCACCTTGTAGGTGTCAGGGCATCCAGGCCAGGTGGCTAAACCTTCTCTCTGAAACAGGAGGGGAGGTGTTTTAGTTTTTAGCTTTCCCCAGAAGCATATCCTGAGACAGAGATTCCAGTGCAAGGGTTTATTTGGGAACTGAAGGCAAACTCTGATAGGGAAGTGGAGAAGTGAGACAGGAAAGGGAAGGCAGCCACTGAAGAGTGCTGTCAAGCCCCCTACCACTGTGGGCTACTGGGACTTCATGCCGCTGGGAAGGCCAGTGTGGAGCATACACATGAGCCAGCCAAGCCAGTGGGCAACGGAGCTGGGGTATCTATACACCAACTCCTGCCAATCATTGGTTGAAGGCTTCTTCTCGGGCGTGTTAATTCTCCTGAGCTTCAGGCCTGCCAAGTAGGCAGCCAAAGGGGCTCCAGAGGCAAAAGAAGGCCCCTCTCAGGCAAATAAATGCCGGTGCTGGAGTTGGGAGTTGAACTGCTGTGGTCTGAAGGAGTAGGGGTCCTGACAAAATCCAAGGCAAGGCATTAAGTCTAGTCACTTCCTTGTCCTCGTTCCCAGGCATTTGGCTCTCTACTTGGTCAGGCCTGGGCCTCCCGAGCCCACTGAGCCAACCAAGCACCACTGCCCCAACTTACCCTGAACTTCTGGAACAACCCAGCCTTTAATGACTTGATACAACATCCCCTCACCTTACCCCACACTCAGGCTAAGTTAGTAAAAGAAGTTCTTTCCTCTGAAGCTTCATTGGTCTTGTAAATTACCATTGCTCTTGCTAAGGAGTTATGGGAAGACACAAGCAGCTCTTACAGCATGAACCAGCTTTTTCTTTTGTACATTCTGAATAGAACCAAGGACACTGTGTGTAGTCAGTATGTGCCAAATAGTAATTATATTTCGACATCTCTAATAATAGTCAAATGTATGAAACATACCAAAGAGCAAAGAGTTCAGTGTTTAACTCTCTCAAATGGACTTGAAACAAACAAACAAAAAAGTAAACCAATAACAAGACAAAGAATTACAGAAAACAGTAGTCCCTCTTTATCCACAAGGGATACATTCCAAGACGCCCCGTGAATGCTTGAAATTGCGCATAGTACCAAACACTATGTATACTATGGGTGAATTTCTTTTTCCTTCTTTATGATTTTACAGATAGAAAATTCATTCTTACCACAGATCTTAGCAACCTCAGCATATATATATATATATTTTTTTGCTTTCCATATTAAGTAGAGAACTTTCACCTTTTCATTTAAAGGAAGCACTTTACGGCTTCTCATTGGCTCATCTGAATAGCCAGCATCACCACTCTTGAGCTTTGAGCCCATTATTAAGTACAGTAAAGGTGACTTGAACAAAGGGCTGCAATACTGGGACAGTCGATTTGCTGACCTATATGGCTACTGAGTGACTAACGGGCGCTTAGTGTCTACAGCATGGATATGCTGGAGAAAATGATGATTCGCATGCCAGGCAGGTGGAACAGGCTGGCGTGAGATTTCATGATGCTCTTCGGTGCACACTTTAAAACTTATGAATTGTTTATTTCTGGAATTTTCCATTTAATATTTTTGAATTGCGGTTGGCCACAGATAAGTGAAACTGTGGGAAGGGAAACCGCAGATAAGGGGAGACTACTGCAATAATATCACACAGAGGACTTGGAAAGAGGGTGTGAGAACCCTACCATATCAATGTTCCTGACACCACCAATGATGTCCCTTTAACATCAATCTTGTTTCCTGTAAAGGCCCTACTGAGTTAAAAACTCGCCACACTCACAGTTCCCTTCTGGTACTAATCACGGGGGCAGAAGGGAAGAAAGAACAATTAGCACAGTGCCAGGCACACGATAGTCACTCAAAGTTTGTTTTAATTGCAGGAGTTGGATGTTATCATACTTGAATTACAAATGAACCAAGTAGGGCTGAAAAATCAACTACGGCTGAAGATATGTTCAAATGCAATAAAAACACAAAGTGTGTGAGCAGGCTAAGCTAGGAACCGCTCTCCAAGTTCCGGTACACTGGAGTCATAGAATAAAAAGGTATATTTAGGATAAGTAAAAAGAAGTATAACCAAACTCCAACCTACAGTCTGTGGCCCCAAATTAAATTGCTTGAATTTATTCTGCACTTTGACCTAGAAAGTTTTACAATGGTGGCTAGGGGCTTGAGCCAACTCATAACAACCCATTTAACCCATAATATGAATGGTAGCATTAGTTGTGCCATATGATTGCTAGGTAAAGTGCGAGGCTCCAGGATACTAGCCTCCATTATCTGCTCCTCTTGAATTAAATGTCCCTCTGGGTGATCTTAGCCACCTCCAGTAGTTTAACCAGCCATGGCTCACCAGTGACTCCAAGATCTGTATCTCTACTTACCATCTCTGTTGAAAGCTCCAGACCTGTATTATATATTCACTGTTGAACGAATATTTTCATTTGGAATATCCCACACACTTAAAATTCAACCAGCTCCAAATCAACTCATCCTATCCCACTCTTCTCTTTCTTAGACTTGCTCTTTTTCTTGTTCACTTGTCTACCACGGTTAGAATCTTGGGATCATCTCACACCTCACCAATTTCATGACACCAAGTATTTGAAGATACTGTTTCTCTGCCTAGAATCATCTCTACCACCCTAGGGCCAGAAAAACGCCTGATCATTCTTCAAGATCCAGCTCAAATGTTGTCCCCTCTCTGGAGACTTTGACCCCCCTCCTCTGACTGCCACAACTTCAGAACAAGCAGAGTCAGTGTCTCCAAGTCTACTCTTTTAAAAGTGCTCCCATGACATGTGGTTCATTCTTGGATGTGGTATCTCCCTTGTTGTAGTCTATTTGCTGCACGTCTTTCCCATGAAACTGTCAGCTCTTCCAGGCAGGAATTACCTAATTCCTAATGTGATCACCGACAGCCTAGCACAGTATCCAGCCAGGGAAAATGGGCAGTATTGTGGTAGAGATGCTGACTTTGGAATCAGATAACTTGGGGTGAAAATCTTCATTTCTCTGAATAGCTCTTTATCTCTCTAGTAAATTCCTGAGACATATCATTTAAAATTATATAAACATCCATCTTCTAGACACAATGTAAAACCTACATTCTGTGAAAATAACCATTTTCTGGTTCTGTTGCTGGTTAACCACTTAAAATGAGAATTTCTTCATTAGATCTTGGAGGGGGCAAAAGGAAGAAGATACAGTTCCTCTAATAGGTACAGCCATGAAATTGTTTCAAGGAGATCTTCTGTAATTCTATAGGTGGAATTCTATAGGTGGAATAGGTCACAATTCTTAGCACCCGTTCTAATTCTATGCTCTTAATTACTATTGGCTTCCCCCCCCCCTACTTTTCTTATTTCTTCTGTGTGCTTTGTTTCAAATCAGATCCTCATTATGTAAAAAAGGATAACTAATCCTGATATTTAAGCCATTTAATTAATACTGCATTTTATAGAGGGGAAGCAATGATTAAAGTGGGGTTTTTTAAATAGCAACAATACCAAGTAAAAGTTTTATTAACAGTATTTCTAGAAAACATCACCAGATCTGCAACTAATTTTTACAGTATATAAGCAATAGCTATCATTGACCTTACACTCTTTTGAAAATGCTTTAGTAAGATTTTTTTTAATTATCAATTTGAGGCTATTAATTTTGAGCACCAGAAAATGTTGTCTTTTTTCATATTAATTTTACACTGACTTCTAAGTTCATGCTATGATAAAGACAAATTCTAGCAATTACAGTTGCAATTTTAGCTTGTTGGCAATGGAACCAAGGGAGGTTTTATGTGCCAGGACTATGCTAATCACTTTATAAACATCATTGCATCTAATCACCACAAAACTCTATAAGGTACATATTTTTATCCACTGAATGAGGAAGCAGATATTCAGAAACTGATTTGCATAAATCACACAGCAATAAGGATTGAAGCCCAAGTCTGACCAACAATCTTGTCATTACTTCTGGATGAAGATTGTTAAAACTGAGAATCAATGGAAGAAATCTTTTACAATGCATTTCACAAAATCAAATAAAATGACTAGGTGTTGGTTAGGATGCATTGAAAGAGGTGCTATCATGTTGCTGGTGGGAGTATAAATGGATATATCCTTTCGGCAAAGAAATCTGGCAAAATTGTCATATTCTCAAAACATTTTTGCCTCCTTTATCTGAAATCCCATTTTTTGGACTGTATCCTAGCCTAAGGAGGTAGTCAGAAATGTGAACAAAGATTAATGTATGTATAACTGACAGGATATTTGATTTTTAAAAAGTCCTTGCTGTATTTAATACATACATAAAAATTAAATGATACAATGTCTGGACTTTGCTTCAAAATAATCTGGACCAGGTTATTTTAAATAGACTGAAGCCGGGTGATGGATACATGCATCTTTATTATGCCATATCTCCATATAAAAAGTCTAAAAATACTTACATAAAAAGATTTCGCCACGTATTACTTTAGTGAAAAACATACTGTGGTATTCCAAGAGGACAAAATATTATGAAGTCATTAAAATGGATGTTTTTGAGAAAAATTTAGTAACGTAGAAAATGCTCTCAAGAGTAATACAAGCAGGACATGAAATAGATAACAGTTCATTTTAACTATATAAAAAGAGTTAAAAGAAGCAAACTAAAATGTTAATAAGATTGTGACTTTTTTCATGTTCTTTTGTATTTTCAATTTTTTCACAAATACCATTTATACTCAGGAAAAAAAAAAAAAAGCCAGTAGTTGACAGAGGAGAACAGTCAATCTTTACCTATAACAGGTTCCTTATTATTGTCACTGTTAGAGATGGGTCACTGATCTGACCAGCCAACTGAGCCAATCTGACCCAGTTGGCAATTTTGGTTACATGTAAGGTCTTTGGCAGAGGAAATCGGATTGTTGACTTTGCAATTTAGACTCTATAACTCTACTGCAGAACACAGCCATTTGTGTTTATGAGAGGTATTTCCATTGTTAAGGAGTGATGGTGAAATTAATAACCCTGCTTTATTTCTGTGAGTGCTCTGGAATTTTTTTAATGAAATCTATTTATGTCTTCTCATATTCATGCATTAAGTATTTAGTAAGAGCCTACTCTGTTTCAGGTACCATGCTGGGCTCGGTTTAAAAAAGGAAAAGATTAAAAGCAACTGGAGTTGTTGGAAATGAGAAAAAAGATTGGGGGCGGGGTCGCTCTTGCCCTTAAGGAAACTCAGTCTAACGGGAAAGGCAATGTCAAGAGTTACGGCATCGTGCAATAAAAGGCTGTGTGGTAGAGGTGAACCCAGGATGAACCCAGGCTGGGAGTCCACGGGCTTGCCAGAAGTCACTTGCTGTTAAGAATTTTTATTTAGCAATTAAACTTCTAGGTATAGTATATATGGTGTGGTCCATTTGCATCACACAATTTTAATACTCTGCTCTTAATTTTATAATATCCTTATGTGATTTTGGAGAATAGTGTTAACTTGTGGGTCAAGATCTGACTCTTACTTTCAGATCCTACGTGTTTACTTGATTGTGTACAGATTTTTCCTCTGAAAGGTATGATCACTATATTTCAAACAACATTAACCTTCCATGGTTCCACTGCCAGCAAGCTAAAACTTCAACTGTAATTGCTGGAATTTGTCTTTATCATAGCATGTGCATTTCATAGCACCTTATGAAATAGAAGTCAATGTAAAATTAATACGAAAAAAGATAACTTTTCTTTTTCTGGTGCTCAAAATTAATGGACTCAAATGGCAATTAAAAAAAAACTTATTAAAAGCATTTTTCAAAAGTGTAAGATCAATGATAGCTATTGGTTACATCCCGTGAAAATGAGTTGTAGATCCAGTGATGTTTTCTAGAAATATCCTTAACAAAATTTTTACTTGATATGTTAAAAAAAAAAATAACACTTTAGTCATCATTCCCCCTCTGAAAGATGCAATATTAATCAAATGGCTTAAATATCATAGTTAATTATCCTTTCATGGTCTGAGGATCTGATTTGAAACAAAGCACACATCAGAAACAAAAGAAAAGTAGAAAAAAAATAGCCCAGTAGCAATTAGGAGCATAGAAATCAATTTCCAGCTGGACTGTAGAGTTAAATGTGAAAGGCAAAACATGCAGTTCTGAAAGATAATAGGGAAGAATCTTCAAGGCCTTAGGGTAGGGAATAGTTTTCTCAAACAGGACACAAAACCGTTAAGCCTTAATCACTGATAAATTGGACTTCATGAAGTCCAATTATGAAATCATAAAAATCAAAAAAGTTCTCTTCACCAACAAAACTTCTGTTCAATAGGACATAACAAAATTTACATAACAAAATTTACATAACAAAAACTGTTAAGTCCAGATTTTAAAAAAGATAAATTTGACTACATTAAAAACAAACTTACATTGCAAAAAACACTTTAAGAAAAAAACAAAACATAAACAAATTGGAAAAAAACTGCAATATATTGTAGACAAAGGGCTAATATCCATATTAAAAAATTGTTTTTTATATAGAGGGGAGAAAAAAGGGACCAAACATCCTAGAAAAATGAACTGAATACATGAACAAACAACCAAAAATGGATGTAAAAATGGCCCTTCAACATCTTCTTACAAGTTCAACTTCATTCATAATAAAACTACACTGAGATACCATTTCTTATCCATCAGTTCAGCAAAGAATCAAAAGTTTGATTCTGATGGTGGGGCTATGGAGGAATAGGCAGTTTCACACATCGTTGGTGGGTATACAAAATGGCACAACCTCAATAGAAAAGAATTTGGCAATATTAACAAAACTACATGTGCACTTACTATTTTACACAACAACCACACTTCTAGGAATTTACTCTGAAGGTAAAACTTCCAAAAATATGAAAATACTAACACACAAGGTTAGTATTGCAGTATTACTTGTAATTATAAATACTGAAACTACCAAGATGCACAAATGGTAGAATAAAGTATGGTATTTAAACTCAAGGGAGTACCATGAAGATAGAATAAAGTAAGGAAGATCTCTATAAAATGACATGAAGTCATTTCCAGGACATAATGTTCAGAAAAAAACAGAGTATATGTAGGAAAAAACTTTTATGTAAGACAGAAAGGGAAATGAAAAAAAAATACAAATCAGCTGATTTTGGCAAAAAGAAATTCAGAAAGGATAAACAAAAATGCAGTTGGTTACCCAGAATGGGTGGGGCAGAAAGAGATGAAAGGGATAAAGAGGGAAATGATAGTTGAGAGCACATTTGAATGGTTTAGACTTTAGGAAGCATGTTAATCTATACATTCAAAAAATAAAATTAAATTCTGGACT
Source organism: Varecia variegata (assembly GCA_028533085.1). Classification (NCBI taxonomy): domain Eukaryota; kingdom Metazoa; phylum Chordata; class Mammalia; order Primates; family Lemuridae; genus Varecia; species Varecia variegata. The sequence continues at coordinate 122,816,129 of CM052438.1, read as the reverse complement.
TGATCCTGGACTAGAGGGAAAAATCATGCTACGTAAGGAAACTACTGGGACAATTAACAAAATTGGAAAATGGACTGTAAATTGTACCGTGGTTATGGAAGAGAATGTCCTTGTTCCTGGGGAATGTATACTGAAGTATTAAAGAATAAAAAAACATGACATTGCAACCTACTCTCAATACACTGAAAAATTGTGTTCATATTTGATATGAATATATATGTATGTATATAACATATACATATATGTATATAAAATTTTTTAAATGACAAAATGTTAAAAATTGGTGAATCTGAATAAAGGATTAAAAGTTCTCCATTAATCCTGCAAATTTCTATAAAGCCAATACTATTTCAAAATTAAAGATTTTAAAAACAGGATATAACTTAAAGCACTACTTAAAAACTCAGAAATCAATTTTGCAGTGATAAACCGCTGAGGGTTTTCATGTATACCTATGATGGATTTATTTACTTATTTCATTGTTTATAGTAAAACACTTTTTTTTTTGAGACAGGGTCTTGTTCTGTTGCCCTGGCTGGAGTGCAGTGGCATCATCATAGCTCACTGCAACCTCAAACTTCTGGGCTCAAGTGATCCTCCTGCTTTAGCTTCCCAAAGTGCTAGGATTACAGCCATGTGCCATTGTGCCCAGCCCCTATGGTAGAAGATTTTAATGAATGTAAAATGGATCCCTTCAGTTTCACATGGCTTCATTTCCACACTATTGAAGGAGCAACAGAAATGCAGATGTGCCTCTCATCCTGTTAAGCAATGCTATTTGCCTCTAGCAAAATTTGCTCAGTTAGATATGCTGCCTACTCAGTTCAAATGCACTAATAGGTAGACTGGAGTTATATTTTAAGCTCAGAGTGTAGAAAATACTGACTTTTACATAAAATATAACAAACACAAAACACTTGAAATTAAACAGGCAATATGATCAAGAGTACTTACGCACGGGTTCTGAGTATTTGTGCAGGAACCATCATAACCGCACAGTGGCTCTCAGAGGCAGGAAAGTGGCACAGGCCAGTCAGCCTAATACCCATTGCACCTCTTTCATTAATCAGTGGAATCACCAGCCAAGAGCCCTTTAAAAATTACTTCACCACTTTTAACGTGAAGGTACCACAGATTAAATATCCTTTTATTTGACCCAAACTGAGCAATAACATTTAAAACACACATTGGAGAGCAGTGTAGTTATCCCTCAAAATAGGCAATTAATTAATAGGTGCAATTAAGAGGCTGACAAAGCAGATGTGGAAAAATCAGGGTGTCAAGGTAAGTACCAAGGAGAACATATACCTTGATATGGGGACCAAAATATGTGGCTATGTAACTGGAGGTTCTAATTCAAAATTTTTTCTTAGTAGTCATGTCAACAGTAATTGGAGAAACATTATTTAATTGTTGTTGACAGGCTGTATCTGGGGACAGGATGACAGGTAAGCACATGTACTTTGATACATATTTCAATGTCTGAATTTTGAAGAATAAATATGCATTGCTTTTACAATTTCAAAAAAGCTAAAATCAGATGGAGTGATCTGACATGGTAAAGATATACAAATGTACATGGCAACAGCAAGCTGTGTGAACTGGCTTTACAGAGATCAAAAACTAAAATTCTAGTGTTTTCAGACCTAACTAATAAATATTAAGTTCAAAATTATTAAAAGGAAATGAGATAAGCAAATGATAAAATGTGGACATTTTTCATTCAAGAATATGGAAGCTCACTGGACTCAAAACACCGAATCTTTATTATATAAACTTTTATAATAATATTAATGGCAGTTAGCTTTAAAAAAAACCACAAAATACTATGAATTAAATGTACAACAGATACACAAAGGACATCAGATTACTTTGGGGGAAAGTTGCTTTTAAATATTGTACATTTCCAAAGAAAAATCTGACATTGGGAGACTTTTATGCCACTCAATTTTTCTAGTAAGAATTTTTCTCTTTCTTAAGACATAAAACATTTTTTTCTTGTTCAACTTTTTTATGTAAAAGTTTATAGGGTAATTTCCATAGTAACAGGCTGAACCCGTAAATACATATGTAAAGCAATTTATATGATTAGAAGGCTAATTATGGTATTACTGCATAGATTTGCTATTACTGCATAGGTTTAGTATTAATATTACTGCATAGGTTCTAAATCTATTGCAAATGCACTGACTCCTCAGTTTTTAACTTGTAGTTACATCATCCTAACTGCATCTAATGGTAGAAGCACCACCTTGTGGCAAAATTAAGAGCTTTTAAATTGCAGAAGTCAAGGTTGGTTAACCAGAGGCAACAATTCTCTGGGTTTCTGAGGCACAGCAATATTTCTGTATTTCACAATTTTAAATGTTTAGGAAAAAAAGTTCTGTATGGACCTGAATTAAAGGCCACATGTCTCAATGCTTGATTTTTCCAAGCACTAGTTATATTTCCTAGAATTTCCTAGAAACACAATGCATTCTTAACCTTGTAAATGCACTGTTGTATTTTTAGGATCGGAAACAAAACACCAGAAAGAGATTTATTCTTTGGTAAACAACAGGATTCCCTACAGATGTTTCCCTTAGAATGTTTTCATCCCCGCTCTCTCATAGCCTGCACGAGCAAATGAAAGTGCTCTGCAATCACCTAAAGACCTCTACACACCTATACCAACAGGTCTGAAAATTTTCAAAAGGAAAAAAAAAAACAACAGATTTTGCTGCATCAATATCGAATATCAAGGATATATGATACATTTAACTATGTAATAATATTTAATCAAAAAAGTTTTCCTTTCATGTTTATTATATCCAGGGCTTGATACACACTATTCACAAAATGACTTGAATTAACTGGAGAGATTTTCACCCTCTGTGACTGCTGTGGAATCACCTTCCTTGGCCCAGCTAACTGCATCACCTAGAGCTTTTCATACCTTTTCATACCTAGAGCTATTTTTTAAAGGGAGAAAGCCTTATTCCTTTTTCCCAGGAAGCTTAGGATACTTCAGTGACCATCTCCTCACTCTTACCCTCACCCAGGCCCATCTAACAGATAAATGAGAAGAGCTCGTAGGTGATGCAGCCTGTAGCTTGGTCTGAGCTAGTGTGCCCTGTGCAGAAGCAACACTGCACCATCCAGACCTGCCTCCCCTCGTGGCTTCCATCCCATCATGCCAGCAACGCTCACTCCTGATTTAACCTCTGCTTTGTTCAAATACTGGGAGTATGAGATTTAATGTGCAATAAAAATGTGGGCATGTCCACCTGAGAATACTTCACAGGACAGTGCCTTTCACTGAGTTAATGCTACCTGCTAAAATAACCCTTATGCTAAAATTAGGTACAGAAAATATTTTTTAAGAAAGTCATTAGAATGTTATATAGCTACTTTTGACTTAGGCCATTTCAAAGCCACTAGCCAAGTGTCTGTCTCCTATAATTTGACACATTCCAGGTATGACTATTCTAATGGTCATGAGTACCATTCAGTCAAGTGTTTGTTTCTACCCAGGAAAAAATGTCAGGCTGCTGCACTGCCAAGATCTATAACTCTTAAGAAGTCTTTAAATATATCTGCCTCATAAGATTAAAAGAAGGAATACTCTCAGGGGTCTTTTTACAGAGTGTTAAAGAGGACAGTGGGATTATTTAACTTAAATCTGAAGAGGTCAAATTCTGACTTCCCCCTTAAAACAAGAAAATATAAACTTAACATGATCTACTAAGATTTCTGGAATTGTCCATTCAGAAATATTTCATAGAAACCAAAGTTAAGATAAAATATTATTGGCCAGGCGTGGTGGCTCACATCTGTAATCCCAGCACTCTGGGAGGCCGAGGCGGGTGGATCATTTGAGCTCGGGAGTTTGAGACCAGCCTGAGCAAGAGCGAGATCCCGTCTCTACTAAAAAAATAGAAAGAAATCATCTGGACAACTAAAAATATGTAGAAAAAAATAGCTGGGCATGGTGGCGCATGCCTGTAGTCCCAGCTACTTGGGAGGCTGAGGCAGAAGGATTGCTTAAGCCTAGGAGTTTGAGGTTGCTGTGAGCTAGGCTGATGCCACCGCACTCTAGCCAGGGCAAAAAGAGCGAGACTCTGTCTCCAAAAAAAAAAAAAAAAAAAAGATAAAATATTATTAATGAAAAGTCTTGGCATTGATATTCCACATTAGTTATATTTCAATATTTTAATATAATATAACCACAAGGTTCAACTGACTATTCTATCTAAAAAAGTTCTTTAATATTTTCAAGAAGATATAGTTTAAAATTTTTTAACCCTTTTTCTCCTAAAAATAGGTGCATGCATGAGAAAGAGAGAACCATTAAAGGTAGAGAATAGAGAAAACTACTACAACTCAATGTGAATATAATCTTTTGAAATCTTTGCTACAACTGGAATAAAAAACTCAATACTAACAGAATGTTCTTTTTAATAAAAACACATCTATTCAAACTAAAAGGTACTTCTATCATTCAAAGTCTTATAATAAGCACAGAAAAAAACACATACTTAATAACAAATAGTGAGCTTAGGCACAGTTTTACATAGATTGTTTTACTTTCAAGAAGTCAAGAACTCCTAGGAAATCATTAAGATTAACAAGAAGTTAAATGTTTTAAGCTCTTTCCCTCAACTTTGGCTAAATGCAACCACATTAAAATACTGACATAGTCTACAATCATGAAGCAGAAATGTATAATGGTAAATTTACTTTAATCCTTACTCAAAAATGATATTTAAATAAAGCTGTTACTATACCACATTTAAAAATAAAGAGAACCAATGCTATTATATATGTTCTTGAGCTGGGAAATTTCTCCAATAATGGAGTAATGTTCATGAAATGATATTCAAAAATATAAATTCTTAAACATTTCTGTTAAGTCTTTTTCAACTTCTTCAGTTAACAGCAATACTTCAAACATTTTCAACTATAAACTCTTAGCTTGCAATGTTTTGCTTCCTCTTGTATCTTGAAAATTCCTAAGTGCCATTAAATATATTATCTTCTGTTTCTTCTTAAAGAACTAATGTTCATAAAAGGATCATCGTCATCATCCTGAAATGATATATAAATGTTATATTAGTGATTGTTCCACGCATCACTGAAATAAGATAGAAGTTCTTATGGGCAAAACAATATCAGTAAGAGTCACTTTCTCCTTTCACATGGGGTAGACTCCATTTTTCCATTTCCTTTATAAATGCAAAATATATAAGTCCAATTAAATTCTTAGCCAGCATTAAAAATAAAAATTTATCCTGCTATGTAGGTGTATGTCTATATATCTACAATATATACCATATACATTTCTTTCAATTATTAATCTTAATGAGGCAAATGAGGTGTGGGTATGCCAGAAAAAAATATTCCTCAAGTCATTTATATGTGGTTTTTGAATAGTTTTTTTTTTTTTATTTACATTATAGGTAGGTATATCTGCTATTCTGGAAATTCACAGCCAAAAAATCATGAAGTCACATTGGGAGGAGATCTACCTCAGAAATAGCTGTAATTCTTATTTCCCATTACTCATTTAATGCTAGAAATAGCCTCTCAGACTGATGCAAAAAAACAGCCTAGCAAAGCAATCTTTCAAACAGTTTTTATAGAAAAAGAAGTAGATGGAGTATGTCAGGAGTTACCATGCTGCTGGCTACAGATTATACACATGGTAAGAATAAACAGAAATATCAAATATTAACTAAGAATTTAGTGAAAGAGAATGAAAACTAACAAACCTCAGATAAGCACAAGGTACATATTTTGATGAAGATAACATAAAATTGATTTTTATGTATTCTATAACTAAATATTCAGAAGATAAAGCAAATTTGTTTAAAATTTTTTGATTTATGTTTCTTTTAAGACATTAATAAGGCCGGGCACGGTGGCTCATGCCTGTAATCCTAGCACTCTGGCAGGCCGAGGTGGGAGGATCGCTTGAGGTCAGGAGTTCGAGACCAGCCTGAGCAAGAACGAGACCCCCGTCTCTACTAAAAATAGAAAGAAGTGATCTGGACAGCTAAAAATATATAGAAAAAATTAGCCGGGCATGGTGGCGCATGCCTGTAGTCCCAGCTACTTGGGAGGCTGAGGCAGAAGGATTGCTTGGGCCCAGGAGTTTGAGGTTGCTGTGAGCTAGGCTGACGCCATGGTACTCTAGACTGGGCAACAGAGCGAGACTCTGTCTCAAAAAAAAAAAAAAAAAAAAAGACATTAATAAAAGAAACTATCATTTCTGTTAGGCTTTGATGATATTAACACATTCAAATGTTAGCTAAGTTAACTATCTCTTGAGAAATACAAATTCACTTTATTGATTCATCTTCTGCTATTATAAAAGGCAGAACTTTAATAAACCAGCAATAAGTCCAAGTTGAAGTCTAATAGAGAATTTGCTAATAGTTCTTCTTTGTAGTCCACATAAACTATTATACAAATTTTTAACTGTAACATATAAACTGTATGTATATCTATATGCTTTGGAATAAACAAAGGAGTCAGTAACTGCTCACTTCCCTCCTAGAAGCAACGTGTTAGTGTTAATAGCAAATTGAGCTCTTGCTGCCATTTTTTTTTCACAGCCTGAGTTGTAGTGAGCCCTCTCAAGCTGTTTAAAACCACAGGTGAGATTTAAGGAAGACAACAGCAGCAGTCAAAGCTCAAAATGAAAGGGGTAAGTCATGTGTTGCAATATGGATAAACCTTGAGGACACTGTGCTACGTCAAATAAGCCTGTCACAAAAAGACATACCTTGTATGATCCCACTTCTGTGAGGTGACAGGCCTCAGAGAAACAGCTTCAAGCAATTCAGTAAAAACTAGCAAAGGCCCTTCAAATGGCAGCCACGGAGGAAAGGGAAAGGCCAGCACCCTTCAGCCGTGCAGTTTTAATTCAACTTAATTGAAACAACAAATGAAAAAGGCAAGAGGCAAGTTCTGATTAGACCTCTTCCTATTCCTCCTCATTCAAGCTAGAGGAGATCAGATAATCATCTTGGAGTTTCTTCCACACATCCTGCCAGAAGGCATGTCAGACAATGCCCAAATACCTCCACGACACGAAAATCACCACCTTGTACCATCTCATACATATATGACACATGTAAAGCATACAGTGAGTACTTAACAAATATTCCATTACAGTACTATTAAAAGCTCTTGGGATATCACCATCATCATTCCTCCAAATATGAATGGCAGATGCTAAAAAAATATTCTGATTGTACTGTTAACTGGACAAATTAGAGTTGAGTGAATACCATATTTTAAAAACCTGCAGGCTTTTTATATCTGAGATAATTACCTTGACAGGCACTCAACAGATGTTACTTGTTGACTCTTAACCTTAACTATAGTTCAAAGTAAGGTCATCAATGAACTATTTTTTAAAATAATTTTTAGCAACCAGCTAGTAGTCCCTATTTAAATATTACAAAGTTAAAAATTAATTGAAATTTAACAATATTACTTTATTACCTCATCTGATTCAAAATCAACTCCTTTGGCTGTTTGGCTCTGGGACATGCGTTTGCTGGAGGACACCCCTGACCACCTGAGGCAAAAAACAAACAAACAAACAAACAAACAAAGACAATGAACTACAGGATCTACCAAATGTGCCTTTCTAGCTAAATTTTTCAATCGAGTTGCAGCCATGAATAAAAATAACACACAATTCCCTTCAGTCTACATTAGAGGCAGTCAAAATGTAATGGGGAAAAAAAGGACTTGAGGCCAAGGTTTGAATTAAAGTTTTGCCATTTACTTACTATGTGGATTTGGGCAAGTTATTTAGCTTCTCTTTGCCTCAGTTTCCTCATCTGTAAAATGAGGATAATAGTCTTTTAAAGATTAAATGTGTTAATATGCTTAAACACTTAGAACAGTGCCTGACACATATGAAGCACGACAAAAATGCTTAGAGTTCTTATTAAAATGTATCTACTACCAACTCTTCTAAAAATTGTGAGAACACTGAAATACTTTCCATTCAAATCTCAGTTAACAAGAAAATCATGATTCCTATTCTTATAAGGCTTGAGTTGTAGTAAATTCCTAACTCTATGATTATAATAAGAATTTTAAGTCATCTTGGATCAGGAGCCAGTAAACTTTGGCCAGCAGGCCAGATCTAGCCTGCCACCTGTGTGAGGTAAGCATGGTTTTCACATTTTGAAGTGGTTACATTTTAAATAGTTATTCAAGTACCTACCTACATAGTATCCTCAATTTTGCCTCTTGGCCTACAAAGCCTAAAGAAAAGTTTAGTTTATCATATTTCAAACAAGAAGCAGTACAATTAATCAAAGTATATGCCTAAACTGTCAACACAGTTTTGCCTTCTTAATGGTAGCTTATTCAAGCCAGCAGCGAAGAAGCCTAGAGGGCAATGAAGTGGCAATGAAATCATGAAAGGCATTTTCCACAGCTTGTTGAGAATTGGATATTTTTTCTTGCAAGAAGTGGTCCAAAGCCTGGAAGAAGTGGTAGTCAGTTGGCACAAGGTCTGGTGAATACGGTGGATGACAAGAGAGTTTCCAATCCAGCTTCTGTAGTTTGAGCAGCATTGTTTGTGCCACATGTGGTCTCGCAAGAGAATTGACCAATCTCAGCTGCTTTATAGCAAGCATCCTCATCATTTTGTCCAACTGGTTGCAGGAGACGTCTGCTGTAATCGACTCACCAGGTTTCATGAAGCTGTAGTGGATAATGCCAGCGCTGGACCACCAGATACCATTAGCCTTTTTTTATGAATATTCGGTTTTGGACTGTGTTTTGGCACTTCATCTTTATCCAATCATTGTGCCAAAGGCTTGTGATTGTCAAAAAGAATCCATTTTTTATCACATGTAACAATACGGTGTAGAAATGATTTGCCTTTATGTCATAGCAGCAAAGAAAGGCAAGCTTCGAGATGATTTCTCTTCTGATGCTCGTTTAATTCATGTGGTACTCATCTATCCAGCTTCTTTACCTTGCCTGTTTGTTTCAAATGGTCCAATATTGTTGGAATAGTAATGTCAAACCTTGCTGCTGATTCACATGTAGGTTGAGATGGATTCACTTCCACTAGCACTTTCAGCTCATCATTATCCACCTTGGTCTCAAGTCGCCCATGTGGCTCATTTTCAAGATTAAGATCATCAGACTGAACTTCTCAAATCATCCAAAGTCCTGTGCGTTCATTAGCCACATCCTTCCCAAACACTTCATTGATATTTCAAGCTGTCTACACTGCATTGGTTCCGCAACAGAACTCATATTCAAAAGTAACACGAATTTTTTACTTATCCACGGTTTCATAAAAATTGCTGTTAAAAAAAAATTTGAAAGACAATCACAAGCCAAAGCATGTGTTTAAAAGAATGAGGAAGTACATTCACATAAAAAAAACAAAAAGGAAGTGTCAAAGTGAAATGTCAGAGCTATCAACTGTAAAACTTAGTACTTAAGGAAATCAGACATTCCATACCTAGTATTTACTATCTAGCCCTTTAAGAAAATGTCTGCTGAACCCTGTGTTAAATAAAAACAGTTTTTGTGAGTTCTTATAATTCACAATTTTATTAACATGTTTCAGGATGTTATTGTAGCAAAAAAAGTATGTCCAAAAGTCTTGTCTAGACAAATAAGATGAGTTGAAGGGATCTTGTGTCAGAAGTAAACAGCAAAATTCACAGGTCCTCACACACAAAAGCAAAGGAAAGGAGGATTTCTCAGGCAAACCTGAAGAGCAACTAAGGTTCAGAGGCAGAGGATCAGCAAATTTATCAAGGTCCAGACCTAAGTGGCAGAGCTTAAATACTTTAAATCTGTAGTCCCCAACCCTCGGGCCGTGGACTGGTACCAGTCTGTGGCGGGTTGGGGACCAGCCCCAGAGCTCCACTGGCCTCCCTCTGCACCCCCCCATGGAAAAATTGTCTTCCACAAAACTTAGGAACTGGGGGGCAGCACAGCAGGAGGTGAGCTAGCAAGTGAAGGTTCGTCTGTATTTACAGCCCCTCCCCATTGGTTGAATCACCACCTGAGCTCCGCCTCACCACCCCCCACCCCCATCTGTGGAAAAAACTGTCTTCCAAGAAACCGATCCCTGGTACCAAAAAGGGTGGGGACTGCTGCTTTAAACTATAAATGAAATACCATACATACCCTGAAATTACTAAAAAATTCTGCAAAAATAGTCTAAATTGTCATTCAGTTGCTGTCATTAGAAACACAAGTCTGTAAGGCTGATTTCAGAATTGTTTCTAAAATGTCCATTTCTAAATAGCCTCTCAAAATTTAAATGATTCATATTGCTTGCACAATAGTTTGAGAGCTTAATTACCATGCCAAAAGTGACAACAGAGATGGGTTTGGGAGAATGCCTGGTTTGTGTGACTAATTGGGTGACCTTAGGTAAGTTACTTAGCCCACTGTGCCTCACTTTGTTCATCTGTAAAATGGGGATGATAAAGTTATGATTATTTCTATCTCCTGGGGTTTTCGTGAGCACCACATAAGCTAATTCATATGTAAAGTGCTCAGAACAGTGCGGGGCACATAGGAAGTGCTAAACTACTGTCAGTTATTATTACTACCTCATGTCTAAATAAGAAGTCAATAGACATTTATATTGCTGAAAAGTAAAGAACCCAAAATAATAACAAAATATTTTTCTTTAATATCCTTAAACATATGTCAAACATACTAAAATAGTATTTTTCATTAGTTCCTTGATCCACTCCTGAAAAAAAAAACCCAGAAAGCTAGACCAGATTTGTTTGTTTGTGCTTTAATTTACAAAGGCAAGAACAACCAAAAAGGACCTAGAAAGGGGCTTTCGCTTGCTTCTGCAACCTAAGGTACCCTGATATTCTTCCAATAAATCTCCTTTTCCCTAAGCAAATTTGAGTTAGGTTTCTAGCAGCTGGAACCAAAGGAGTCCTGTTTAATACACATAAATGAACCTGAAGAATTCAAGTAAATCTTCATGAGCTAAAAGAACTCCCTCAGCTATCTACCAAAATATATATAAACCTACTTGCATCTGTGCCCATCTTGGTATTTTTACTCCTCCTATAAAGGCCAGTATGGGCTTATGCAACTCTATATTCTACTGGATTTTTCTCATGTCTTTCTTGTTGCTTTTTCTACTTTACCCAAGCTTTAAAGGTTGTAACTCCAGGATAGGAACACAAGCCTCTGCTCTCTCTGCCTTCTCTTTCAAGGTCATCCCACCCACCCCAGTGGCTTTATGTACCATCTGTATGCTGTCCAGCGGTAAAGGTAGGTATCATTCCTAACCCCTCAGCTGAGCTCCAGACTCACATATCCCATCACCTATAACCTCCCTTCATGTGTTTCCCAGGCATCTCAAACTTTTCACATCTAAAGCAGAACTTCTGATTATATGCCTATCATCCCCTATAAACATCTGTTCCTTTCCTCTTTTATGCCCTTCTCAATGTATGGCACAATCTAAATGCTCAAGCAAAAAACCTGAAAATCAATCTTGATTCGTTATTCTCCCTTACTCCAAATAATTCAATCCATCCCCAAGTTTTGTCTATTTTCAAAATATACCCCCAAACCATCTATTCTCCCCATTTCCCCTGCCACCAGCCTGTGCAAGCCCCTCGATCATCTCTTAGCTGGACTCTGCTACAGTACCCTCCTTTCAGGTCAGCCTGTTTGCACTCCCACGGCCTTCTGCAACCACAGGGATCCTTTACAAATATAAGTGAGACATCACCACTTCTCTCAAATCCTTCCCTGACTTCCCAGTGCATTTATAATACATAAAAAGTTCAAAATCCTCACCATGCTCACCTGTTCCTGCAGCACATTTACTCCTGCCTCTTGTTTCTATTCTTATGTCAAACCACCTCCTTCTCCACTGTTTCTTCTTAAGGAGACATTGCATGTGCTTTTCCCTCTGCTTTTTGTAAAGCCAAGTCTCTCTTCTTAAAATTTCAGCTTAAATATAGCCTCCTCAGAGGCTTTCCCTGACCCCTTCAAAGTGGATGTCTGTGTTCTGTGCCATCGCTTGTTGCACCTGGATCATGTCCTTCAATGCATTCTAACACATCTGCTAGGATATACTTTCCGGGATCGTGTCTATCGTTCGTTTCTAACACATTTGGTGAGCACCAGCTCAAACACTGCCTACTTTCTCTGTAAAACCTTCAACGATCTATCGCAGAAAGAAGTTGTCACTTCCTTTAGATTTCATTACCCCTGAGTAAAATTTATCTTGGTGGATTAGTAGTGCCCTGTAATTGGCATACCACTAAAGTGTAAATTCCTTAAAGGGGTATTTCTTTCATCTTTCTATTCCCAGCACCTAGCACATGTTTAAGGATCTAATAAGTGAATGTGGAACTATATTTACCAATTTTTCCAATATTGACCCTTAATTCACATAAAGCATATATTCTCAAGGGGGTCAACATCATAGCCACGGAACAAAAACTGGTACCAGGGGGTGGGGGTGGGGGTGAAAAATCATAGGTACTACAATGGTTTTTGGTCCTCTCAAGCTCAACCTTACCCAACATAATTTCATTCTTTAGTATTTAATTTCTCTGTTTAGGGAGAAATTGAATTAATCTAAATTATTTTTTCTCCTTAGGTAATGAAGAAATGGTTAAGATCATGGGAAAAAAGCCTGAGGAACACCGACGTAAATCTCCCTCAATCTCCCTCTCCTTTCACTGCTCCTGTTCTTGTCATAATCTCAGCTGGGATCATCACTTTCCACCCTACTAAGCCAAACAATTCCCATCTTTGAAACTTCAAGTAAATTTTACTCCCTCGGTGAAGCTTTTTCTTCTTCCATAGCCCACACTAACCCACACTTCCTGCTCCTTTTTCCACCTGCCCATAAGCACTCATATTTATGGGTCTGTATCATAAAATTTCACACATAATTATGTACTGACTCAATCATTCTTTAAAGAATTCAAAAATGTGTTCATTTTTCTTTTCCACTAAATGTAAGTTGCCCAAGGCAGAAACCGTATTAAACATTTATGTCCCCCATCAGACATAATATAATACTCAAACAGAAAATAAGTATAAAACAGGCTTTTTCTTAAGTAGAAATTCTCATTAATTGAACTTTAGTTAAGTAGTATGCACCCAAAATGTTAACACATAAAAGAAAATGGTAACAGTGAATCAAGTCAAGCTTAACAGCAACAGGCAAAAAACAGGAGGAAGAGCATGTAAATACTCTGAAGGCAGAATGAGTCTACGTGATTCTTTTTAGTGTTTAGGACAGCACCATGTGTAATTAAGTATATAAAAATATGATAATGACAAAAAGCTGAAATCACATATTAGCATAATATAAATTATTTTTTATTAATTGAAGAGAATAATGTTCCATTAGGAAAATCACTGGCTAATAAACATAAAAGGAAATGAAATATAGGTTATTTAAATTTTCAATGAAAATACTTGTAATAATGCTGCATCAACTCTACAAACTAGCCCTTGGTCTGTTTTCACTCCTCTACATACTTTACTGCTGAAAATAAGTCTGTTAAATTTCAGTGGCATAGAAAAATGTATAATTGTAGAATTCTGGATAATTTCAATTTTTTTCAGATGTTTCTTTCTGCAGGAAGTCCATGCCACCTACCTTTGATCTGTTTTTGAAGTGGTAGGAAAAATGTCATCTTCTTCCACATCTGATTCATCCACCTCGATCACCTAAGATGGGGGGGGTGGGGCACAAAGCAACAAATAGTTTTTGTGGGAATGGAACACCCAAATAAAAATGGTTTAAATGACTGAATCTCAAAGTGTTTTTTTTTTAACATACAAAAAAGCCAAAAAAAGGAAACAGAAACAAAGTCAGCAGCAACTATTATATGTAAACTGAAGCTTAGCCTGAGCTCCATCCAGTGAAATAGCATTCACTCATAAATGCTATTCTCTATTACATGTCTTATCGCACTTCTCTCCTGGCCATCGCTGGAGCGTGGGACCCAAAGGACCACACACATTGGTGAATGACTCCCACAGGCTTGTGTGCAGACCGTGCCTGTGATTTTCTTCTTAAGTTCTGATGAGTCATCAGACTATCAGTGTTTCACCTCCAACTTTAAATGAGGCATCAGAATGTGTGGGACATACGGAATATCTTTCTGTTACATTTATCCCTGTTAAATATTGTTTGTTAGCGTTAAGACTCAATAAAGATATTTCTGATTCTTCATTCTATCATTCAAAATACTAACTATTCCTCCGCATTGTGTGTTACTTGATACTTGATAAGCACATTTCCTAAGTTTTCATCTAACTAAAGTGCACATGAGGATGAAGCCAAGGACAAAACACTGAACAAACAGCACCTGGGGCCAAGGATGCTGCTAAATATCTCCCAATGCACAGGACAGTCCTTCACAACAAAGAATTACCTGGTCCAAAATATCAACGGTGCCACTACTGAGAAACCCTGATAGAGAGGAAATTGTATTGGCTGGGGAGTTAAGACACATGGGTTTTGAAAGAGAGGTAATAGGAGAGTCAAGCTGATACTAGACTCTTTTTGGAAACCAAAGGAAGAGCAGAAAGCCTATGTTAAATCTAGAATAGAACACAGAGATCTTTAGACTCCAACCTTTTAGTCTGTCTTGAGTCTAGCATCAGACGTTAAGGCACAAGCCAGTACTATGAGAGTGTAAGTAACAAAAGGAACTCAGGTATAAATAAAACCTCTTATATGCACTGAACTCACCCTCAATATTAGCATTCCATGCATGGGCCCTTTTGGTTCAACACTGTTATCCTTAAAAATATTACTGCATATTTAACAATTACGGATTTCTAATAATGTGAATCATTATTTTTAAAAAGAGAGAAGAACAAAACGAAACAAAATCAAATCCTAGAAATCTTGAGTAAAGATAACTGGTAAAGCCTCCCTCACCCTCCGCTATGGCAAGCAGCAGCAGCAGCAGCGGAGTAGTGGGGCGGGGAGGGAGGACCGCAGAGGCGATCATGAATGCCATTCTGCTCGAGAATTCCAGAATTTTGAATACTGGCTTAGATATGGAAACTTGGTCTATTTGTGTATGGCTTTGTGAACAAAGAATTAACCCAGAAGCTTTATCATTGGTTATTAAGGAGCTTCACGAGGCTACTGAAGCACTAAAGGCTGCTGAAAATATGACAAGCCGACTTTCTGGAGAAATTCTGATGAGATATGTCAAGCTCTGCAAGAGGATTTGAAGATTGCTTTGTAGTTAAAAATGTATAATGAAATTACTACATGCATCAGTGTAGAAAAATTTTCCTTTTTAAAAGAATTATAAAACCATAGCTTTATCAATCAGTGTGGAAAGTGACTTACAGAGAGAACTATCAGATATGTTTACATCACATCTTTTTTTTTTACCAGCTATAATGCTTTGGAATTATGTTCATATTTATATACTCCTTATTTATAGCTCTGATAACTTTAATTTTCTAAGCAGTCTATCAGATGTGCACATCTGCTGTGGCTGGTTGAAGTATGGTGGAAACCATCAGTAGTGATGTGTAGTAGTTATGACTTGGCATTTCCATTATATACTTCAATTTTGAATTGTTTATGCATAAAATCTGTGCCTTTATGTTGTATTAGGATGGAAATTGACAGGATTTTGGCTACCATTTGTGAATTTTGATTTAGATTCATTATGTATATCAGAATCTTATTTTTTTTAAAATAAGAGCATGGAAAACATTTCTAGTAATCCGCTCTTTAACAAAGAATATTTAGCTTTTTAAACACTTTGTGGGGCAGTTAATAATATGAACCAAAGCATTTTTGTATTGATCGAAAAACTTTTAGAAACTTAGATTTTAAAGGAAATGACAGTGCTTAGCTTAGCATTATTTATAGTTTGAACAATTTAAATCTAATGAAAATGTTAGTTGAGAATTTTTTTTTAAGTTTTATACCCTACAAATGAAGAACTAAAAAAAAAATGTATAAAATGAAACATAGCCAACATGCAAAACTCCTGTTTACTTTTATTACATAAAAGTAATTTGAGTGCTTACCTAATAAATCTTGAGTGGTTATTCAATAAATCACTAGACAGGTAGTATGTTTCAACAGATATTTAATATTCTCTGAAGAAATAAGGATTTCCAGTCATTAAACAAAAACTAATCTAAAGTTCTGTATCAGGAATTATAAATATGGCTTTTTGAAATCATTTTGTGTGTCATTATTTTTACCCTTAAAGCTTTAACTCAACAAAGTGACAATTCAAAGATAAATTTTAGAAAATTTAAGATAATACTGATTCTGTTCTATAACAGAATCTCAATGAAGTTTTTTTGGCAAGACTATGGATTTAATATGATTTTATTGTTTCTTAAACTTTAGATTTTGTTAGATATCATTTAAACGATGGTATAAGCATTCACTCGTTAGTAGCATGTTTTGTTTTTCAGACAAGTTGAAGTGGGTTTTTTTTTTGTTGTTGTTTGTTTGTTTTAACAAAACAGGCCGGGGGCAGTGGCTCACGCCTATAATCCTAGCACTCTGGGAGGCCGAGGCGGCTGGATTGTTTGAGCTCAGGAGTTCGAAACCAGCCTGAGCAAGAGCGAGACTCCCGTCTCTACTAAAAAATAGAAAGAAATTATATGGACAACTAAAAATATATATAGAAAAAATTAGGTGGGCATGGTGGCGCATGCCTATAGTCCCAGCTACTCGGGAGGCTGAGGCAGTAGGATTGCTTGAGCCCAGGAGTTTGAGGTTGCTGTGAGCTAGGCTGACGCCACGGCACTCTAGCCAGGGCAAAAGAGCGAGACTCTGTCTCAAAAAAAAAAAAAAAGACTGAGTGATAGTGAAATAAAACCTTCTCTGCTATTTTTAAAAATCTAGGCTTTTGAACATTTTGACTTTTTAAATGCATGTCATTTTTACCAAGTGCACTGCAAGGTCTATTATTGGCAGAACAGGTTGAGAGATAATAAGAACTTATGATATTTGATAGCATCATATTTGATTTTTTTTGATATATTTGATAATAAACACTGCAAATACAGCATGTTGTTATTTGTAAAATCATAAAGACAACACTTCTGTTAATCTCCAAAATTTGTATATACTTTATATACTTCTAGGCCATAAGAATTGATAGTTTTACTTATGATTTTGTAGACTAAGTTATTTATGTATGAAACAAAGCATGAAAATACATTGAGAAGGGAATATGTTTACAGAGGACTTCTTTAATGTGTCATATTTCTTAAATGTAAACATATTTTTAATGCATACTTAAGTAATGTTTAAGAAACCAAACAAAATAATGATACAATTGTAGTGTTGCCCTGGTTGTCAGTGACAATAATGAAACCATTTTGGTGATACTGGCATGTTTAAAAAAAAAAGATAACTAGTAAAGTTCTCTCCAGCTTTAATATTCCATAATTTTCTTCTTTAATTTACTTTGTAAAACAAAGAGTTGACAATTCATAATGTAGGAAACATAAATTACTAAAACATAACTATAAAACGTTTTTTCCTTACCTCTGAATAATTCTTAGTAGTAGCAACATTTCGGGAGGGCTGCTGTCTTGTAGATTTAAAAACTAGAATGAAAGAGATGAAACATGAGTTGTGTTATTTTTAAAATAATTTGGGAAGACTTGCACATTTCTTTAGCTGAAGGTTTTCTAAGTCCTATCTGCAAAACCCATGACGACAAATTATAAAACCATTTATGTTTTTTAAAATCTAAAGGGAGGTGAAATTGGATGTTCAAATAACTCAATGCTTAGCTGTCAGTCTCATGACTTCCCAGCTTATTCAAATATAGTAATAAGCAGTGCTCATAAATATACCCACACTAAAAATATTTTCTAGAAAAATGCCTCAAGGATAAACTCTGATCACCTAACCAACTGAACTACAAATACACTGAAGGTAAGCCTCCTAATCCCTTTCTTCTTTATTAGTCAGGATACCCTTCCCTGTGACTGTATCAGAAGCCATGTGGTCCCAGAAGAGCTTTCTCATTCTCCTCTACCTTGGCAGCCATACTGACTACCTAAGAAATACACCAGAGGAGAATTCTATAAAACAGCGTATCTTTTACTCCATGATGAAAATTCCTTTGAATCCATACTGTTTTTGCTTTATAAACTTAGTTAGATACTTAAAATTTAGCTAATCCTTTATCTTTCTCCTTCTTTTCCCTTGAGATCCAAACCTATAATAAATTTCAAACACCTAATTGAGGTTTATTTTCTCCTTAGCCTTACCAGTTTGCTAGTATCAAAAAAAATCTCCTCCAAGTTGACCCACAAACTAAATAACAGGACAAAGAAAGCAAAGAAAGAAAGAAAGAAAAGAAAGAAAGAAAGAAAGAAAAGAAAGAGGATTTTAAAAAGCCGAACACTCAAAAGAATTCCACAAAGTCAAAAATTCTCCAAGTCAGAAAATGTTAGGAATTTTTTTACCTAGCCTAAGTTTATTATTTGCTCATGTTTCCTATTCCAGGTTCTAGCCCCAATCTTGCGATACCTGAGTGGAGAGATGAGGGGCAGAAGCAGAGTTCTTATCTGCTCTACTCAGTTACTGCTCTCACACCCCACTCTACCCAAAAGGCGAGACAGGGCAACTGAATAAAAGCCAGTGATCGTAACACTTTCAAAGAATATTTCTGCTCAATATTTATTCACTGACTCCTCAAACTCTGGAGATTCTTGAAAATTAGACACCTTTCTTTTTATCCCCAGTAGATAGAGCAAAAGGTGAATAAATATCTCTGAAATAAATAAACTTTATCAGAAAAATAAGCACCATGCTTTGTTAGGAAGGCAATACAGTGTGATGATTAAGAGCTCTGGTTTTGGAGTTGACTCAATTTGACTTAGCAGCTTGACTATGGCCAAGTTCCTTGGCTTCTTTAAATCTCAATTTCCCCACCTGTAAAATAGTGTTAATACCAAAATACATCATGCAGATAACTGTTGACAGGAAAAGAGGTAGTTAATATAAATAACTTTGGCAAGTACCTAGCAGGTAGAAAGCATTCAAATATATGTGGCTGTTAGTAGTAGTAAATGTAGTAGTAGCAGTGGCACTCACAGTGGTAAATTAAATATGAAGATAGTGGCTTTTATTCGCTTAGTCACCGTCCTTTACTAACTTCAGTGGAAAAATCTGGGTTGTCAATTCTTATATAAGTGTAATTTCTACCTTTCCCAGTAAAATTTCAGTACAACAATAAATCTCCATACTCCATGGAGCTTGTTATAATAGAATTTGACTTTATTTCTTCACTCCTCCATTTATAATAGGGATCTAGAATTTATAGTCTAATTTGTTGCTTCTGTCCCAAAGTGATGGCAAGTATAGTTAGTACCCCATGGTTATTTTGCCAGAGGCTTACAAAACATCACATCTAACCTGATAAAAATGTTTCACGAATTCACATTAAAAAACCAGTTCATTTTTTTTTTTTAAAAAGGCCCAATATTGGAAGTAATCAGCTAAATTAGCAAAACTGTTAGATCAAATCAGTTAGATAAAAGACACATTTAGACCAATGATTTATATAACATACATCTTCATAAACTTATTGCAAAACGCTGCCACTGATATTATTAGCAGCAAGCATCTACTGAATTTTTACTAGGTGCTATGATCAGTACTGCATATACGTAAGCTCATTTAATATAACTACTCTGTGAAGTCAGCACAACATCACCAATTTTATAGCTAAGGAATAACAACAGTCTACACCTATTGGGGGTTAATATGCACAGGTCCTTCACATTGCATTTTCTCATTAATCCTCATAACCCAATGAGATAGATACAATCAATCGTTACTCAATCTTACAAGTGAGAACACTGAAACTTAAAGATGTAAAACTTCACTAATCTGCTGGAGGACAAACAGGCAGTAAATCAAAGGAAACAGGATTCAAACCAAGATCTTTCTGACTTTGAAAATATGCTCTTAACCTTTACACTATACAATCTCTAAGTAATTTTTATTCAGTCCATTCTCAGATATTAAAATTTAATGAGCACCTACTATGTGTCAAGCACTGTGGATACAATGATGAACGCAGACCCTGTTCTCACGGCCCCTACAGTGCAAGGGTGCCGAGCCAGCGAGTGAAGAGCTGGCTGAGTGACAAAACCAGGCCTGACTCCAAAGCCTGGGTTCTTAACCACAATGCTATGCTGCAAAAATCACAGTAAGATTTCTGCCTGGAATATAATTCAAGAAATCTGAAGTTTTATATTAATTTGGTTTACATGGCTTCTTCACAGATGAATATTATTTTTAAAATAATATTCATATTTATTCATTCATTATTCATTATAAATATTCATTATTTATAAAATAATATTATTTTTAAAAAATTGAGCCAATTTCTAAAACTTTTGAAGCACCATAACTGGTCTCTCGTGTCTCTACACAAATAGAAACTTTAGTCCGTGCTATTAATGGGTAACAGAGCAGCAGTCACTGAGGAGTGTCTTTGAAAGTCTCATTGGCATAGTGGTTCCAAAAGGAGCTGATGTTGGAAAGTAAAAAAAATGCTCATAAAAACCCCTATGAGACATAGAGTCCTAGATGCAAAGGAGGCAGCCACACATGTGTTTTAAATAAATAAAGTAAGCATAAATCCTCTGTATCTGTTCACTGTAGGCTGTTATCCAAACACTTCTGCTGACTACCCAAAGTGCTACCTCAAATATTTAAAAAACAAAAAAACCCAAACAACTTCTTAATGCCACTGAAGAGATGATCACATAGTGAGGAATTACCAGGCCAAAACTGAAGAAAAGCTAGATGACACAGAGGCAAGCAGAGTCCTTTCCCTGAGTTCACCTTCAATCTGCGAAAATGTTAACATTAGTTTTCAGAGTCCTGGAGGGGAAGGGTGAGATACTATAAACCAAGACTTGACCCAGGTGGGAATCCTGATGCATTTCCCCCTTTCCCTAGGATGGGACCCCAATGGTTAAAGAGAGAAGCGGAGGTAAACAGGATTTCATAAGCACATACCACCTGACTGGTCCAAATAACCCTCAAATTATAAATTTAGTTCAAAGTGTTCTAAGACTTGTGGTGCCCTATAAGCCTGGAGAAACAAAGATGAATCTTCTCTGGAGGAAGACAGCTTCATCCAAGGTGTCAAATTATTGTTACTGATAATTTTCTAGGGATGATAGATAACAAAGCATGGAAGGAAATAAGTCACCATAAATAAGAATCAACAGAAACAGAAATCAGAGATAATAGAAAGAGGCCAAAGACATTCAGACACTAGGTTATTAGACACAAAATACAAGACAAATATCCTTACTATTCATATACGAAAAATTAAAGACAGACCTAAAAATATCTGCAGGAAATTTTTAAAAACTATTAAAAGTGACAGAACATATTTAAAAAGAACCAAATAGAATTTCTACACCAACCCCTAACAATAAAAATTAAAAATTCAAAGGACAGTTGAAAGAATAGATGAGTGGACTGACAACTGATGAGAAGTAATTACTAAGACTGTAGCACAGGAAGAGAAAACAACAGAAAACACAAGAGAGGTTATGAGTCATGGAAGGACAGAGTAAAAAAGACTTGTATTTATTTAACTGAAGACCCAGAAGGAAGGAGAAAAAGAATAGCACAGATATCATATCTGAAGGGATAATAGCTAAAGATTTTTTAGAAATGATAAAAGATACCAATTCAGATTCATGAAGCCCAATAAATCCTAAGGAGGATAACAAAGAATACCATATTTCAATTCATCATAGTGAAACTAAAGAATACCAAAGACAGCAAACTGAGGGAAAAATAAACTACTTAGAAAAAAAAGCAATAAGCTTAACTAGTATCTGATTTCTTAATAACAATGGAAACCCAAAGACTCACTTTAAGTGATTAATTCTACCCATGTGTCAAGGAAAGCTTCATATGAAACAATCAAGCCAGGACAAAAAAAAGGCAATTTTGGCTCAGGTAAAGGTGGTTAATCGACACAGCATCTATGACTTTGTCGGTTGCATGCTATCCAACTGTTCGTGGTTTAACATGGACGTATTCATATTTTATTCACTCTCTTTTCCTATGTTCCTCTGTTTTCTCACTTTTTATAACAGTAACAATGACTAACATTCATTCACTTTAACTCCATGTTCCCCCATTCACAATACAGACCAGGCACAGGGCTGGGGTGCATGTGAGGGAGGTTTACTGTGCCTCCTCCTTCTATACACTCAGTGTAAGAACGTAGCCTATGGTAAGCACCAGGAGACCAATAACGATAACATTTCATAAATGCCTACTGATACCAGGCTTTTTGCTCATTTCCTCTTCAGAATAACCCAATACAGTAGAGATTATTATTCCCAATTCACACGTAAACAAACTAGGAGAGTGAGTGACTTGTCTCAAGTCACAAGGCTGCCATGTGTTGAACTCGGAGTTGAACTTGGCCTGGATCCTTTTCAATTTACCAGGCTGCCTTCTCTATCTTCTCTGCTTTTGTATGAGACTTACCAAGAATGGAGTAGCATTTTTCTGGATGCCATTTCCTAAATGGCAATAAAGACATGTATCTGAAGTCAAAAGTGAAGAATCTTAGCTGGCTTTCCTGAAGCACTGAATAATACTTGAGTAAAAATACACCAATAGAATTTTTGATGGGGTTCATTAGGAGTCATTTAATCAATCTGATGTTTGTATCCTTTCTCCAATGTCAGCTGTCATCCAATAAATGTTGAAAACTTTGTTTAAGAGAGTGACAACTCAATTCCTTCCAAGGAAGCTTACTCCATCTTTATATTAATTAGATAGGTGATTCTGTATAATGCAAAGACTCCTCCTACTGAGAAATCCATAGCTAGGTTTCTAATCTTGCTCTGGAAAAAGAGCACAGTGGTCAACTGCTGGTTCTGGAGTCCAAAGAACATGAGATCATTTCAAGCTGTGGTACTGACTAGTTACGAGACCTTGGGTAAGTTACCTATGTTTTCAAAGTGTGAGTTTCCTTTGCTGTAAAACAGGGATAATATAGTAGGTATCTACCCCACAGACCTGTTAAAAGGCATGCAATTTCATAAATATTAGCTATTATTGTTACTGTTAGTTTTATCAACCCAGGGCAAAATTGCTTAGCTCAGTTCCCTCATATATAAAATGAGGAAGCAGAAAGCTGTTCTTAAGTCTTTTAGGTCCATTCTATCAGATGATAAACTTAAGTGAGCATGCTTCTAGTTTTTCCCATCCATCCTCATTGAGCTGTGAGTTCTCAATCTGGAGAACATGGATGGGCTTCACAGGCATCCCTGAACCCTTTGAAATTGAGTGCAACTGCATGTGAGTACTTATTTAGGGAGAGAAGACATATCTTTCAGATTCTTAGAGAATCCATAAGCCAAAATAGATTTAAAACCACTATCTTTGGGACTAAATAATTAAATCTACTTCACTTTTCACATGATAGAACATAATCTATGTAAAGATCTGACTCTTTCCCAGGGTAGATATCCCAAGTTCCTTCAACCACTTTTTATATTACTTGGTTTCTCTTCTGAATGATCATATATAGTTGATGTCCTTCTTGAAATACAGTTCCAAAGTTAAGTACAGTATTCTTTGCATGGTACGTCCAATTCAGTACCCAGGAGAACTTCCTTGCTGTGGAGGCTCACTACTTCTATGAATACTGCTTAAGACATCAATAGATTTGGACAGTTAGGTTGACCTGCACAACTCTTACTGACCTAAGTCTTTTTCACCTGGGTTCTGTTAAACTCACATACCTCTCACAACTCTATTTGTGCAGCTGTCCTTTTGGACATAAATGCAGTTTATACTTTTTACCCTTGATAAATTTCATCTTGGGAGAATTATTAATGGTTCAACTCCCCAGTGTGTCAAAAATGAATCCTAGCTGAAAAAGTGAGAAAACAATTAACCTCCAATAATAGATAATATAAATGAAATACATATGAATATATTCTAAATGCTAGGTAGAAAAAAACATCGTCACCTATCTTAACATATACTTTTTGTAATAAATATGACTAACAACTTGGGCAGATCTCATAAACTGTAATATTAAAAATAGTTTACTAGATCCCCTTAAGTTGAAGCCGATTTTTAGACCATAGAACATACACAAATTAATTCCGAGATCTTAGCCATCATTCTTCTCAAGGGCAGCTCACCTGACTCATCTCTATGGAAGAAACTGATAGAAGCAGCACAGGGAAAGCAAGAAAAACAGCACATTAAGAGGCAGTTCCCCTCTCTTTTGACCACTGTCAGTATAGTGACTAACTGCCTCACTTTTCTATGCTGCCGTGATCTCTCTGTCAAAGGGTGATAATAAAACTTGTCTAAAAGTAAAGAATTACAAACATAATTTTTGAAGCTTACCTATTTTAATAGTTCTGATGCATGGCAAAGATATTTTAAGGAATAATTTATCTGAGGATCCTAATTGCCCTTTTAAGTCTCCCAATGATGGTGATACAAATAAATGAGGGTTCCTAATGGGGATTACCTTGGTCCTCCTATGTTGGAACTGATAAATAACTTGCAGTCTATACTTACCATCTAAAATAGACATATTTCTAGATGTTGACACAGTAGCCTTTGAACTCCTGCTACGGGTAGTGGTCTCCAGACCAGTGCCTGATGTTAGAATAATGAGAAGTCAATATATAATCCTATCAGTAGCTAAGGTTGTTTTTTTTTTTTTAAACACAATACCAAAATGAAAGCTAAATAAAGATGTATAAAATAGTTTATTTATAAAAACCCAAAGACACATATGAGAAGAAACATTCAGAGTCTGATCTATTTTCAGAAACTATTCTTTTAGACTATATCTGTCCAATTAAAATTTAAGAAAATATTTTGTAAATGTAAGGATGATGAAAATCATTAGAAGATGGGGATTTCTCTCCCTGGAAATTTTAAACTAAATTTCTATTTATTTTACCAGCATAAAATTCCTATGGATAAATATTTAATGGAAACAATTTTAAAACATCCCTGGAGATGGATTTATATAATGTGTCAAGAAGTCACTGGATCACCATTTTCTGTTTGTTTGAACTATTCAATGACAATAGTGTTACATTAAATACAATGATGAAAAATAATGTTAATAATTACTTTTAGAAATCAAATTGTCTGGGGGTAGTTTTTTCTTTTAAAAAATTTTATGATGTCCACTTTATAAGCATGTGGGTATATGTATCTTATGATAGCAACAAAAATAATTTTGATGGGTCTGGAATTTTCCTCCTCTTGCCAATGGTCATCAGCTAGCCATTTTCCTTAACAACTCATATTTGCCTATTACCTTTCATGTGAACATGACTTTCAATGTACCCAGAAGGTTCTGTGAGAACAGAACAGTGAAGCTTTTAAAAAATGTGTTAAGAACAATTAAAACTCTACAGGCATGTGGCCATTCATTTAAGTAAAAGGTACATGTCAGAACTGCATTAAAGACTGTCTTCGTGCATTATAAAAATAAATTTAAAAAAAATTGTGTTTTAGGACTGGCATGGTAGCTCATGCCTATAATCCTAGCACTTTGGTTGGCCAACGCAGAAGGATCACTTGAGGTCAGGAGTTCGAGGCCAGGCTGAGTGAGACTCTGTCTCTACAAAAAAATTAGAAAAATTAGGCTGTGATGGCGCATGCCGTAGTCCCAGCTACTTGGGAGGCTGAGGCAGAAGGATCACTTGAGCCCAGAGTTTAAGGTTGCAGTCAGTTACGATTGATGCTACTGCACTCTAGCTGGGGCGACAAACTGAGACTGTCTCAAAAAAAAAAAAAATTGTGTTTCAGAATTAAAAACTTATAACTCAATTCTGAAAAGATAAAGTTCTATATTTCCCACTCAACTGCCAAGTCTGAATGTGCAAAAGACTACTCAGTGCTAACCTCTTCCTCTTTGAGACTCTCCTCTCGATGCTGAATTCTGCCCTCTTCCTCCTCTTCGGCCTCTTCCTCGGCCTCTTCCTTTGTTCACTGGTGCTGAGATGCTATCATCAGAGTCATTGGCCATCTGTTCTGCTAAATCTATACTCATAAGGTCATCAGCACTGAAGGCAGAAGCAGAGTCCTCTGACTGAGATCTGAGAGCTCTGGCCCTATTCATGGCCTGAGAGGGATAACAAGGAGAAAGGACACATATGGAAACAATGCAGCATCCGGAAAGTCGTTAATGTAGTCGTTCAGATGAGCGTTTAATATTGTCAAATTGTCTGTATTATTTTTCACTAATCATTTATGCTATAAAAATATAAAGAACTTCTCCACCCATCATATTTAACGTTTTTAATGCTGATTATCTGTCAGATCAATTTATAATACTATAATACCTGTAAAATGAGACCTTTTGAAAAGGTTTACCAAGAAAAATAAAATTTCACAGATTCAAAACTTTCAGAAGTAGAAGAAATATTGGCAATCATCCCTAATTTCGCACATCATTTATAAGAGATTGTCATCATTTGAGTTACTTTTTAGAATGGCTCTTAATAAATAACAAGAAAAAAAATAAAAAATAGCTGTTATCTCAGAGTGATAAAATGGGTACTTTTGTTTTTTTATTCCCAAATATTACAAGTTTTCTATAATATATTAGTACTTTTCCTAAAATATCAGAAAAATATGAACAATAATCTTATAAATATATAAGAATTAAGTAGAATATATCAACTGACAGCCCAACAAAGGATAAAAACCAATACGTCATACATGTTTTATAAGAAACCATCTAGAAAGACAAGTTTGAGAATTAGCCAAATATTCTGACTAACTCTAAAATGAACACAGATTTTTGGATTAAAAATAGAATAAAAGCAATTCTGCCCTGATTTTCCCTTCAACCAATCAAAATGTAACAAAGACAAAAACAAAACATTCTCAAAAAAATTAGAAAATAGCTCCAATCACAAACACACAAGCTATGAAGAAGAACTAATGAGTATAATGAATATTTGACCTGGCTAAGGGAGAAAGCTGAGTTTCAAGCATTGTAGAGCTCTTCAAAATTGATGTATATATCCCAAGAGGCCATGACAACAATCTCTCTTGCTTGCAATGGCAAGTTCTGGGTCTAAGAATAGATGACCACATAATTTTTAAGCTCTGTGATACCATAAAGTAAGGAGAAACAGTGATAAATGAGCAGATGTCAAGAAGGCAGGCAGGATAGAAGTAGGAGTGAAGTGGGGTTGGAGGTAAGAGGTAATATAACCTCAGAATGACGATCTTAGCTGAGGTGAAACAACAGCTAAATCACTGCACTAAGAGCTCAATGGCCTTACAATGCAAAGAAAAAAGACTTTAAGGAATACAACAAAAAATAAAAAGAAACAATGGTAGAAAGATTAGGGTTCAACTTTCCTGTCCCAAATGAAGTACAATCAATCTTAATTATTCATAAATTCCATATTTACAAATTCACCTACTTGCCAGTATTTATCTGCGATCACAAAAATCAATACTTGTGGTACTTCTGTGGTCATCTGCGGACATGTGCAGAGTGGTGAAAATTTTGAGTTGCCTGACACACACCCCCAGCTGAGGTCAAACAATGAGTCATTCTGCCTTCTGGTTTTAGCTTTAGTACTTCAGACAAGTGTTCTTTCTATGGTATAGTCATGTGTCGCCTAACAACGGAGATACATTCTGGGAAATGTGTCATTAGGCGATTTCATCTTTGTACAAACAAGATAGCATGTACTTAAGCAAACTTAGATGGTATAGCCTACTACATACCAAGGCTATATGGTATAGCCTATTGCTCGTAGGCTACGAACCTGTACAACATGTCACTGTACTGAATACTGCAGGCAACTGCAACACAATGGTATTTGTATATCTAAACATAGAAAAGATACAGTAAAAATAATATTATAATCTTATAGGACCATTGCACATGACTATATATTTATTGCCATTTTTTGCATTTTTGTGCGTTTGCTTGGTAATTTGGTGTTTAAAATGGTCTTCCAGCATAGTGCTAGAATGCTGTTTAGTCAAGACTATGATGTGCCTTACAGAGAAAATATATGTTAGATAAGCTTCATTCAAGTATGAATTATAGTGGTGTTTGCTGTTAGTTCAATGTTAAGGAATGAACAACATATCTTAAATAGTGTCTTTAAATAGAAACACATAAAAAAGATTATGTATTGATTGGTTGACAAAAATGTTGTCACCAGTGGCTCATAGGAACCTAACCCTGTACTTCCCTGACAAGCAATGGTTCAGTATTTGCTAATTCAGTGCTAGAAGTAACTTTATAGAACATAACTACCACAAATAACAAGAAGCAGCTGTACATTTTTAAAGTAGACTTTAAAAAGGTGACCTAAATTACATAATTGATAAGATGGATCTCATTGATACATATTGAATTCTGTACTCTGAAATTAAATAATATACTTCTTTTTAAGATCCTATGAAACTTGATAGATGTATAATAGGGTACAAAGGAAAATCTCTATAAATGCTAGATAGTAGAAACAGAATTATCATACTGTCTAATCATCATGCAATAAAATAAGATACTAATAATAATAAAGCAAAAACCCTGCAAACTATAAAACAAGACTAAAATTATAGAATATCTAGAAAATAACAAAAATATTGCATATCACATGAGAGAGCTAAAGCAGTACTTATAAAAAAGCATATAGCCTGCTAAATAAGGATGAATGTAAATAAGATAATTCTGTATTCAAAAAGTCAGGAAAAATAAAATAATGCCTATCCAAGGAAAGTTTTAGAAAGAATAAAGATAAAAGCATATATTAATAAATTTCAAACAAAAACACATTAGAATTAATAAATGCAAGAACTGGCCCTTTGGGACAAAACAATATTGATAAAAATCACTAGACAGCTTAACAGAAAGGAAGAAAATACAAATATACATAATTAGAAATAAGAATGGGGGTGAGATCCAAAGAAAATTAAGACTTATGACAGAATGCTCAATTCTATATAATTTGGAAAATGAATAACCTAAACTGAAACAAGAAAAAAAAAAAAACCCAGATGCTTTCAACAGACCAATTATCAAAGAAAATTTTGAGAAAACTGTTAAAAGAAATATATTCCCAAAAAGACCACCACCAGAAAGTTTCATTGGTAAATTCTACCAAATTTTCAAAGAACAGATAATCCTATTGCTATTTCAATAGTGCCAGAGCATAAAGAGAAAAGCTATTAATATTGTTACAAATCCATAATGACATGATACTAACAAAGGACTGCATGCCCAAAAAGAAAATTACAATATCTTATTTACGAATATGAAAGCAAACAAAGAGAATACAGGAGCATATGGAAAGATCAGAATATCTATTACCAAGGGTTTAGAAAGTGATACAAGGATGGGTCGATAATAGGATATATATTAATATAATTCACTATATTAATAGAAGGAAGAAAAAACCCAAATACTTATCTCCACAAAAAGGCATGTAATTCACCAACCATTCCTGATTTAAACAGCCTCAGGAATAAGTGGATACTTTCTTTACATGGCAAAAACCCTATATATGCTATATTATTATATGTATGTGTACACAGAGAACACACTAGTGTATTCAAAGGAGCACTCTTACAAAGCAAGTACAGAAAGAAAGCCCTACCCCAAAAAAGAAAATTTGGGCAAAGAGAATGACCATGTGTTTGATATAACTATATAAATAATTTATAAACATAAAAATTACTCAGACTCACTAGTAAAAAATGATGTATGAGTTAAAAACAGTAGGAAATAATTCTTATCCCTTAAATTTGTAAAGATCAAAAGATACAGTAATACATCATGAAGGCAAGGATGTGGGGAAATAAGCAACCCTAAATACCACTCGTTGGAATGTAAACTATACATCTTTGGAGCAATTTGGCAGTATCTAGCAAAATTTAAAATGCATATGCTCTATTATGACTTTTTCTTGAAATGAATTACCAACCATCATCTCTAAATTTTGTATTTTTCCCTTTGTCTAAATACTGTACCTTCATTTTTATCATCTCAAACACTACATTCAAATATTTTAACTCTACTTTTTTCCACACAAAAGACTTTGGAGTTCATTGCTATCTTTGAAGTATATTACTTCTAAGACTTCATTCACCTCATGAGTGCAGATCTAGAGCCAATCACAAGGATGTTTCCATACACTTTTTGAGAGATCTGAAATCACACTATCTTAGTATTATGCTTTATTTTTACTGTGGTGAAATATACATAAATTTATTCTTTTTTTTTGAGACAGAGTCTTGCTCTGTTGCCCGGGCTAGAGTGAGTGCCGTGGCGTCAGCCTAGCTCACAGCAACCTCAAACTCCTGGGCTCAAGCGATTCTACTGCCTCAGCCTCCCGA
Source organism: Varecia variegata (assembly GCA_028533085.1). Classification (NCBI taxonomy): domain Eukaryota; kingdom Metazoa; phylum Chordata; class Mammalia; order Primates; family Lemuridae; genus Varecia; species Varecia variegata. Next base: position 122,785,717 of record CM052438.1, on the reverse strand, counting down.
GTAGCTGGGACTACAGGCATGCACCATCATGCCCTGCTAATTTTTTCTATATATATTTTTGGTTGGCCAGATAATTTCTATTTTTTTAGTAGAGACGGGGGTCTCACTCTTGCTCAGGCTGGTCTCGAACTCCTGACCTCGAGCAATCCACCCACCTCGGCCCCCCAGAGTGCTAGGATTACAGGCGTGAGCCACCGCGCCCGGCCCATAAATTTATTCTTTTAACCATTTTTAAATGTAGTACAGCGGCATTAAGAACATTCACATTGTTATGCAACCATCACCATCATCCATCTCTAGAACTTTTTTATCATCCCAAACTGAAACACCATATCAACAGTAACTTCTCGTTCTTCCCTCCCCCAGTCCCTGGTAACCACTACTCTACTTTGTCTCTATAACTTTGACTACTCCAGGTATCTCATATAAGTAGGATTATACAACATTTGTCCTTTTGCATCTGGCTTTTTTCACTGAACATAACATTTTCAAGTTTCATTCACATTGTGGAATATATCAGAATTTCATTCCTTTTTAAGACTGAATAACATTCCATTGCATGTATTTTGTTTATCCATTCATGTGCTGATAGACATTTGGGTTGTTTCTATCTTTTGGCTGCTGTGTATCATGCTGCTATAAACACTGGTATACAAATATCTATAAGTCCCTGCTTTCAGTTCTTTTGGTTATATACCTAGAATTAAAATTGCTAGATTATAGGTAATATTATGTTTAATTTCTTGAGGAACCATCATACTGTTTTCCACAGGAGCTGCCCCATTTTTCATTCCTACCATCAATATTCAAGGGTTCCAATTTCTCCACATTCTTGCTAAAACTTATTTTCCTTTTTTAAAAAGTAATAGCCATCCTAATGGGTATGAAGTGATATATCATTGTGATTTGCATTTCTCTAATGATTAGTGATGTTGAGTATCTTTTCATGCACTTACTGATCATTTGTAAATCTTCTTTGGAGAAATGTCTGTTTAAGTCCTTTACTCATTTTTAAAATTGGGATTTTTGGGCTACTGTTGAGTTTTAGAAGTTTTAAAAATATATCCTGGATATTAATTTGTTATTGGATATACAATTTATAAATATTATCTCCCATTCTGTGGGTAACCTTTTCACTCTGCTGACTGTGCATGGTATTATAATACATTTTGAAAGAGGATATCAACCCTGCCTCAAATTCAGATAGAATATAAGAAATCAGAGGCCGGGTAAACTAAGGACTATGGGTCAGACTAAGAATAATTTTTATATTTTTAAAGGGCTATTAAAAAAAACCAAGAATATGTGATAGAGACTATATATGCCTGCAAAGCCTAATATTTACGGTTTGGTCCTTTATTTAAATGTGAACTTAAAGAAGAGACTTGAGAGGTTTTCCATGAGAACAAGAGATTTAAAGCATAATGTTCTTTCTCTACATGGAAGGGCTAATAATTTTGTCTGTTTGTTTCAATAATTTAAGCATGGTACTGAGATTCATATTCTGAGCTAAATGATTCTGCAAAGCTATGAATTATATTATATTTGGCAAAGTGTCAAACTCCATTACCTAAGGTCTAAATAGTATACAGAGAATGAAAAAATTTATAACATCCTATGGCTTGCTGAAAAATTACCTAGGAAACCTCAATTACCTGCAAAAGTCTTAAAACATAGCTGGGACTCTAAACTCGTAATTCTTTCCTTATATACAATGTTTACTCTTTGTCTTTTAAAAGATTAATGAAAAACTCAAATTAGTAGCTTCAAACACAAAGGACCCATTCAAATATAAATATTTCTGTAAAGTGTTACTAATAAATTGGAAAGGTTAATGAAGTTGAAGCCAGATGATCTAAGAACCAGGAATCATTTCTTCCTAGACCTTGAGTTTGGTGTCAGTCTTCTCATTTATAAAATGGGAACCGAGATAGTGTAAGGTGCCTAGCAAAAAGGATTCAATAAATATTTTCTTCACGAATATCTCTTACCTACTAAACTGAAAAAATCTTATGGACATAGACCATACCTTTTTCATACTTGTATTCCTAATATAACAGTACTATGCAAAATGTCTGCTGAATGAAAGCAATCAAATCAAAACTAACAGTAAATAATTTACAAAATAACTTTTAAATACTAGATAGCAATCATAAAACACTTAGGTCAATTAGAAAATAAGAAAATACATTTAAATCATGGATTCAACAAGTACCAGACAGAGGCCCAACATTCAAGTAAATGATTTCTAATTTATAGTTCCTAACCTGCAAAGAGACTGAGAAGACAGTGATGATGGTCCTCAAATCAATTTAATAGCTTAGAACAGATGATAGAAACTATCCATGGTAACACTGCTAACCAAAATACTAAGTTTCTTTTTTGCCCAAAACAGTGTCAGCTTCGTAGGTTAAGATTTTATCTTGTATCTATTAAGATGCTTTGTTAGCAATTAGATATTATTTTGATTAATAAGGACTCTTGTTGCATATGCTCCCCCCCACACACACACAATTAAATAAGTTTTAGAAAAGAGCAAAAGGAAAATTAAAAAAAAAGCAATGTCAACAGGCAGAATATTTGCAGGCTGAACTGAAATCAATCAAAAGCAGCTATCCTCAGCCAACCCCTGCTCACTCCTACCCACCATACCTACGGACCAACTATTCTAAATAAACCTACTAGTTATTCTAGTTTAACAAACTGACATATAAGCATAGGAATTTACGGCAGAAAAGTTACCTCTCGAACTTCGTCATCTTCTTCATTAGTATTTTTTTGTCTGCTTTCTCTGAAACGACGTACCTAGATCATAATAGAGTTATCACAAACATGTTTATTCCAGTTATATAAAAATAAGGTAATGGGCTACAATTGATTAAGAAATGCTTTACATTATAACATAAAACTTGGAAATTTAACTACAATTGGTCTCACAGAAGACTGACTAAAGAAATCATTATTTTTCCAGTTACTTACACATTAAAATTTCAGAAATGTACTCTAAAGAAATATATTGCCCCTAAGCAAAATTGCATTACCTGCTGCCAAAAATGTTACATGTCACTGGAAAACAGTCTGTTAGACTGCAGAGGAAAAAAATCCTAATATCCTATAAGTGTTATTAGTAAAACAGATAAAAACAAAAATCTCTCTTTGATGAGGCTTGAATATTTATAACATCACTCAAATCTCTCTAACACATCTGGCTGCAAGACATCCAGGAGGCTCTCTAAAATGTTATCTTAGGTGGGTGGGACCCTGAAAGATCCACTTTTATCAACAGTCAACTACTGAATGAGTGTCTGCTGACTGTGGTCCTGGTACTGAGAAGGATACTACAACTTTCTTTTGTAATGGTTCCTGCTCACAAGGCTCTTATAATATAGTTATGTAGTTAGAGAAAAAGCCCCATTTATTTAATAATCTATTTAGCACATATTTACTGAGCACCTACTATGTGCCAGGCACTATTGTAGAACCTGAGAATACAGCAATTAACAGAATAGTCAAAAATTCTGCCCTCATGGAGTTTACAATCTAGTGTATATATTGGAGAGGGGTAGCAAATAAGAAGTTATATTGTATTTCAGAAGGCATCAAGGATCAAGTTAATTTACAGCTAGATTCAGAAAGTTTATCCCTGGGGAACCTCTGGGATGGTTTTTCACTGATGGTTTTCAACCTGCACAACCTTGCTATATGACCCAAGAGCATAATCCTTGGGAATACTGCAAAATCTTGGTGTTCAATCCAGTGACAATCCAGGGGTACAAATAAGGACATTGGGAGCTCATGCTTGGGTGTCTCTCAGATCCTTAATGCCTGCCTGTACTCTTTTTCTCACTGCACTATATCCATTGCCTATAAATAAAAACCTTAAGTGAGTATGCTCAGAAGAGTTTTGCAAGTCCATTCAAATATCTGAACCTGTGAAATCTTTGCAAAAAGGTAAGTACTCAGAGAAAAATAAAATAAATCAGGAAGATGGACAGGAAGTGCTGAGGAGAAGTTATATCTCGATAAGATGATCACGAAAGGATCACTGAAAAGGTAATATACCAGGAAAGATTTTGAGAGGTAGGGAATAAATCATGGAAAAAAACTGGGAGAAATTATTCCAATCAAAGGAAAGAATACATGCAAAGGCACTGGGACAAAAGTATGCTTGGTATGTTTAGGAAATAGCAAGGAGGTTGCTGTAGCTGCAGCAGATATGAAGGTAAAGACACAAGTCCAGCCTGAGGAAGGCCTTGTAAAACTTTTTTTGTAGGCAGGAGTACCTAGATCCTAAATATGTGAGGATTCAGTCAACTGAACTGAAGATAGAATTAGGTGTGGAAGAATAATAATACAGGTGAGAAATGACAATGCCCTGCACCAATGGTAGTGATGAAGGTGGTAAGAAGCAGTCAGATAGCATATACATTCTGATGGTAGAGACAAAAGAAATTCTAGACAGCATACAGATGACAGAAAGAAAGAAGCCAAGGATAACTTCAAGGTTTTTGCCTGAGCAACTGGAAGAAGGGTGCTTCCACCAGAACACTACAGGAGAGCAGGTTTGAGAGCAGGGGATGAGGAATAGGAATTCAGAGTGGAATTGTTAAAACTCTGAAATGTCCGTTAAGCACCCAAATGGAAATGTCTACCAGGCTGTTGGCTATGGAAGTCCTGAGTTATAAGAGGGATTTGGGCTAGACCTTTAAAAGTTATCACCAAACAGGAAGCTGGATGACATCATAAAGGGTATGTGTTGATGAAAAGGTATCCAAGGACAGAGTTTTGAGCACTCCAATTAAAGAGGTTGGAGAGATGGGAGGAATCAAGAATAGAGACTGAGGATACGCAAGCAGTGAGACAGAAAGAAAACCAGAAGAGCATATAGTCCTGAAAGTCAATGAAAAAAATGTTTCCAGAAGAGGTCAAGTGAGATTTAAGATAGCAAAAACAGCACATCTAGCAATGGAAGTCACAGATGACCTTGACAAGATCAGCTTCACTGGAATGATGGGGCCAAAAGCCTGAATGGATGGGTCAAAGAGAAAAAGGAGGGAGAAGAATTAGGGCAGAAAATACAGAAACTCTTTGAAGCAATTTTGCCATAAAAGAGGAATAAAGAAACAGAGTAGTAGCTAAAGGGAAATGGGATTGAGAGTTTTGCTTGTTTTTTAAGCTCAAAGGCATAACAACATATTTGTTATGATTCAGTAGAGGAGGGGAATACAGGAATAATACTTTTTAAAAAGATGGCATTGTATGCAATAGTGCTCTAGGTGGTAAGCATCATACCAAAAGTGCTAAGTCACTCATAGAGGAGACATGGGAGTCAAACACCAAGCAAGCACTATGTGTCAGGCAGTATTCTAAGGACTTTACGTGGCTTCATTCTTTTAATCCTCATAACAACCTTGAAGGAGGTTCCATTGTTATCCCCACTTTTTAGAGGAAACTGAGGCACAGACAGGTTAGATAACTCACTGATGGCAATAAGGGTTCTGATTTTGAACACAGGTGGTGTACATACACACATATAAATAAAAACAAATGGATTATATTGTGCATAGTTCTGCATCTTTGGAATTCTTTTCCCACTTAACATTACGTTGGAAATATTTTTCCATGTTCTTCTTTAAATTCTGTGCAGAATTCTATATAGTATATGTGCCAACATTTATTGTACCAAAACATTTGCAATTATTCCCTGCTATAGATAACACAAAAGTAAATAACTCCATACATAAATCTCTCACTATTTTTGTAGGAAAATTTCTGGGGCCGAGTTAAAGGGTAAATCTTCTTAAATCTCTTGATATACATACATTGCCAAACTGCTTTTCAGTAAAGCTGTTCAAACATAATACTATAATAGTGTACCAGACAGTATTTTTCTCAAATCACTGTTCAAACATAATATTAATACTATACTCAACAGTGTATTAGATACTACTTTTATCAAATCACTGACAATTTGACAAATAAAAAATATGAGTTTCTTTGATTATCATAGGCTAAACAAAATTTTCATAGGCTTATTAGCCATTTATATTTCTTTTGTAAACTACCTATTCACGTTTTTTGCTCATTATTCTATTAAAATGTTTAATTTTTTTAAGATTTATAAGAGCTCTGCCCACATAAAAATATTTTGCCACGTCAACAGTTTTAATTTAGTTTTCTGACAATTTGATGTGCAAACATTCAAAATTTCTACGCAGTCAAATCTAAACAGCTTTTCCTGTGTAGCTCTTCCACTGCTGTTATGCTTAGAGAGAATAAATTTTCTAGATAAAATTCAAAATCTCAATCAAAGCTTACTAAAAAACTGAAATGAGCAGGAATTTTCATCCTACAAGGTTCATCTGAAAGTCCTTTCAGGATCTTCAAGAGAAGATACTATCTATGGGGAACACAACTAACATTTATTCAGTACAATTATATGTAAGACTCTATTCTAGGCACTTTCTAGACATTTTCTAATTTAATCCTCATTTTATTATCTCAATTTTATAGATAAGGAAACTAATCAGACAGGTTAAATAGTGATTTATGAGAAAAAAACTCAGGGCTACTCTTAAAGAGAGACTGTCTAAACAGACATGACCCAAGTTAATTACTCACTTCTTCATCAATTTTATCTTCTAGGGCATCAATATGACGTTTTTTAAGAAACTGCTGTGTTTTTTCCAACTGGTATTTCACTAATTCCTCGATAGCATCTTTCTCCTCCTTGTCCACAAATTCTTGTACTGCTTCACCCATCCCTCTTTCTGTTAGCAGTGAGAGCTGGACATTCTGTAAGACAGATACAAATCACTGGAAAAAGAAATGGTATCTATTCCTTACAAAACAGTTATATATGAGCAAGAAAAATTACAGAATAATGTTACCAGGCAAAAATACAAAAAAGCTACCTAGTTATTGAAGGAAAAAAAACCTAAAACAGTGAACAGTAGTTAAGCCTACTGGTAAATATTAAAGGCCAGAAAAAGCAAAGTCAAAACCAGGAAAGGGAAGGGAGTACAGGACAGGTGACAATGTAGTCCTAAGTGGCTAGGATAGAGAGTCCAGAAATGGCAGCTGATGATTACGAGAGATCAGGTTAACCAGTGTGTAAGGCAGAATAATGGCGCCCTAAAGATGTCTACATCTTAATCTCTGGGACCTGTGACCACACGGCAAAAGGGAATTCAGGTGCTAATCAGCTGTCTGTAAAATAGAGAGATTAGCAGAGACTACCCAAGTGGGTCTGGTGTAATCACAAGGTCCTGAAAAGTAGAAGAGAGAGACAGAAGGGAGTCTGAGGGAGAAATACCTGTGAGAAAATGGTCAGAGAGATACAACATTGCTAGGTTTGAAGATAAAAGAAGGGAACCAAGAGCCAAGAAATGCAGGCACCTCTACAAGCTGGAAAAGGGGAGGAAATGGATTTCCTCTTAGAGACTCCAAAAAGGAACACAGCAATGCCAACTCCTTGATTTCAGTCCAGTGAGAACTGTGTAAGATTTCTGACCTACAGAACTTTAAGGTAACACCTTTGTGTTGTTTTAAACCACTAAGTTTGCAGAAATTTGTTTCAGCAACAATAGGAAACTAATACAACCAGAAGATCTTAGAGTGGCAAATACACATGATAATAAGTTTGAGTGTTTTCACCATCATGTGGCTGTCTTTGTAACGTAATTCTAAAATTACAACCAAATGTGAGAAAATTAGGTACTGGATTAAGGCTTTTGCAGTAGAGATAAAAAGATAGAGAATAACAACATCAACAACAGCCATGTTAATGATATTAATAACAATAAACACTAATTTTTCTTGATGTGCAGCAACTACAAATAAATGTAATTGTTAGTCTACTTACTTCACAGAAACATTTTGAGGATTCATTTTGTTTAAACTATCAATTAAACATATCCTAAATTAAAATCTGCTATTATAAGACAGCCATTGTTCAAAATGTGAACTGTAAGCAATTACCTTCTCTGCAGTTTGAAAATACTGTTTTACAAGGTCTTCTACCCTTAGAGTTGTTCCTTCTGAAGAAGGTTTTGTAATAAGCTTCCCAAAGTTGATCTCTTCTTCTAGAAAAAAGAAATACATCAAAAAAAAATAAGCTTTCATGATGATGATAAAGTAGCCAAACTCATTATAGGTTGTTGTCAGTGGAGAAGGTAACACCAAACTTTATCAACTGCCAGCTTGCTCAACATGGTAAAATTTGAGGCAAAACAAGCCATTTTTGCTACTAGCCACAGTCTTTTCCCCGTAGTCAGTATTCCTTTTCCATATCTCCAAGTGATGTGTCCCTTGCAGCTGTACTCACCAGGTAGACCACAAACCTCTGGAGGTCCCTAAGACCCTTTCAGAGGGTACACATGGTCAGAACTACTTTCATAATAATACTAAGATGTTATTTGCCTTTTCACTGTCTGGACATTTGCACTGATGATACAAGAGCAATCATGGGTAAAACTGCTAGTGCCTGGAGATGAGTCAAGGTAGTGGCATAAAATTCCACCAGCAGTCACCATGACACTCTCACAATTCAAAACACAATAAGCCAGTTTCACTTAAGAATGTCCCTGATCTAACAGTTAAAATTATTAATTTAACTAAATCTCGGCCCTTGAGCACATCTTTTTAACATTGTGTAAGACAAATGGGAAGAATGCTGAAAGCACTTTTGCTGCATTCTAAGCAAGATAATTGTCTCAAAAACTATGGGTATAGACTGGAAAGAGTGCTAGGCAGGAAGTCAAGAAACATCAGGTACGGTATTGGCTCCACCAATAACCTTTACCACGTAAATGGATGTTAGATGTCTAGCAGGTGTGGGACCTGGTGTTAAAAACACAACAAGGAAGTCGGGCACAAAGGTGTACACCTATAGTCCCAGCTACTCAGGAGGCAGAAACAGGAGGATCACTTGAGCCCAGGAGTTCGAGACCAGCCTGGGCAACATAATGAGACTCAGTCTCTAAAAAGATAAAAGAAAAAAGAAAAAAAAGAAAACCCAAAATACAAACATGAAAAAGATAGGACCCTTGGCCTTAACAATAAATTATTACAATCCAAGGTGGTAAGTGGTACAGAGAATATGACACGTAGAGAAGAAAGCAATTATTCTTCTCAAAGAAGGCTGAAAATCATGTGCAGTTATCAAAGACAGCTATCATTTGAATCAAAAGTTGCAGAACAAATAAGATTCACTGAGCAAAAAAGGGGGAAAAAACATTTCAGGCAGAGAAAAAGTGTACACAAAGGCCTGGAAACGAAAGAGGCACAAGTTCAATGTTTCTCTTGGCATGTGGTAGGGACAAGTGAACAAAAATCTTTTTTGAATTTCAAGGCAGGAGGGTTAATATTAATATTACTTCATAAATATTACTACATTTTAATATGCCAAACACTATGTTAAGACCATTTACACAGTGTATTATCATCTAATCCTCACAATAATCCTGTGAGGCCAAGCACAGTTATTATCTTGTTTTTTATAGATGAGAAAAAGCAGAAGTTTAGTAATTTGCACAATATCATGCATATAGTTATGTGGCAGAGCTGGCCAAAACAGAAAGTTCTTTCAATAAAACATATAAAAGTGCCATTGTTTCCATTGAGCAATTTATGTTTAAAGAAACAAAAAATCACTAGAACAAAACTCAGTATGAATGAAACTCAAGTAAGATAAAGTATTAATTGTATATTCTGTTTTCTTACGAATGCTACACCCATAACATTTAAAGGAATTGATAAAGACATGCAATTAAAGTAAACCATTATCAAGAAACAACTAATTAAAATTCATAACATAAAAATACAATTCTCTGACATGGGTTTTTCCCCCCAAAACAGTATTATATGAACTCTACTTAAATATACGAATGATTGTTTCAGGTTGAATTCACAGCATACCCAATTTCTGATCACAATTTGACAATGAAAATAGAAGCCCATTAAATGTAGGTTAATAAAAACTTAGGCAGCTTACTTATAAACAAGGGCCGTCCATGTCTATGAAAATTCTCTGACTCAACAGCACTAAGGAGAAGAGTCTCTATATTTTACATGATCAATATGTCCTATGGAAAAAGCACTATTTCAGTCAGATGACTTTATTTTATAAATGCAAAAAAAAAGGGCAATTAGTTTTTATGAAATTTAACTGAAAATTAATTACCTGGATCATCAGAAATATCAAACTATGGAACACCTTATTTCAAAAGTCTGAAGTCTTCCTAGATCTCTACACACTTTAAAGTCAAAATATATAATTATGTAAAAATTGAGAGTATATTCTTTGAAAATTAATAATATGTAGTAATATTATTTTGAGCAATAAATCTCTAAAGTCTGTGTGTGTTATTACTTAGGACTGCTTAAAAAAATAATGTTTGCAGAGAAAGCCTTCCATTTCTTTATTCTATCAATAGGTGTAAAAATGATTGCTATCTAATTTTTAGATGATAATATCAGTCAGTTTATTTGTCTAAGATATTATAATCATACTCAAACATCTTTCATCATTATTTTATATTTCTTTTACTAAAGAATGATTATACAACCCTATAAGAGCATTTTTTAACTTGTAAAAATAACTAGCTTACCTGTTTTTTCCTTTTGTTCTCTATGCCTGAAAAAATGGATAATGTCTTTTGGATTAGCTACCCGATCCACAAATTTCTGGCTAAAGCGGAGAACACTGAAAGGTTCAAAACCTCCACTATAGTCCACCTGGAAATACAGAATAACCCCATGAAGGCTCTGTTTAACAATTTTCCAATTTTCAAGAAACATATTCATCCTTCGGTATTTATAGGGTTTATGCTCAATACTTTTAAATTTATAAATTAATTTTCTACATTTTAAAGATCATGATGGTGTACCATTTATCCTATTGAGGAAATAAGCATAAGCAAAATACTTTGTTCAATGGAATCAAGATATAACAGTATTTTCCAGTGTTGGAATGATTACATCTCCCTGTGACAACACTAATAGTCTAGGTACATACCAGGCACACCATCTGAAAAGAAGGGGAAACTTCTAAACAAATTTCTGAACTTTCACATCAAAACAACAAAAACCATCAAAATCAAACACCAGCCCTAGATGCATTAGTTAATTGGTCTATCATTTTAGGGATGTGCCCTCACACTAGACAAAGATGAACGTTGGGGAAATCCAGATGGCAAAGCATCAAATCTGTGAGACTGGAGAATGATTACCTTCGAAACATGCTATCCTGCTGGAACTAACAATTTCTTTCAAGGCAGGCTCTTTCTAAAGAAGTCTATAACGGTAAATAGACCTTACAAAGAGAAATACCACCTTTCCTTCTAAGAGATATGCTCATTTTCCTAAACTAGCTGTTCTCAAAGTATGCTCCGGGAAGCAGCATGCCCCCCATCACCAGCTTACCCAGAATGTTCCCAGCCCAACTACCACCCACGTACACTCTTCATTACATGCAGCGCTTTCTGCAACATATTCTGTTCATTTACCTGATATTTGTTTATTATGCCTCTCCTCACACCTCCACCTCCTGTAAGCTCAACAAATTTAAAACCTCATCTGTTCTGGCATCCCTGTGTCCCCCAGCATCCATAACAAAAGGTACGCAATAAAATTTGTTCAATGAAATAATGAATTAATGAAAGTCCTTTAGTCAACACAATGTAGTTTTGTAATATTATTAATACTTACATGACAATAGCTGCTCTTCTGTTTCATGAATGAATTAATAATTTACTATGTTTAGGGAAAGAAATGCCAGTTTTCTATTTAGGTCTGGTTAGTTCTAATGGTGTCAAACATACATAGATGAAAAAAATGGGATCTTTTGCTCTGATGAAGACTATGTGGTTCCAGTAGCTGTCTTTGTATCACTCACAGTCCCAGACCATCTCTACAGCTGCCATGTTATAAAGAGAAACTGCTAAATGCTAAAGCTGTTGGGTCTCCCCAAAACTCCTCAGACATTTTAACAACTACACTCTAGCCTAGCTTTTTATTTGTAATTTTCTGCTCCTAAGAGTTATAAAACTCATTCATTAAACAAACTTCGTTGGGTGTCCTCAATGTTCTAGGCACTCTGCTAAGGGCTAGGGATACAACCATAAATAAAACCAATCCTGACTGTCCAGAAAGACACAAGCTGACTGGGAAGGCAAACACATAGATAACTGTAAGCAGAACATGACAGGTGCTCGCGCGAGCTGAGTAGAGTGGCATCAGGTTGGCAGTGCCCATCTCCTATCAGCAAGGGACAAAGCAACCCCTTGTTTGTCCCAGCTTGGCTTTTGGTCTGTGCCCACATATGGTCCATGCCTTGGAAATGTGGGTTTAAAAAAAAAAAATTAAAAAAAAGAATGTGATTGGTGCTCTAAGAGATATCTACAGAGTAGAATGAGGACATAGAGGAAGTGGCATCAACTTTGAGGTGAGGTCAAGAAAGGCTTCTTTGAAGAGGGAGGCTTGCAGGCTTAGGTGGGTGCTAAAGGAGGTGTAGAGAAAGGAAGAGGGAAGTGCGTTCCATGCAGCAGGATCAACATGAGCAAAGGTTCCGGTGACATAAACTCCACTGGGTCCAGGAAACAACTTGTGGTTCAATGAGAGTGGAGCTTAGGATGCGCTTGCAGGAAGAGGAGGAAGAAATCAAAGAGTTTGGTTTAGACCAAATCATACAGACCCCTGAGTACTATTCTAAAAAAGTTTAGACTTTTTCCTGTTAGTGCTAGGGAATCATTAAGATGTTTTTGGCTGGTAAGACATGCAAGATTGTGTTTTACAAAGATGATTTTGGCATTAGTGTAGAGAAAAAGCTAGTGGTGGGGAGACAAGGAAACTGGAGGCAGAGTCCTGGTAGAATGCTGCAGCAATAGGCCAGTAAGTAATAATAAGCGCTCGACTACAGCAACGACAGTGGGATACAGAAAAGGGACCACACCACTTACCGTGCACAATTTAATTCATTTGGATCTCATAAATCTATGATGTACAAACCCAGGGACAAGAGATCCAGTTGCTCAAAGTCATACACCTAGTGGTAGGGCCAGAAGCAAACCCAAGCAGTCTGGCTCTCGAGTGGACTCTTTATCCCCTTTACCTCCAGAATCCCAGGACTTCTCAAATTTTAATATGCACACAAATTTCCTGGGGATTTTGTTAAAATGCAGTTGAGTCTGAAGTGCCTGAGATTCTGCATTTTTAATGATTTCTGAGGTGACGTCAATGCTGCTGGTATAAGGACCACATTTCTTGAGTACCAGGCTTTAGGGCCCCCCAGATGTACAGATCACAAGAGAGTCTGGCCAGGTGTGGTGGCTCACGCCTGTAATCCTAGTGCTCTGGGAGGCCGAGGCGGGAGGATTGCTTGAGCTCAGGAGTTCGAGACCAGCCTGAGGAAGGGAAAGACCTCGTCTGTACTAAAAATAGAAAAATTAGGCAGGTGCCAAGCCACATGCCTGTAGTCCCAGCTACTCAGGAGGCTGAGGCAGGAGGATCGCCTGAGCTGAGGAGTTTGAGGTTGCTGTGAGCTAGGGTGACTGACACCACAGCACTCTAGCCTAGGCAACAGAGTGAGACTCTGTCTCAAAAAAAAAAAAAAAAAGAGAGAGAAAGAAAAAAAAAAAAACAGAAACAAAAACAAGAAGGTCTAAGTAAAAATTTGGGAGTCATCACTCTGTAGGTGGTTGTCAAAGCCATATGCCCAGACTGAAAATAGGGCTAAGAGTTAGGGAGGGATACAGATAACTCAGAGAATGCCAAAGAGTGACTCAGCAACACACACAAAAAAATCTATTGCATTTTACAATTGAAGGTAACCTTTTCTACTTGGTATGGTAAGGTCACAGCCTTGATTTTAGTGAATTGGGGAAGAGAATGTTAGATGAAGAGAATAGGTTATATATTTTTAGGGGCTTGGAAGAGAATAAGAAAGACAGGGTAGGAGCTAGGAGAAGGGAAAAGCACAGTGGCTAAGAAGAGCTCTGTGGTTATACCTTTGTTTATATCACTATGGAAAACATAAGCAGGTTTATTAAGGCACAGAAAACAATTCAAACAATGACAAAAACAAATAAACTGCATGTGTTATGGAGAAAAAAAGAAAAAGAGGAAGGAGAAGAAGGTAAGTGAAATCGGGAGGTTTGTAGAGAAGGTTTGGGGAGGGTAATGTTAATGAGGTGGGGCCCTGGTGAGGTAACACGTGAACAGACTGAGGGAGGTAAGAGTGCATCTGACACGCCTGAGAAACCTCAGTAAGGCCAAGGTGCTGGGAACGGAGTAAGAGAAGGAGAGTAGTTAAAGGGGAAGTCAGAGATCACAGCTACTCTATTAAACAGAACAACAAATTATTCAGAAAAATGAGAAAAAGAAGAAAATATCAAACCTATCAATTGAACTGTCAAATCCTCATAGCTTTATTTTGTCTCCAGTGGTGATTGCTCTTTATTACAATAAGTGCTCTTCTTACTACTTTTCAAAAAATCCATGTAAACTGTACACTACTATACTTTGAAAATTAACAGTTTAACTTATATAAATAGGACTTACTCGCAGTCGTATAAGAGGCTTCTCTGGCTGCCGAGAATTCCCCAGGCGTTCCCGTTCTGCATTTTCAAGCATTACTGTAATCTTAAAATAAAGATTAAAATCAAAGTATTAAATTAGATTTAAATATAAGCTGAATAGCAGCTTATATTCCTACCATAGGAATCTCTCTGAACTACATAATCATCTTTATTTCCTCGGTCATTTATAACAGCTTTTTAAAATATACTTTCTTATAATGCTCCCACTAATACCATTCCTTAAAGTTTTTCTTTATGGAAGTTCTAAATAAGATAACTTTTCAATCTCTAAAGTAATTCTTTTTTTTTTTTTTTGAGACAGAGTCTCTCTCTGTTGCCCGGGCTAGAGTGAGTGCCATGGCGTCAGCCTTGCTCACAGCAACCTCAAACTCCTGGGCTTAAGCAATCCTCCTGCCTCAGCCTCCCGAGTAGCTGGGACTACAGGCATGCGCCACCATGCCCGGCTAATTTTTTTTTCTCTATATATATTTTAGTTGGGCAGATAATTTCTTTCTATTTTTAGTAGAGACGGGGTCTCGCTCTTGCTCAGGCTGGTCTCAAACTCCTGACCTCGAGCTATCCACCCGCCTCGGCCTCCCAGAGTGCTAGGATTACAGGCGTGAGCCACCGCGCCCGGCCTAAAGTAATTCTTTAAAAAGAAAATTTAAAACATTACTCTTGCTCCAATTTTCTACTCATGTTTCAATAAGGCTTCTCTCATCTCACCAACTTAAAACCAAATAAATCTAGCTTTCTCCATCATATCATCCATAGGAGACTGACCAGAATATTTAGAAATCTACCTATAAACAAAAGATCTTGGGTTATTTATCTTGGAAGAGTTCAAGTTAAAAGGAAATAAGACCAATGTTTTCAAATAAGTTATCTTATACTATAAGAGGATAAGATTATAAAATTTTAGACTTGAAGAGATCTGAGAACAAAAACACTGGTTCTTACGAAGAGAAGCAAGTTACGAGGAGGCAATACTAGAAGCCTTTTCACAAGTGGTTGTGTGCACAGTGATGAGGTATCTTCAGATGGCCAATTTCACAGTTGAACAACTCTAGTTGTCAGAAAGTTCCTGAGCTGGAATTAAAATCTTCCTCCTTATAACTTGGTTCTTGCCTTAGGAACAACATAGAACAAGTGTTTTTGTCCTCAGATCTCTTCCAAGTCTAAGATTTTTAGATGTTAGATTGTCCTTTAAACTTAACAAAGCAGTCTAACAGAACTTTCTGTGATGATGTTTTGTATCTGCAGTATTCAGTAGAGTTGCCTTGAGCCACCTGTGGATTCGGAGCACTTGAAATATGGCCAGTACAAGTGAGGAGCTGAATTTTTTTTATTTAATTTTAAGTAATTACATGTAAACAGCTACACATTCTAGTGATTATCATATCGGACAGCACAGATCTCTAATAGGATCTTACAGGTCAATTCTTTGAATGCAACAAGAATTGACAGAGCACCTTTTTGCCAGGTACTAGGTCAAACACCTAGGTGTTCAAAATGGACCTTTACTGCTTTTGTGTCACCAGCATCTACTCTCCTCTCTGGATTCATACCACCATTCAAAGTGCAAAGGATTTAGGAAGTTGATCCAGCGGATCTCAACCAGAGGTGATTTTGCCCCTCCAGGGGACATTTGAGAAAGTCTGGAAACAGTTTTGGTTGTCATGACTGGGAAGAAAGGGTACTACTGGCATCTAGTAGGTACAGGCCAGGGAGGATGCTGCTAAACATCCTACAACGCACAGAACAGCCTCCCACAACAAAGAATTATCTAGTCCAAAATGTCAATTGAGCCAAGGCTGAGAAACCTTGGGCTGAATCCAGGGAAGGGCATATGACTCATGCCTGGATGCAATCAATGCAAAATCAATCAATCATATAGCATCTTTCTGGCTTCAGAGATTGAGCTTAGGGATGCATACATGACCTCAGCCCAGTGAAACTCAATGCTAGGGATTTGTCTGGAAACACTAAGAAAAATAATTCAGCTGTAAAGATAACACAAGTCTGTGGACCACCATGTGAAAATGTCTTCCTTACAGAGAAGCTTAACACAGAAATCATCAGAATAAGGGGCTGGACATAATAGAAAGAGAGAAACCAGCAATCCTAATTTGAGTTTCTGGAGTCAGTCATCTTGAAACCAGCATATGCTTAAACTTTTTAGTTATGTGAGCTACACGTTGCTTGTAAAGCTGTGTGACTATGATGACTTACTTTACCTAAGGTTCAGTTCCTTGTACGTAAAATGCAGATGGTAGAACCTACCTAACAACATTGTTGACTGGATTAAATGCTGTCAACAGTGCACAGCACATATAATCAGTCAGTAAATATTGATCATAATTATTTTCATTTTTACTACTTTATATGAATTTTATGAGAATAAAATATAAAGTAGAAAAATTGGCACAGAGTAAAAAATGAGTGTGAGTTATTAGTGTTATTAAGCTGTCCACCTACATATTACTAAATGTATTCACTTGATTTCAGTAGTGCCTCCGGAATTTCTATAGAAGTTTAGGGGTGGCAATCTGCATGGAAAGGGAGGTATGGGAATTTTGCTGAAGCTACAGGGTGAAGAGCAAACACATCTTAAGATTTTATTTGAAGCATCTTTCAGGGTGAAAGGGACATTTAATAGAGATTATTAGAGAGGCTAAAGCCTTCCCCATGCACTACAGTATTCTCTTACCCCAATCAAAGCCACTGCCTGCTTTCATAAATAAAATCAACAAATTATCAAATCAGGATTAAAAAGGAGAAAAGATTATGTGTATGTTTTTGAAAAGAAGGAAAGGACCTGGGAGAAGGATTTAATTAAAGTTTTTTCTATACCCAGCATTCCTCCATCTCAATGACTTAAAAAAAAAGGATCTTTGACACAACTAAACTCATTTACTGAACAGTGAGTGGTTCCTTACAGGCTTCATGAGAATGCAACCAATATAAAGGCCTCCCTCTCCTCTATTAAATTATTTGCTAGAAGGTAAATAATTCCTCAACTAAAGTAGGTCTCAACAACTTTATTTAAAAGAATTACCTTCTCCGAACAGAAGCTTTGTATGGCTTGGGTTACTTTAGGATTATCTGGGTTAAAAATGTCCAGATGATCAGCCAGAACAACATCTTCCATAAAAAACTGCCGCACTGTCTGAAGAGGAATTTTCTGCATATTCATCTTCCTCCCTTTAATACGCAGCAAACCAACATGTCTAAAATGGAGAGAAATGAAAATCTAGTCACCATGTAAATTTCCTCAGGAAAATGTGCACATAAAAGCTATCATATTTTCCACTTATTTTCTAAAAATATTTTTTGATAAAATCACACCCTTAAAAATAAATGTTTTTGGCAATTTAATCTTAATATTATCATCAAAGGAAAAAATGGTAAACATTCTCCTTCCCCAGAATAAAATCCACTCATCCATTATTCTTCCTTCTTGAACAAATATACAGTCTCATATGGAAAGACAGACATAACAAGTATAGGAAAATGCTATCAAGACCATGAAAGCAGTATATATAGACTACATTATGTATAGATGTATTATGTATATATGTACATACATACATAAAATGATTTAGCAGAATCATGGAAAAAAAACCAACATATATCTTATTACCATATTCTTTAAACCTGTTATTATCATCATAGCAATCAGAGCTTGAGTAGATTCAAAGGGTAAAACCCATTATAACAATTAAGTTCAATCACTGTTAAGTACTCTTTTTTTACCACATCATTCCCCCAAAGAATTAAAAGAAATTAAATATGCTATAACACTGCATTTGTAACCAGAAAAAAATCTCAATTAAATTCCCTTAAATCTCAATTTAAGGGATTTTATCTACGGACTTTGTGAAATTAGTAGTCATCACCTATAGCATCTAACTTAAATGTAATAAATGAAAATTTTAGTCTTCAATATGCCTAATGAGTAGCAAAATCATTAATACCAATTGCATGCCCTGTTATTGAAAATGGCTTAAAATCTGGGAAAACAATTAAGACTGTATAGAATGATCAATCTTCATAAATAAATCTGTCACAGAAATAATAGTACTGCCAGCACCCTGAACTTATGGGATGATTAGATTATTATAGCAAGGATTTCTTAAAAATTGATTTGAAATATATAACAATTACTCACTTCTTTACAGCTTCTCCTGGGGAAAGAGAAGTAACCACTGAACTTCCAGGCTGTGATATATAAAATAGTTGTTGTTCATTTTTGGTTGGAGCTATTTTACACTCATGCTCATGGCCCCAAATAACAAGATCAATGAAGTCATCCAAAAATTGTTCTGGAATAAAGTTAGTGCTTCCATGTTTACTCCTATACCAAGATTTTGAAAAATAAATAATGTAAATTCACAGTCATATACAAAAATTTCATATTAAGTAAGTCTATAAAGGTCTTTTTATCTATTCACTAAAGATTTATTACATCATTCTATGTGCCAGAAACTGTGCAAGGGATTAGAAATGCAAAGATAACTAATATCTAATTCTTGACCTCACCAGGTTTACAAACTTGCAGAACACAGAGAAGTAGGAACCCTAAAAAAGGAAACAGTCAATTCTACATTTAGAGGAAAATCATGAAAGGCTTTATGCAGGAAGGACTCCCCCTTTGGTCATGTCAGAAAAGTATAAGCTCTATCAATAACAGAAACCTATAAATCAGTATGATTATATACCAAAAAAAAAAGAACACGGAAAATGAAAGTGAGTTAAGTATAAATGTCCAATAACTTTTTAATGTCATCTTTTTTTTTTTACTGATTATAATAATAATGGGGGTAAAAATGTCAATCTTACATATAAGAGTTTTCAATATCAAATACTGTACAAATAAGTGATTTGCAAACTCTGGTTTTATAACTAGTCGAGTTACTTAAAGGTATTTGAAACCCCAGGTGAAGACAGGAAGGAAAAGTTTTCCCTACCTAACATTAACTTATATCATTGGAGATTTAAGCTAAACTGTTCAAATACTTCAACCTAGCATTTGCATAATCCAAACCAATGGTCTTTCATTCTCCCAACAAATATTTACTGTCTACTTTATGCTAGACACACTAGGCTTCTTCAACATATTGAAGATACAGCAGTGAACAAAGTCCTAGCTCTTGTGCAGGAAATAAGCAATACACATTGAGCATCCCTAATCCAAAATTCAAAAATCTGAAATGCTCCAAAATCTAAAACTTCTTGAGTGCCAACATGACACAAGTGTAAAATTCCACGCATAAGTACTTTTCTTTTTTTTTTTTTTTTGAGACAGAGTCTCGCTCTGTTGCCGGGGCATCAGCCTAGCTCAGAACAACCTCAAACTCCTGGGCTCAAGCGGTCCTCCTGCCTCAGCCTCCCAAGTAGCTGGGACTACAGGCATGCACCACCATGCCCGGCTAATTCCTTTCTATTTTTCAGTAGAGACAGGGTCTTGCTCTTGCTAAGGCTGGTCTTGAACTCCTGACCTCAAGTGATCCTCCCACTTAGGCCTCCCAGAGTGCTAGGATTACAAGCGTGAGCCACCGTGCCTGCCCCACACATAAGTACTTAATACAAACTTTGTTTCATGTACAAAATTATTTAAAATCTTGTTAAAATTACCTTCAGGTTGTATGTATAAGATATACATGAAACATAAATGAATTTTGTGTTTAGACTTTGGTCCTATACCCAAAATATCTCATTATATATATGTAAATATCCCAAAATCCAAAAAAATCCTAAATCTGAAACATTTCTGGTCCCAAGCATTTCAGATAAGGGATATTCAACCTACTATACAATACATACATGCGCTCGCATGTGCATGTGCATGTGTGTGTAACGTGACAGGCAGTGATAGATGCTATAAAGAAAAATAAAGGGAAAAGTTACATGAAGGGGCATATCTTCCATATACATAGGGTAGTCAGGAAAGGCCTCTCTGACAAGTAACAACTGAGCAGAGAACTGAGATGAAGGACAGTATGCAAGGGAAGAAAGTCCTGGGCAGGGGAAGAGCAGGTGGCAAAGGTGCTGAAGCAAGAAAGTGTTCAGTAAGTTCAAGGAACAGCAAGATCAGTCTGGCTAAGCAGAAGGAATGCAGGGAAGACAGACAATGAAATCAGATAAGCAGCAGGCTGTGTATCTAGGAATTTTTTTTTAATGTAAAAAACATACATCTAGGGTATGAGATTATCACAATTACTGAAAAAAAGCAGGGTAACTCTCAAATACAACACGATGCCATTGTGCCTTCATGGAGTGCTGGCTCTTTCACAGAGATGACACTGGTAGGCTGGCTCTAATTTGTGACCTAGAAGCTGATCAAAACATCCTTCTTGAAAGATTTTGCACAACAAAATCCTCTTCTGATTCTTCCTTCTTTTGCACAGAGGTAAAAAATCCATCAAAGTAGAGAAACAAATGGGAAATAAAATAAAGTGCAGAAGACTCAAAAATTCTCACCCAATCTGAAAACCTTCTGTTTTTTATAACGAGTATGAAAGCAATAACAAAAGAAGTTATCTACGAACCCACAGGGTGACAAATGAATCTAACAGTGTTACAGAAGAATCACATAACCACAATGCAGGGAGTGGGAAGCTAAGTAACTTTGGAAAATGGTGTTTTGACTAGTTATACTAAGGCTAAAGACTAAAATAACTTGCATAAACATTGTACCCAAGTTGGCAAATTTGTTTCTGACATGGGTATGGGTTAGCAATTTTGAAATTACTTTATATGTAAACCATTATAGAAAAAATAAGTAAATATATTGTAGATAACAGAATCTAGGTTTCTGCTAGATACAGAAGTCATAATAAGGAAGGAAGAAGACATAAATGGACCCTGTAGGGCTGGATTAGAATCAGCATGAACTCATAGTTATTTAACACATACATAGACAAATATAAAAATATAGATGTGTGTGTATATGTACGGGTTCCTATATCAATACATATATATTTCTTTAACTCTGTTTGCTGAGCAGGCTAAGAGAGCCCCATAGCAACGAGCACACCCAGTACCCATATGTGGGTTTCTAAATACCACACTCCAATAAAAGGAACGAGATCTCCTTGGAGAAATGGTTGATTCCAGGGCCAGGGCAGAAAAATACAAGAGCCTGGAGCATCGTGTGGTGCCGTAAAGCTAAGGACATGCTAAAAATAAAAAGACAGAAAAAAGAAAAAAAAAGAAAAGGAAAAGAAGAAAAGAAAAGAAAAAAGAAGAGGAAAGGAAGGAGCATGTTGAAAGGATGCAGCAGCCAATATAAAAGAGCCTGCAATGGTCAAAGCTGAAACAATCTGATGAATAAAATAAAGATCCATAAATCCACAATAACATAAATAAATAACTGAATAAGTAAATAAATGGGGAAGAAGGGACAAATCTTCTTTACCGAAGAATTCCAATTAATAAATTGAAACAATGAGGGAAATAAAAAGTCACTATTACAACACCACAGTATTAATTGCTGGAAACAAGATTACCAATGGATCTTGGGTGAAAGTTTAAAGTGAAACAGGATATTTGCATAGTCTCAAAGTATTTTTCTCAAAACACTTATTAATTATGAAGTAGAAATGGAACTTTACAATGACGAAGCCTGATATATACCCCCTTAATCAAATGATCAGGGCTAACATCACCAGCAATGAGACAAATCAACATTGTATGTTGACGGCCCCTTCCCCTTACCAATGCTGCCATTCTACCTTTCATCCTGGCTTAAATTCTTGGAATTTCTTATGATTTTTCCCTTCCAACTTATCCCTACTTTAGCATAGTACAAAGTGTGATAGAACTGGGAAGCCCTAAGCAAGAGAAGGAAAAACTCCCAGTGGTGAAAAGGTACATGGAGACCACAAATGTCAAAACTCTGGCCGGATTCTTCTTTGAAACTCACACTGTTCATTCGTGAACTCAACACATAGGGCAATACAAGTCGGCCTCCTAAACCCTTCCTTTGACCCAACACTTAGCATAAGTTTGCATTCAATCAATGCACAGCATGCATTGATGCATCCAATAAATGTGTTCAAAAAATACAGTTGGCCTGCTATAGCCACCATTTCTTGAATTCAATGAATCATGAATCAAAGATATTAAAAAAAAAAACCCAAAATACCAATACGACAATAAAAAACAACACAAACTTTAAAAACAATACAGTATGACAAATATCTGCATAGCATTTACATTGCACTAGGTAGCATAAGTAATCTAGATTTAAAGTATACAGGAGGATGTGTATAGGTTATATGCAAATACTACTCCATTTTACAAAAGGGATTTGAGCATCTGAGGATTTTGAAATCCACAGAGCATCCTGGAACCACCCCCCTCTTGGATACAGAGGGCTGACTATAATACATTATATAATCAGACCTCAAATCCCTCAGATTCATTCTCTACAACTTCTCAGGTTTGTCTCTCCTGTATCACTGCCATCACTGTCTCAATCTCACATTTTTTACTGCAGTGATTACATAATAACTGTTGCTTCTTTAAGTCTCTCTTCCTTTCAATCAATCCTGTACCTTAACAACAGATTAGACTTCTTAAAACTACTAACAAAAGAAAGCTAATCTAGTTATATATTTACATATTCTGGAAAAACACCTGCACATATGCACCGGGAGATGTGTATAACAATGTTTATAACAGCAAAGTCTATAAAAGCAAAAATCTGGGAATGAGATGTTCATTAACTTCACATCAGTAAAAATGAATTACATTTCTAAGCAGCAAAATGGATGAATCTCAGTAATGTAATGTTGAGCATTAAGTTAACTGTTAAATATACAGTATGATACAATTATGGATATATATGTGATTAAACAATAAAGAAAAGTAATGGAATGATTAATCCAAAATTAAGAATAATGAGGAGGCAGATAGGATCAAGGAAGGGGATGGGATAATACTGATAAGATTCTACATTTTTGCTGAATTTAGGAATATTAATTCTATGGGTATTATTATGGCTTATCCATATGCTACAAATATTCTTTTATAGGTATTAACATACACTAAGAAAATTTTCAAAATGAATTCACACAAAGCTAAGTTTTGCCTGATCCTGCACTAACAACCTTGAAAGATTAAGGGCATTTAACTGATTTAAATTGATGAGTTTAGAAACAGAGATTTGGGAAATCTTAGTACTTGGCTCAAAAATTTTCAGAGAATACTTTTACCTGTTCTGATGAATCACAAATAAGTTAAACCAAGAGTTCTCATCTTCTTTTGGTCTCAACATTGTTACTTTTTTATTGACAAACATTCGATAGAGCCTTTCATCTGGAATGGAGCCTGAAATGGACATTACATTATTTTTAAATTGTTTTCTTAGTTTGGTTTAAAAAAATGAATATATTTTGCTTCTAAATTATGTGTTGTCTGAAAGTATTTCATTTTACTGTTTAGAGATATATTTGAATCCCGGAATTATTCATTAATGAATATGTTCCAGGTTCTCGACAGCAGTTAATTGCATTCAAAAAATGTTTTCCATTTCAGGAGTATATACCTTTAAAATTAGCAAAATGTGGAATAAAAATGTGAATTGCCTATGCTTAAATTCTTATTAAAACTTCTAGTAATACTGTTTTCCACTATCCTTTTATTATAAATTGTAAGTATACATACTTTTGATGTGACATATACATAACATGCACAGAAATAGATATTGAAAGGGGTGAGATTAAGAAAGTATTTAAAAACACAGTATTCTTATTTATATTGTAAAAACAAAAAAATAAATAAATAGAAATATTGTGCCTTTTAATAATTCAATGACTTTCAAATAATTCTTTCCATACTCCATAGGCTCATCTTGGTCTAAGGAAGGAGACCAACAAAAACAAGTCAACAAAATAATTACAAATTGTAAATATTATAAAAGGGAGTAAAGCCAGGGTACTAAGATGGAGAATTACCACACAGGGCAGGGGTGGATGGGACAAAGTTGCCACTTCGTACACTGATTAGAAAAGGTCTTAGAGGAAAAGCCAATAATGTCGAAGTATAGGAACCAGAAGTGGCCCAGTTCCCAAAGAGGATTCCTCGGGTGTGGCCAATGGAATAGATGGCTGAGGTAGAACGCAGAACATATAACTAAGACAAAAAAATCAAGGCATTCAAAGCCCAGGACATTAGGAAGTTAATCTACTTAGGTGCTGAAGCACTGAGAACACTGACAAAATTCAAGGTAGGTAGGCAGGTAAAAAGTCTAAGGGAAAGGGGAAGGCAGTTTAGCCAGACGGCATAAGCTTCAAGGGAGCAGGCTGTTTGCAGGCAGGAAGGGAAGTGGTGGTGGGTAGCAAGGAGAACAGTGATCCCCTCCTCTGCCCAAAAACCAGGGGTGAGAAAACTGCATGAGACACAGGAACGTCAGGGCCCAGCCGGGCTTCAGCGAAGGTCAGAAAGTGGAGGCAACATCCAGAGAAGAGAATGACAACACCAAGGATCTATGACAAATACAGAAAGACTTCTAGAGTTTACAGGGAAGGGTGAGGGTGAGGGTAGGGGTGGAGGGTGCAGACAGAGTTCATTTAAGGAAAGAAGAACAGGATGAGATAAGAGTTTGCAGAAAATGGATGACTGAAGAGATGTGTTTCTGGTGCTGACTGAGGCATAATGGATCTGTCCTTAGTCTGAATGTGGGAGAAACCTTTTTCTGGAGACTTGATTCCTAACACCGCAGTGATTAAAACAACTGTTATAAGCTTTCTTTTAAAAAAGTATATTTCACTTCCTGCTCTATCAATTGCAAAATCAGACATAATATCCAGATCAATGCTTTTCTACTTGCCAGAGATTATGAAAGCTGGACAAAGGCTATAAACTAGTGGTCACTGTATTGGAAAGTGAAGCTTTAGACCTTTCAAAGACTGTCAAGATATCAAAATGCAGTTTTTCTAATTATTCTATAATTCTAACATTCAGGATTCTGTATCTGAGTCTAAAAGGAAAAAAAAAAATGAACAACAAATAGATAGTAAAGGAAAAATATTTTTCACCCAAACTGCTATTAAAAACAAGTGTTAACAGCTATTGGTCCTTATTATATACGGAAATATTTTTACCAAAACTTTTCATCATTTTTTACACTCACCAATAAGGAATAATCAGATTTGCCCCACTTTTTCCGAAGTTATCTCCAAAATTTTATTTCCTAATTGTTTAAACAATCACTTATTGACATAAATAATAAAGTAAAACCATCTTACCTAAACCATATAGTGCAATTTTTGTGCTTCCTTTTTGAAGCAAAACTGGACTAATGTCTATCTTCTCCACAGACATTGAACGCCCAAAGTGATTTACAAATCCAGCACAACTTAAAATATCCAGGGCACAGAGTGCATCTGCCTATGCAAAATAATTTCAAAGAATATTAATGTGTATATAAGAATAAGTGATCTGATATCACCTGTTAAAAGCATACTTCATGTTCTAGTTACAAAAACACAGATGAGGATAATGTCTTCTCAAAACAAAATTACCAAAGTAAAAGTATTTGCTATCTTTTTTCTATTTCAAATCAGCAACTGGAATCACATGCTAAATACAAAGTTAACATCTCATCAAAGCTTATCATGATGTCTTGGCCACTAAAAAATAAACATCAGCCATGAAATAAATGCTTTGTAATATTAAGCAGACCTCTTAAAACCCAGGGAAGGAAGACTATAAATAATTAGTGATTCATAATATTAATAACCAGATAAAACAAAAAGATACTTTGAGTTTAGGATCTCTAATTTTACTGCCACATCAAATAGGTAATAAAATAATCTAATTTAGATTTAAAGATGCTAGTGAAACAATCATTTCCTGTAAGTGAGATTTTATAAGACAGATAAAAAAGCAATAGTAAACCATAAAGCACTTTACAAATATTAGGTATTTATTCCTACTCCTGGCTACTTATTGTTAACCTTAGCACTCATAAAGTAAAAACATAGCTCATACACCAATTCTTATTCCAGATTAAAAAAAAAATCTAAAAAGCAGTATAAAAGCTTATATGAATTACTAAAAAGTCAGTTTGACTTTTTGATTTAATTTGACTATAAATTGCTGGGGAATGGGGGAGGAATACTTTCCACGGACTAAACTAAATATTTCTAAAATTTGAATAAACTATAAGAAAACAATAATTACCCCCGTGGGATCATCATGATTGCCATGAATACTAAACACTGGAATTGAAATGTTGAGATTGCCATCTTGGTAGTTCACCCATGGAAACCTTAAAAAAATAAAAATTAAAGTTTCTATAAGGGACAAAAGCTGTTTTCTCTAAGATTCTCCTCCAAAATATTAATGCAATCATAGGCAAACTGTATGCTCTAAATTGGCAAATGACCACTAATTCAGAGCTTTAAAAAAGAAAAAAAAAAAAAACATAGTCAACAATACATTTCAACTAAAGTTTGAAAATATCTTGACATACTGCATTTTAAAGAAAACCCAACAACAATTATGGTGCTTATGAATTGTATGAAAGAGTGGTACATGTGATTAATGAAAACTTAATAGGCCTTCAAAATTATGAAAACCTTTGTGTAAGGTTTTTATTTGTAGTGCAGGGAGAGGAGAAAACCCATGTACTTTAGAATCCAAAAGACCTAGATTAAAACCCTCAGCTCTATCACTTACTACTCTACTTGCACAACTTAAAGTCTCCTGCCAGCTCCTGCCCCCAGCTCCTCTTCTCAGAGGCAAAGAATGTTAGCAATTTCTAGCGCATCTTTCAAAAAGATCTTATACCTATACAAGTTTATGTGTTTGTCTGCCTTACATGGGAAGTATTATACACAAGTAATCATTCACTCAAGCACATAAATATACTTACTTACTAAAACCGAAGTTGACTGACTGATCACTGATAATTTCAAACTGGACAGGACGATCACCCATACAGTATTTTCTTAATAGCTCAAGGCAGGTATGTAATGTTTTCCTTGAAGGCTTATTTTCATGAAAAAGATCACCACCTAACAAAATAAAATCCACCTAATCAACAGAAAATGGTGTTAAAATTAGTAGGTTTTACAGGTAAAATTTCCGTAAACTACACATGAAAGAGGTAGAAAAAAAATCTCACAAAAGACACTATTAAGTAAGATGATTTAAAATTTTACATTTTATTTATCCACAGGACCTTCCAATCTGGCAATTTATGTTACCAAGCCATCTTCAAAAAAAGCCATCTTCAAATTAGTACCTGACTCAGGCCATCCAAGGTGATCATATTTCTTTTTTCGTTATTCAAATCAAACATAAATTTAGCACTTTAATAGAAAGTATAGGAAAGAGATACCAAATTCAATTCAAATTATTCACTCAATTCATTCAACAATTATTCATAGAGTTCCTACAGGTACTGGTAGGTAAGGAAATAACAATCCACAAAATAGATGATGTCCCTGTCTCATTAAGTACTGATGAGGTGCAAGACCCTGTGCTGGGCCCCGAGGATATAATGATGAATAAAATATGATCCCTATCCTAAATATGTTCACACTCTAAAGGAAGAGACAAACTGTTATGCACCTAAACGTAAGTCAGTCTCTGACCTAAACTGGAATGGGTATATAAACAACCAGCAACAGAAATGACATTACAGTGAATTCCAACTCAGGGGAGCACAGTTCATCTAAGGATAGAGTCTGGGAGGGATGTGCTAACATGGGGCATATGAGTTGTACTATGAAGGATAAATGAGATTTTGAGGAACAGGGTTCTAGGAACAATCTCAGTGAAAGAGGGAAATCACAGGGAGAAAAAGTCTAACACATGCTTTCAAGAAGTACACAATCTACCTAAAGAAACTTAAGTTCTTAATTATACAAAGGAACACTGAAATACAGATCACTGTGGCTATAGTATTAACAGCTAGGGGAACTTTAATAAAAATGTGGAATTTAAGATAGGACTTCAAGAACAAACATGATTTAAGAAAGAAAATGATCATAATCAAAGGCACGGAATCAACAAAACAAACAAAAAATATATTGGGGGAATGAGGAGTTGTTGCTTAATACGTTATCACTTTTACAAGACGAAAAGAGTTCCGGAGATTGGTTGCACAGGAATATGAATGTACTTAACACTACTGAACTGCACATTTAAAAATGGTTAAGATGGTAAATTTTATGTTATATATATTTTGCCACTATTAAACCATTTAAAAAAATATATTATTAAAAACTGGCTTTTAGCAACTCCAGGAAACATTGAGAAGAACTCAACTTGCTTCTGCGGTATTCCTGCCAAAAGTGCAAAACCTGAATCTAATCATGAGGAAATACCTGATATATACAGTTTGAGGAACATTCTACAAAATAACTGGTCTGTGTACTCTTCAAAACATCAGGGTCATGGAAGACAAAGGCAGATTCAGGAAATGTACCAGATTAAAGGAGACGAAAGAGACATGACAACTAAATGCAACATGTAATTCTGGATTAGAACCTGGACATTACCATCTTGCCCCCAAATTGCTATATCAGACAATACTGGAACAACTGGCAACATCTTAAGATTCTATAATAGTATTGAATCAATAAGAATTTCCTAGTTTTGATATGTGTACTGTGGTTATACATGCAAGTTACTTCCAAATGGTTGAGGAAAAAACATTTGTGTGTGTGTAAAGAAAAAGAAGATAAAGCAAATGTGATAAAATGTTAGAAAATCTGGGTGAAGGGCAAGGAATTCTTTGTGCTACGCTTGCAACTTTTCTCTAAGACTGATATTATTTCAAATTAAAAGTTTTCAAAAAGAGTCCAAGGAACTAGGCAACAGAAATAAGGCTGGTTAGAGGGCACTGGGCCCATATAACAGAGGACTTAAAAGTCAGGAAGAATTTAGAATTCAATAATAAGAAACATAAAATACAAATAAAGGGAAAGAATGAAAGTAGTATGCGTAAGTCCTAGCATAGGACTATTAGGGGTGGAGCAGTTAAGATTAAGGGATGCAGGAGAGGGAAACAGAGAAAACAGAAGGGAAGGAAAGGACAAAGTAGAGGAAAGCTTACACTCAGGGAAAAAAAATGTTGTAGGGCCTAAGAATTAAAAAATAAAAACTACATGCACGATTCTCCGGCAGGAAACAGACCTCTTTGGCCATAAGTTTCTCTGCCCTCAGGGAAGAAGAATCCATCTTAAAAGGAGACAATACTAGCCATTCCCTCCATTCAATTAAAAAATGTAAAAGAGTACCTACTGCTCCCTAGATCCTTTCTAGGTACTAGGATATAACATGATTTTTCACTCTGGTGGTGATTTTTCACTTCCAGTGAAGAAGACAGATAATAAACAAATAAACAATTCAATGAATTATTTCAGATGTTGCCATGAGAAAAAAATAAAGCAGAGTAACGTGAAAAAGAGTACCTGAAGGTATCAAGGAAGACCTCTCCAAAAAGGTAAAACTTGAACTGAGAAGTCAACCCTGCTAAGATCAAGGTGCTTCAAGCAGAGAGAATCAGACATGCAAAGTCCCCAAAGTAGAACAAGCCAGTGAGGATGCAGACTGTAAACCAGGCAGAGAGCTGTAGGAAACGAAGTCTCCCGGTAGGGGCCCTGATCAAGTTGAACCTTGTAGTGTGCATTTTATTCTAGAGTCAATGGAAGGCCTAAATTTGGAAAATTTTTGGAAAATTTGGAAAATTTTAAGCAGCACAGTGACAAGATCTGATTTGGAAAATTTCTGGAAAATTTGGAAAATTTTAAGCAGCACAGTGACAAGATCTGATTTATTATTTTAAAAGTTCACTTTGGTTGCGACACTAAACAGATGTAGGGGAAAAGAATGGAAGTAGAAAGACTAATGGGGAGCTACTGCAGTCCAAGCAAAATATGATAAAAGTTTTGGACTAAGATTATTGGCAAGATGGAGAGCAGTAGAGAGGTTCCATATATATTTAAGAAGAAGAACTAAAGGCCTTGCAGATAAACTGCAGAAAAGACAAGGTTGGAAATGTTAATTTGCAAGTCACCAGCATTTATGTTTATTCTCCAACTCTCTCCTGGGCTCTAGACTGACATTTCAACTGCCTGCTAGAACTGCCCTGAATGTCCTATTGGAATCTCTAACTCTAAATTTATATAAATCGGAATTCATCACCTTCCCACATAAAGTACCTCTTCCTTATTTACTTATTTCTATTATTGGTACCGCCACTCACTCAGACTCAACACACTTCAGAGTCAACGTCACCCCCTTTTCCCTCATCCCCACCTTCTACAACCAAGGTACACAAATCCCATCTTTGTAATATCTCCTGCATTCACTTCCTTTCCCACCCCTAATGCAAGCACTTTTAAAAAACGTCAAACTGATGTCTAATTCATGTCATAATACCCTACTGCCAAAAGACTTTTTATCAAATTGGGTACAAACTCCTCAATCTGGCATTTGAAGCCCTCCTTAATGCATCTCGAACCCTCATTTCTAGTCTTTGAGCATGCTTGCTAACATGGCCTGCTGGTAAGCCAAACCGACCTGCCGGTCCTCCAACATACCTCATATTGTCTCACTTCTGTGCCCTCCCTCCTGCTTCAAATGGATGTACACTCTCTATGCTCATCACCTGTCATAAGTCTACCCCTCCTCAAAAGCCCATATTAAATGCCACCTTCTTAAGTTCACCTTGCTATCCTCATTTAAATGTGGTCTCTTCCACCTCTAAACTCTCAGGAAATGCTGTTTATAATTTTCTTATGGCTCTTACTGAGGATTGTGGATATTTGTCTTATCCACAAACATACTGGTTTGCATGTATGTTCTCTGAAAGCAGAAACTTATGACAGTCACCTTTACATTTCAAATGGAAAATGCCACAGGATCCTGCACTCACTAAACACCCCATAGGCATTTATAAATTTTAACAGACATTTGTAAATTTTACTATTTACAAAAGTAGCTCCTACTTGAATTAAGGACACAAAGCATACGAAGTCTGCTTTAGGCTTTTAGTACATTGATATTCAAGTAGGCAATGTGTGCACCTGAGCTTATAACACAAATCTCTGACTTCAGAAAGGAAAAGAACCTGTTGACTAAGGAAATACAGTAGAAATTGCACAAATATAAACCAAACTCACTTCATTTTCCTGGGCAAGTCTTAAAATTTCATCAAGTGTTACAAATGTATCATTTCCTCTGACTGCATCTTTCTCCATAAAGCCAAGATGAATATCCGTTGCAACTAAGATTTTAAATGTATTTTCATCATCACTGTATTAAAGAAGAAACATTTCAATATAATTCACTGAAAGGATATTCAAACAAATTGAGACCTAAACTTATAAAATAAATAATAGCAGTTACGAGTAAAGTCATTTTGCTAGTCTTAGACTTTGTCTGAAAATCTGAAATAGTCAACAGATAATTAACATCACATTGTTCTCCTAACCACTAATTCAATATAAAACAAATGTATGTGAATTTTATAAAGTTTTCTAACTGTTTTAAAAATTTATAACCTTGTTATATCCTGTTTTATACACTCACATGTAACGTGGGCCCGAAAGTTTGCTTGTTTTCCCCTTTTGTTTCACAGCAAAAACCCAAGAGGTTTTGACCTGCATATCAAAAACTGCTATTTATCTAATTTTGTACTTTTCCAGGAAAATCAGAATTAATTTAAAAAGCCTTCTTGTAAGTTTCTAAGTAGATTTTATACCAATATGCTAATAACTTACATTCAGGTCCCTGAAGACACTTCCTTGACATTACTGTCTACAGAAAGTTAGTTTTTCATTAATAAATTTGCCAGGTAACAAAACAGAATTGTTTCAATCTAAATTAAATGTGCTAGTATTCAAAGGTATTTTCATGTGAAGCAACATTGTAATAGTTATTAATATTCTTTTAAACTTAATATAACTTTTAATTCTTTAAAATATTTGCATATCTGAGCTCATCTCAACTCCCACAAGTAAAGAGGCAGGCATTATTATCCCTGAAAAATGAGAAGTCTAAACACAGAGAAATTAACTGATTTATCACACAACTAGTGGCAGAAACGAGACTAAAGCCCACAATGAAAACTCAGGCTATTTTCTCTAAACCATAATAAACTTTTAAAAATACATTGTATATATCTGCAAAATTCAAATTTTAATACACAAAAGATATTTCCAGAAAAGATCTCTCTTCAAAAACTTCAAAAATGATATGCACACAGTTCTAATTGCTATATACAAGCAGGTAGGTCAGAATATTTTTGAGATCACCTGACTACATGCTTCCACAGCAATTTATAATGTGTTTTCACATGAATTCTCTCACTTAAACCTCAAAATTAATTTCAGAAAGGCATTATTATTCCAATTATACAAATGGAGAAACTGAGGTAAGGCTCAGAGAAGTTTTTTCCACATAACATTCACAATTCGTTTATTTTGATTTTACTCAAATTCATTTACAGTTTATTCAATACTAGAGCAATGTATTCTAAAAATCTGCTTAAAGAGAACTACACTAAGATTTCATCACGAAAATTCAAGTTATAACTTCGATAATTTAAGATAAAGCCTAAGAACAAAACTTACATACTATAGCACTATACCAAATTACTGCAAGACTCCAGTCTATAGCTGAATAGTATCTTTTAGTTAATAAACACATGGTATGGATTTTTAAACATTGCAAATATCTTTTTTGATGACTCACATTCCTTTTCATAGGCAGGTTCTTTACTGTTAATTTTTTAAACTGCTAATTTATTTTAAAAGTTTTCTTTTATGGTGATCATAGTTGTTGGGCTTTAGAAATCCAAAGTAACAAAGGATTCTAGAAGTCACATGCTTACAGTGCATCTGCAGGACTCATTTTTACAGGCAGTCCAGATCCTCTGGGACCAGGTTCCTCTCCAAGAACCCCTGGGTCCTGTGTTCAAATATGTCAGAAAGTACACTCGATTCCAAATTCTAGCAAATTCTGAAAACAAAATTACATCATAAAACACAAATTTTTAAAAAGGGTGCATGTACTTAACCAACATAATAGAAACCGCACACAGTACAGATGTCTTACATAAGTAGTTGCCAATTTTGGAAGTCTCATTTTCATCTAAGCACTCACTATACTTATATTGTTTTAATGTGCTAAGAATAGAACATAACCCATCTCCGGTGCCATTCTAGTTTCACCATTAGGATTAAACTTATCTCTTATTTTCCCTTTCCACACTCTTATGGAAAATCAATGTATGTTAAATAAATGGGCAAAAAGGGTCACATATAGTTCTGGTTTAGCACACAAACAACTCCGTATGTGCAGAAATGTTTAAGTTGCATGCATGGTTTACTCTGGAGCATGGAGGCAATCTTGTATTTCCTGCTCAGACACAAGATTTTTTTCAAAGGACTGGGCTTGTTTTTGAAGAGAAGGTAATATAAATAAACAAAAAGCTAGTGTTTAAAGCGAGTGTAAATAAACAAACACGCGGTCTGCGGAAAAACATCTTTAGGCTCGAGCAGGACAACTGAAAATGGCCAACAGACTTGGAGAGGAAGGGCTGCCACCACGAAACAACCCTTTCCACGTCCTGAGTTCCAGATTCTGTCGGGCTAAGCAGCCTCCCCAGGCCCTCAACACGGGCCTCTGAAGTCAGAACGAGGAGCCCTCTAGAACCCCTCCCCAGCTGACTCGGCCCATTCTTCCCAGAGAGGCCAATTCACTCTGGCCTCCCGCCCGGGAACCTGCAACAATAGGAGACGTATATGATTCCTAAATTACCCCACACCTGGACTCTTCAAAGCCCCACCGTCGGGACCCAAGGCGTCTTCTATCCGGCAAGAAACGGCGGAATTCTTGAGAAGAAAACCAAACAAACCTGCCGAAACTTGCCTCTAAGACCTCACCGGGTCATAAAGCTGAATTAGGCGGGATCTGTTTCTCTCGCGATACTTGCTGGATGACGTACACGCTTCGAGCCCAGTTTGCCTTTCATTGGCTGCCGCATGCAATGAGAGGCAGGGAAAGTGGCAGCGAGGCCCCGCCCCCGCACAGGAGCCAATCCTTAGCAGCCGAGAGGACGAACCCGGAAGCCAGATCCGCGGCGGTGATTTTCTCTGTTTTAAGGTGGGTAGCTCCAGCCAAGTCCCGGACTTCGCTTCCTGGTAAACTCGCGCCATCTGAGAACTCCTGGGCTCATACGGGTGGGGGATCTGTCGACCCAGCCGAGCCCTGTAGGTCTGGCCGCGTCTTGGGTCCCAGGGGTAGGCCGAAAGCTGCTTCTCCGCTCTTGGCTGTTGGAAGGCCGCAGGCGGAACTCCTGGGCCTGTGAGTGACCAGAGGACGCCAGCGGGCCAGAACTGGCAGCCCTCTCCCTTACTCTCACTCTCTAGACCCTCTGGTTCACGGCCTTTATTCTCTGCTTCCCCTTATTGTCGCCACTGTGTCCTCGAGCACATCTGTATTGCTTTGTGCTGAGAACGGTAAAATGTAGGGCAGTGAAAAATAATGTGGAACTTTTGAATTAGATTATCTGGCCTTTCAGTTCCATTGAAGAGCCTTTGATCTAGGGCAAGTTGTTTTAATGGATGTGAACCTCAGGACCTTCACTTGTAAAAGGGTATTTGTAGCTCCTCCTGTCACTGAGTTGTTTTTGAGGAGTTGACATATAGTTAGGATTTCTTTCAAAATGGAATGTGCCCTTTAAGTTAGGAAACATACCCTATCATTTCCTGTGGAATATCAGGAATATCATCACGTAAGAACCTTGGTCAATTTTTTTTTTTGAATTCTGAATCAGGTAGTTACACCTGCGTTTGACTTTTTAAATTAAATATACCAAGAAAATTTTATGTATAATTTATTGTATCTGGATCTATAAATTCAGAATTTATATAAAGAGAGAGGAGTTTTTACAAAAAGGAAAGTCATGTCGGGGGAGGGGAGTAAGATCTGGCCTATAATGTTACTATATTTGATATAATTACACATGAAATTTATATTATTTATTGGCATCCATTAAGTGTTTAGTGAACTCATGCTGATCACATTTGTGTTGCGAGGTTCAGGGACTAGTTTGAGAATAAAGGAAAAAGTGGTAACTCTAAGAGGACTAATAAAACACAAAGCAATTCTGATGAGGTTGCTCAGTAGACTGAAAAGCTAAATGGGTTTCAGAAATCCTTTAGCACAATCTTTACATTTTATAATGAAGTAACAGGCCCAGCAAAGTTACTGGTCATGATTGATAGATTTAAACTTGGGTTTAGTCCTTCTGCCCTTTGTAATAAAATGTCATACCACATTATGATTGTATGCTATTAAACTTATTAAATTAGGTAGAAATAATCAGTATCTTAGGGATATGCTTAATTCTGGAACTTCTCAGAATCCATTCCAGGCAAACTCAAGTGAGGGGACTTTAATTTAATGCTACAAATATTTCTTAATGCTTGCTATATACAAATGGGATGTAAATGTAAGTTAAAGGTGGTCCCTATCCCTAAGTTTATAATCTTTTAAGGGGCTAAAATAAGAACAAAGTTAACAGTGAAATAAGACAAAATGTAGCACCAAAAAAGGTAGAAAGCAGAGATCTAATTGGGAGGATCAAGAAAGAATAAAAGAGATAATATCTGAGTAGAGCCTTGAAAGACTGGTAAGATTTCAACAAATATAGTTGGGAGAGTGACAAGTGGTATTTTTAAATTATCTATTAGTTATTATCATTTTCTTTAATTGATGAAGGCTTATATGCTGTGTAACTCTTTAAGTTGTTATTGGTTTATAAATTAATATGGCAGGCTAGTGGAATAAATATCACTTCCTCCAGGAAGCCTTCTTTGATTCCTTAGGATTAGATGAATTTTGACCCTCCTGTATACTCATGGTATCAGGACATGATCCCATCCTAGAACTTACTGTGTTGTTTTTGCCAGTCACTTCACTAGACAGCAAGCTTCTCGAGGTCAAAACATGGATCTGGTTCATTATTGAATCCTAGTACCCAGAGACTGGCACATACCAGACATTCTATTCATATTTGTTGAATGAAGGAGTGAATTGACAGCCAAATTCAGTTCAAAACAAGGAGCCAACTAAGAAATAGTTGTCTATTCATGAACAGGACTACTTTTTAAAGCAGTGAATTTTCCTAGGCCTGAAATTATTAAAGTAGAAATAGATTATTATTACAGATGTTTTCATAAAGATATCTGCATTGATGAGAGATCAGGACAGATGTCCTTTCTTTTGGGGGCTAGTCTATCTTTTTTTTTTTTTTTTTTTTTTGAGACAGAGACTCACTCTGTTGCCTGGGCTAGAGTGCCGTGGCATCAGCCTAGCTCACAGCAACCTCAAACTCCTGGGCTCAAGCAACCCCTCTGCCTCAGTCTCCCAAGTGGCTGGGACTACAGGCATACACCACCATGCCCGGCTAATTTTTTCTATATATTTTTAGTTTTCCAGCTAATTTCTTTCTATTTTTCTTTTTAGTAGAGACAGGGTCTCGCTCTTGCTCAGGCTTGTCTCGAACTCCTGACCTCGAGTGATCCACCCGCCTCGGCCTCCCAGAGTGCTAGGATTACAGGCGTGAGCCACGGGCCCGGCCAAGTCTATCTTTAAGAATCCCTGATGCTTTGAAGTGTTTTTTTAAGAGCTAGAAGTTTTTGTTTTATGCTGAATATTATCTGTGTCTAGTTTATAAAAATCTTAAATGTACTTGCCTTTATTATATTAAACTTTAAAAGTTTCAAGCATTCATCATTCTTAGGATAATACCTAAATCAATAGATTTGAAACAATAGTTATAATAATAAAACAGTTATGATAATATGGTTGACTTAGAAGAAAACAAAAAGAAGATTTAGACCATTAAAGGTTAATAGATTACTGAAATCTGTCAGCTCCAGTATTTAGTATATGCAATGGGTATCATGAGAAAACACCAAAGAGTTTAGATGGGGTTTATTTGTGTATGTTTGCAAGACTGTTATCTATGCTGTTGATGAAGCCTCAGTTACTGTTTTGCTAATAATTTTTTGTGTTTATGATTTCAGATCTTGATGAACAAAATAAGATAGACATAATTCATCTCTAGAAAGATTATTCATACCCTGAAATTTGAAATGCTTTTTATTTAGAATAATAGTAAGAATGGAAAAAGAAAAAGTAAATGATGATGGAAAACGAGACTCAGAGAATTGTTCGGAGTTTTCTGAACAGTTTAACCAACTTGAATTGTTGGAGACACGTGGACACCTTATTCCCACTGGTACTCAAAGTCTCTGGGTAGGCAATTCTGATGAAGATGAGGAACAAGATGAAAATAATGAAGAATGGTATCAATTGCAAGAAAAAAAAATGGAAGAAGATCCAGGCAAATTGCTTCTTTGGGCTGCTGAAAAAAATCGGGTAAAAAAAAAACAAAAAACAAAAACCAGAGGGAACCATAACAGTAAGAAAAGCATTGGGTTGGAGCCATCAGACCTGTCCCTGAATATCTACTTGGTTTGTAACTTTGGGCAAACCCTATTGCTGTTGAACCTCTATTTTCTCATGTATAAGAATGGCCATGATACAGGCCATTCGTTTTTTATACAGGATTGTGGGGATCAAATGAGGAAATATTACATGAAAGTACATATTAAGCTACAAAGTGTCATATTAGGTACTGTTTGGAGGTTTAAGAGTAATTAACTCTACAAAGATTGCAAGCAGTCATCTATATTTTGAAATCATTTGTATTAAGTCCTTGGGATCATCCTAGAGATATGTATTATTTAGGAAAGAGAAGATGGGAATTAACACTGAATGCCAACTAGGTAATATTCTTCTCTTTTACAGCGTAAGAAATTGAGATTGAGGAATATTAATTTGCTTAGGATCATCCAAGTAGGATTATCATCAAAGGCTGTTCTTTATACTCAGCCAATTCCACCTCATTTTACTCAGTTTCCCCATGTCTGTTAGTAAACTAATAACTAAAAGGGTCTTGCATTTTAGATCACTTTTTAACCCAAGAGCATGCTGCAGCCCACCAGAGATCCATAGAACAAACTGAAAATCATGACCTGAGGGCATGTTTCTAAGGTTGTATTTAGAAGGATTGAACTCCTGAATCCCTAGATTTCCTTGTCACTACTTTATTCTTCTGCTAAAAGTTTTATTTTTAAAGGTTCTATACACTATGCATATTGGTGTCATAATCCTACTACAAGAAAAATCAGTTATGTTTTTTTCACAGATGAAATATAAAATACCAAATACAGTTACAACCTATATTCATCTAGGACTGTAGCTTTTGTGCAATAAACCTTAATTGGACCAAGAGTAAATGTATGGTTTGATATTCAGAGAATCTCATTCTTAGAAGCCGTGGAGTACGGTTAACACTAATTTGTTCATTCGTACATCAGTTGTCCTCTCTTTCCAAAAAAGAAATCTTAAATTATTTTCGTTTTAAAATTATTTGCTAACAAGTTTTTATTTAACTTAGTTAAATCTAACACCACAAGACAGTTAAATTTTCTTTTTTGTTTTGGTTTGAGTTTTTAAAAAATTTCTTTTTTTTTCTTCTCAGCTTACTACAGTGCGGAGATTACTTTCTGAAAAGGCCACTGATGTGAACACTAGGGATGAAGATGAGTATACCCCTCTCCATCGAGCAGCCTACAGTGGACACTTAGATATTGTCCGTGAGCTGATTGCACAAGGAGCAGATGTTCACGCAGTGACTGTGGATGGCTGGACCCCCCTGCACAGTGCTTGTAAGTGGAATAACACCAGAGTGGCTTCTTTCTTACTTCAGCATGATGCAGACATCAATGCCCAAACAAAAGGCCTCTTGACCCCCTTGCATCTTGCTGCTGGCAACAGAGACAGCAAAGATACCCTAGAACTCCTCCTGATGAACCGTTACATCAAACCAGGTCTGAAAAACAACTTGGAAGAAACTGCATTTGATATTGCCAAGAGGAACAGTATCTATCACTACCTCTTTGAAATTGTGGAAGGCTGTACAAATTCTTCACCTCGGTCTTAGCAGTTCTAGTAATTTTCTTAAGTTTCTAAGTATCAGTGCCTCTTGTGTGAGATATAAAATATTCCCATAATGCAAAGTTGACATCAAATGTCTTACTTCAGAAACTCAGTGGCACTAATTATAATGCTCTTCCAAGTCAATCACCTGACCTTGATGTCAAAATGTATTTTCAAAATGTATTTGAAAGTTGTTGAGCTATATCTTTAATGATTCCTGTGGAGTTTGTGATTTTTATCAGAAATAATTTTAACCTGCCTATACTTAGGAACGTGAAAAGGGTTGTACAGAAACTAATGATATTTTTGGTGCTGATCCAAGAGAAATGTATTTTTAAATATCCCACATCCCAGATGTTTATTGAGTATTTAGTATATTGATGTATATTTTTATAAGGAGAGATAACTCAGAATTTAACTTTAAGGTCTTAAATATTCTGGTGCGGTTCAGCTGTGTTCTCTATATTACCATAGCCAGTTGTTTTCATTTTAAACCAGAAGAACTAACATATTAGTCACTTGAATCTTAATAAGTTAAAGAAAAAAACATCAAAAAACCTAGATCTTTGTCCTTTAGAACATAGACCATTTTCAGGAAGCAGTTAGCTAGGTGTTTAATCCATGAATGTTGTATACTGCCTCCCCTACCACAATTCACACGATCCTGTGGACAGTCCTACCTCACCCTGTTCAGCCTACGTGATGCTCATTCTAATGGTGAATCAGTATGACCTCTTAGACATGCACACAACTGTACCTTGGTCCAAGAGATCATAATATATCTGCTGTCTAACTGGCTTTACCTGCCTAAACCTGCTGGTTTGGGTATTGCTCATATAGACTCAAGTTGACAGGAAATAGTGATTTTCCAAGATCTTCATTTTATACAACTATACAAAGGGAAAGTGACAAGGGCAAAGGAATTGTAAGACTGAAGGGATGATTATTATAATGCGGCTAAAATCACAAAGTGGCTCAGGCTTTTAAAAAAAAACCTGTGGATAGTGACAAAAAGCATAAATATAAATATTCAAGAAAAATAAAGTGTAAGTTTTGAACAACAAAAACATGAATTATCTTTTTTTTTTTTACCTGTTTATCTCTATCTTGGATCCAGAACATAATTATTCATCCAGCATGCATGTATTTATTAATCTACTCTCTCAATCTCTCCAGCAGCAATTTCCCATTGACCATCTAGCACCCTGTGACTAATCCCAAAGAGTTTTCTCTCAACTTCTCAACACCAGAACTAACACCGTAGGGGAAGGGAACTAAAACAATTGCCCTTTTCTTCAGTTATATATTTTAAATGTCAACCAAGGCTTATCTCTTTTAAGCTAGCCCATGTGACTCAATCACCCTAGACTAAGTAACAATGTTATTTAATCAAATATATGTAGTTAGAACAAATTAGATCATCTCAAAAAAGTTAAAGATAAGATATGAACTCAATCATTGCAACAAACGGGATCCCAAGAGTTCCGAGAGCTTCATTTATTGTAGTGTATGGCTAAGAGATACCTTGGTTTCGCAGTAATAGTATCACTAACAGGGGTTGTGGTAGAAAGTGAGAAGTTGCTTTCTGTGTAATCTGGCCTAAGTTAGTGATACTAACAGGTGCAACTGACTGACAGTGGTAGAATAGGACCCCATCTGTCCAAGTAGCCAGCTGAGCAAGGCTGCCTAGTCTGAAGGTCACAGAGCCCATGGCTTCTTTCTCACTTGAGATTGGGTTGTATCCATGATTCTAGGTAAACTTTCTATCTAAGTGTGGGCCTAAACTTGTTTTCAGGCCTTAACTCACCAGTGCTAGACAGCAAACTCTAGATAGAAGAGAAATCAATCCCATCCCTGAGGGCAGAATTTGTATTGTTTGCTTCCTTTATTCTTTCCTTAGTATTTATTAGACTGTTCTGTCCACACAAAGCATTCACTAATTGTGCTTTTGACGGTATCACTTACCTGTACTTTCCAGTTTAAGAAGGCTAAGTAGCCAAGTTTACAAACAATCTTCTCGAATCTTGGAAATTTATACAAAGACTTTTTAAAAAATAAAATCTTAGCCAGACACAGTGGCTCACACCTGTAATCCAAGTACTTTAGGAGGCTGAGGCAGAAGGGTTGCTTGAGGCCAGAAGTTCAACACCAGCCTGGGCAACATAATGAGACCCTGTCTCTACAAAAAAAAGAAAAAAATAGCCAGGCGTGGTGGTGTGCACCTGTAGTCCCAGCTACCAGGGAGGCTGAGGCAGGAGGATCACTTGAGCCCAAGAGTTTGAAGTTACAGTGAGCTGTGACTGCACCACTACACACCAACCTAGGTGACAGAGTAAGATGCTGTCACTAAAAAAATAAAAATAAAAACTAAGTTTTTCCTAACTAAGGGCTTAATTTTGATTAACTTAAATACTTGAGAAAAAGGTGACTTTTGTCATTGTTCAAGGGACACATAATTCTTAGGCCCACGGTAAAACTAGTTGGCTGTGCTTTTATGAATCTTAAATATACTTTTCCAGAGAGCCTTCTGGCCCACTACTTTCCACAGTGATGGGATTTAGAGTCTTTATTCTACAATATGAAGACACGCATTTATTTCTATTCTTTAACATCTGCTGTGGTATCCATCACTATTCTAGAGGATCATGATCAAATGAAGCCCAGAGACTACTCTGAGACACGTCCCATACCAAAGTGAAATCCCTGGGTCAACTCTCAATTCCTGATCAACACATATACCGTCTTCACCCTACCTGCATTGGCTCTAGGAATCTATGCAGCTGCCTACAAAATAAGATCAGCAAATCATTGATTATGCCTTTTCCATGCTGGTTTATCAGAGGATGCTCCAGTCCTTCTAGATAGAAAGTTTACCTAGAATCATCTATTACTATTAATAGATGACCATTCAACTTGTTCAATATGAAGTGCTTTCTCTAAAGGGAATTTAGGATCTATGTTTATTAAATTCAGAAGACAGTAAACTAATGAAAATTGAGTATAGCTGATTGATGTTTAAAATTCCTGAAATTTTCCC
Source organism: Varecia variegata (assembly GCA_028533085.1). Taxonomy (NCBI): domain Eukaryota; kingdom Metazoa; phylum Chordata; class Mammalia; order Primates; family Lemuridae; genus Varecia; species Varecia variegata. The sequence goes on along the minus strand of CM052438.1, from coordinate 122,743,060 downwards.
TTTGAAACCCCAAAATTTCACTTCTGGGGACCTCAGTGGAGACAATCTAAACTGGAGCTATCACATAGAATCATAATGTGAGCTACATATGTAATTTTAAGTTTTTTCTAATAGCCATATTAAAACAAAAATGGATGAAATTAATATATATTAGTCTAAACATCCAAAATAGATTTCAACATGAGATATATATTACAAAATTATTGAGATATTATACATTCTATTTTTGTAGTAAGTCTTCAAGATATTGTGTGTATTTTATAGCACATGTCAGTTCAGACTAAGTACATTTCAAGTTCTCAATAGCCACATTTGACTAGTGGCTACTCCATCAAACAGTGTAGGTCTAGATGCCTGATCATTCCCTGGAGACATAGGATGGTTATGAGGATCATTAAACTTTAAGTCAGACAAATCTGGGTTCAAATCTTGAGTGCCATGTAAGTGTGACTTTGGGCAAAAAGCTTTTGTTTTCTCATATGTAAAATGGGCATAATATCTATCTTGTAGTGTAGTAAGGAATAAATGACATAGGTAAAGAACCTATTACATGAAGGTACTCAAAAAATGGTATTGAGTGGTTCCCCAGCATTTCAAGCAGAAATGCCCTTCCTGCTTTAGGTATTTGGGTCCTTAAAGATCCCATATGTAGCTTTTCCTTTATATACCTATAGTGTCTCATGACTTTCCAGTAAAATATGCAATATAGAGCTTCTTTTGAATCTGAGCAACTCCACTCCTAGAAAAAATGCCTACCCCATTTCCAAAGGTTCCTGCCACGAATCAAAGGTCTTGCTCCAACAGAAGCAAAACTCAAGGAATAAATAAATAAAGCAAAAGAATTGCAGCAAATATTACTAATTACAAGGACTAGAATGAAATGAGATTCAGAGAGAAAATGTATTTCCAGAGTGGATCCAGGGCCTTGAAACTAAGAATAGCTTATTGCTCATGCTTTGTGCAGCCTCTCAATACCAGGTTTTTGTTAATGCTGAGCAAAAGGAATAAAAACACAAAAACATTCATTTTTGGTTCATCGGGTTAATTCAAAACTCAGGTACATCTAATAGTCCTCACTATGAATTTAATGACATGGCCACATCCTCCAGTGGATCTCATGGTAGCAGAATTTGTAGGCCAGAAAATCAGCTTAATGAAAGAAATAGCTTGTAAAATCTAAACACAACTGCTCCACAATTTGTTTTTTTCCTTCCCTTTCTATTGCAATATGTTCAGCATTTCATCTCTACTAGATGTACAGTACTTGACAATTAGGAAAACATCATTAGAGAAATAAATAATGTGAGTTCAGAAAGGGCACTGTCTCCTGTGCAGTCATTAGAGTTCTGTTTTCAGATACAGCTGCCTTAAACAGAGGCAATTTTTAGCAATCAAAAAAGAGAGAAAGAGACAGAGGCCAGAAAGTGAGCCTGCCATCATTAAAAAAAAAACAAAAAACAAAAAAAAAACAGGTGTCTATTAGGTTTTTCCAAACTCTAATTTAATAACTCATGAAGAAAATGTATACTGATTGCAGGGATCAACTCTAGGAGTAAGACATAGCTCTGCTGTGAGAATCATATGAAGACCTGATACAACAATCAGATGCTTCAGTGTATGTACCAGAAAAAAAGCACTAGAATTCAGATTATAATAGCTTTTATGTGCTTTTGTGTATTTCCTATCTGAAGATATGCAAACCTCATGAGGAGAATCAAATACAAGAAAAAGATGTTAGGCTCCTTTCATCCTTTCTTTTCATTTAAGTCTGTACCTTTGGACAATGGTGGTTTTGGAGTCCATCTAAAAAGGTAACTGTATGTCAAGGTTTCTCAACCTCCACACTATTCACATTTGGAGCCAAATAACAGTTATGTGGGGGCATCCTGTGCATTGCGGGATGTTAGCAGCATTCCTAGCCTCCACTTACTACCAGTGGCACCTCCCACCCTCCCACCTCCAGTTATGCCAACCAAAAATATCTCCAGACATTGTCAAATGTCCCCTGTTGCATGTCTTCAAAAATCTAAGGCAGGAGATTTCATAAACCTAGTCAGCCACATAGTTGTTTTTATTAGCATACGAGTAAATTTTATGTAAAGCAAGTTTCCCTTAGATTTTGTTAGGTATTCCAAATATTTATTAGTGTACATCCAAAAATTAGATAATCATTGATTCTACTTTTTATTTTTTAGTATTTTGTTAATGAAATCACTTAAACACATTTAAAAAAATTGGGCTAAAATATACACTTAGAAAAGGAGAACTCTCCAATACTAGGTGTTGTTTTTAGGAAAAATTCACTCCCTACTCCCAGTTTTGGCCTCTAGGAAATTTACCCTTTAGGTCAGATGAGCTTATTTTTAGAGAAATTCAATTTCTATGAATGTGAGATGATAGTTACATTCTGATTTTTAATAGGTTGCACCATTACAAATGTAATTATTTTATTGCACTGCTGAATAAAATGGCAATTAAATTAACACACGCTTTGCTTCTAGATAAAAAAAGGATAAGAGAAACTAACAAACTGTCAGAGCAGGTCTAAGTATAAACAACTGGCGAAATAGAATAGAAGACAATGTCTTAATGTTATTACTAAAATTCTTTTGTTATTTAAATGTAAAAATCATATGGTATAATTTATTTTGGCAATTACTTTTACTTTAAAAGTTAATTCTAAGATGAAATACATCAAAATCATCATGTACAAAAAAAAAGGTTTATCAACCTCCCCCATCATCTTTTCTGTAATGTATGAATGAAATAGTCTCCTCTGACCTTCTTTTGAAAGTTCTTATATGTACAAATGTGGTGCACCAAACCACTGTGATAATATTGATAGCTAACAACTGAGTGCTTGCTGTGGGCCAGCTGCGCTGTAGGTGTTTCACGAGCATCATCTGTTAAGCCTCATATTAACCCTCTGAGGGTATATACCATTGTACCAATGAGGATACTGGGCTTCCAGAAGTTGAGTAAATCACCTATTGTCATGCAGTGAGTGCATGATGGAGGTAAGTTTCAAACTTGTCTTTGTGATTGCATCACCTTTGCTCTTCACCATACACTAGTATCTGATATCTATTTGTAAAGTTGATTAAAGAATAATCATTTGGTGCACACTTAGTATATTTTCTTTGAACTAAGTTCCCAGAAAACTCAAAGGTCACAGCTTTTCACATGTAGTGTTTTTGAATGTGAATTTTCTTTTCTTTTTTTTTTTTTGAGACAGAGTCTCACTCTGTTGCCCGGGCTAGAGTGCCGTGGCCTCAGCCTAGCTCACAGCAACCTCAAACTCCTGGGCTCAAGCAATCCTACTGCCTCAGCCTCCCGAGTAGCTGGGACAGGCATGTGCCACCATGCCCAGCTAATTTTTTTAATATATATTTTTTTAGCTGTCAAAATCATTTCTTTCTATTTTCAGTAGAGACACGGTCTCAGTCTTGCTCAGGCTGGTCTCAAACTCCTGACCTCGAGCGATCCACCTGCCTTGGCCTCCCAGAATGCTAGGATTACAGGCCTGAGCCACTGCGCCCAGCCTGTGAATTTTCTGTATACCACACATTAGTCTATCAAACGATCATGACAAAAGTTCTATTTTCTTTAATATTATGTTTATGTAATTTATGGTAGGATTTGAGGACATAAAAATTACTATTAGCAAATTGCATTTGCTTTTAAAAGTGCAGTCTACATTTTTTGATTATTTATATCTATGTTTTAAATATGCATGCCATATATCCACATAAAAACTATGTATTATACATAGGCCATAACAAAATTTGTTACTTGGTTTCTCCTTCCATGCAAAATTTCATACTTTTTTTCTTATATGTAAATGTCTTTATTTTTTTTTTTTGATTACTAATCGTGTATTGAAAGCAGTAAGAGGTTCCACGACACCAAATAGGCCAGTTCTGAGGTTTTCCCCAAGATAAATTTAACAGCTCCAGCTTCTTCAGTGTTTATCAAAATACAAGAGAAAAGAGTAGAGGTCATCTTTTTCGATGGCAAATCGGACCCTTGCAGGCTGAGGGAGAGAAAGCTACTTCACACATGGGTGGGGGGCAGGGTTGCTCCTGGGGC